>OX456524.1:44486048-45086048 GCA_949748255.1 Eustalomyia histrio
GGGTCACATATATTACTTTTTGTTCTAAAAAATGTTTATTAAAAAAATAACGCTAGTTAGTTTTCACCTTAGGGATTTAAAAATCAAGAACTTTTCCTAACTAACATTTCAAAAGAAGTAAATTAATATTAAGCTGGAAAACGCAAGTTTTGTATTAGATAGATAGATAGATAGATAGATAGATAGATAGATAGATAGATAGATAGATAGATAGATAGATAGATAGATAGATAGATAGATAGATAGATAGATAGATAGATAGATAGATAGATAGATAGATAGATAGATAGATAGATAGATAGATAGATAGATAGATAGATAGATAGATAGATAGATAGATAGATAGATAGATAGATAGATAGATAGATAGATAGATAGATAGATAGATAGATAGATAGATAGATAGATAGATAGATAGATAGATAGATAGATAGATAGATAGATAGATAGATAGATAGATAGATAGATAGATAGATAGATAGATAGATAGATAGATAGATAGATAGATAGATAGATAGATAGATAGATAGATAGATAGATAGATAGATAGATAGATAGATAGATAGATAGATAGATAGATAGATAGATAGATAGATAGATAGATAGATAGATAGATAGATAGATAGATAGATAGATAGATAGATAGATAGATAGATAGATAGATAGATAGATAGATAGATAGATAGATAGATAGATAGATAGATAGATAGATAGATAGATAGATAGATAGATAGATAGATAGATAGATAGATAGATAGATAGATAGATAGATAGATAGATAGATAGATAGATAGATAGATAGATAGATAGATAGATAGATAGATAGATAGATAGATAGATAGATAGATAGATAGATAGATAGATAGATAGATAGATAGATAGATAGATAGATAGATAGATAGATAGATAGATAGATAGATAGATAGATAGATAGATAGATAGATAGATAGATAGATAGATAGATAGATAGATAGATAGATAGATAGATAGATAGATAGATAGATAGATAGATAGATAGATAGATAGATAGATAGATAGATAGATAGATAGATAGATAGATAGATAGATAGATAGATAGATAGATAGATAGATAGATAGATAGATAGATAGATAGATAGATAGATAGATAGATAGATAGATAGATAGATAGATAGATAGATAGATAGATAGATAGATAGATAGATAGATAGATAGATAGATAGATAGATAGATAGATAGATAGATAGATAGATAGATAGATAGATAGATAGATAGATAGATAGATAGATAGATAGATAGATAGATAGATAGATAGATAGATAGATAGATAGATAGATAGATAGATAGATAGATAGATAGATAGATAGATAGATAGATAGATAGATAGATAGATAGATAGATAGATAGATAGATAGATAGATAGATAGATAGATAGATAGATAGATAGATAGATAGATAGATAGATAGATAGATAGATAGATAGATAGATAGATAGATAGATAGATAGATAGATAGATAGATAGATAGATAGATAGATAGATAGATAGATAGATAGATAGATAGATAGATAGATAGATAGATAGATAGATAGATAGATAGATAGATAGATAGATAGATAGATAGATAGATAGATAGATAGATAGATAGATAGATAGATAGATAGATAGATAGATAGATAGATAGATAGATAGATAGATAGATAGATAGATAGATAGATAGATAGATAGATAGATAGATAGATAGATAGATAGATAGATAGATAGATAGATAGATAGATAGATAGATAGATAGATAGATAGATAGATAGATAGATAGATAGATAGATAGATAGATAGATAGATAGATAGATAGATAGATAGATAGATAGATAGATAGATAGATAGATAGATAGATAGATAGATAGATAGATAGATAGATAGATAGATAGATAGATAGATAGATAGATAGATAGATAGATAGATAGATAGATAGATAGATAGATAGATAGATAGATAGATAGATAGATAGATAGATAGATAGATAGATAGATAGATAGATAGATAGATAGATAGATAGATAGATAGATAGATAGATAGATAGATAGATAGATAGATAGATAGATAGATAGATAGATAGATAGATAGATAGATAGATAGATAGATAGATAGATAGATAGATAGATAGATAGATAGATAGATAGATAGATAGATAGATAGATAGATAGATAGATAGATAGATAGATAGATAGATAGATAGATAGATAGATAGATAGATAGATAGATAGATAGATAGATAGATAGATAGATAGATAGATAGATAGATAGATAGATAGATAGATAGATAGATAGATAGATAGATAGATAGATAGATAGATAGATAGATAGATAGATAGATAGATAGATAGATAGATAGATAGATAGATAGATAGATAGATAGATAGATAGATAGATAGATAGATAGATAGATAGATAGATAGATAGATAGATAGATAGATAGATAGATAGATAGATAGATAGATAGATAGATAGATAGATAGATAGATAGATAGATAGATAGATAGATAGATAGATAGATAGATAGATAGATAGATAGATAGATAGATAGATAGATAGATAGATAGATAGATAGATAGATAGATAGATAGATAGATAGATAGATAGATAGATAGATAGATAGATAGATAGATAGATAGATAGATAGATAGATAGATAGATAGATAGATAGATAGATAGATAGATAGATAGATAGATAGATAGATAGATAGATAGATAGATAGATAGATAGATAGATAGATAGATAGATAGATAGATAGATAGATAGATAGATAGATAGATAGATAGATAGATAGATAGATAGATAGATAGATAGATAGATAGATAGATAGATAGATAGATAGATAGATAGATAGATAGATAGATAGATAGATAGATAGATAGATAGATAGATAGATAGATAGATAGATAGATAGATAGATAGATAGATAGATAGATAGATAGATAGATAGATAGATAGATAGATAGATAGATAGATAGATAGATAGATAGATAGATAGATAGATAGATAGATAGATAGATAGATAGATAGATAGATAGATAGATAGATAGATAGATAGATAGATAGATAGATAGATAGATAGATAGATAGATAGATAGATAGATAGATAGATAGATAGATAGATAGATAGATAGATAGATAGATAGATAGATAGATAGATAGATAGATAGATAGATAGATAGATAGATAGATAGATAGATAGATAGATAGATAGATAGATAGATAGATAGATAGATAGATAGATAGATAGATAGATAGATAGATAGATAGATAGATAGATAGATAGATAGATAGATAGATAGATAGATAGATAGATAGATAGATAGATAGATAGATAGATAGATAGATAGATAGATAGATAGATAGATAGATAGATAGATAGATAGATAGATAGATAGATAGATAGATAGATAGATAGATAGATAGATAGATAGATAGATAGATAGATAGATAGATAGATAGATAGATAGATAGATAGATAGATAGATAGATAGATAGATAGATAGATAGATAGATAGATAGATAGATAGATAGATAGATAGATAGATAGATAGATAGATAGATAGATAGATAGATAGATAGATAGATAGATAGATAGATAGATAGATAGATAGATAGATAGATAGATAGATAGATAGATAGATAGATAGATAGATAGATAGATAGATAGAATAGATAGATAGATAGATAGATAGATAGATAGATAGATAGATAGATAGATAGATAGATAGATAGATAGATAGATAGATAGATAGATAGATAGATAGATAGATAGATAGATAGATAGATAGATAGATAGATAGATAGATAGATAGATAGATAGATAGATAGATAGATAGATAGATAGATAGATAGATAGATAGATAGATAGATAGATAGATAGATAGATAGATAGATAGATAGATAGATAGATAGATAGATAGATAGATAGATAGATAGATAGATAGATAGATAGATAGATAGATAGATAGATAGATAGATAGATAGATAGATAGATAGATAGATAGATAGATAGATAGATAGATAGATAGATAGATAGATAGATAGATAGATAGATAGATAGATAGATAGATAGATAGATAGATAGATAGATAGATAGATAGATAGATAGATAGATAGATAGATAGATAGATAGATAGATAGATAGATAGATAGATAGATAGATAGATAGATAGATAGATAGATAGATAGATAGATAGATAGATAGATAGATAGATAGATAGATAGATAGATAGATAGATAGATAGATAGATAGATAGATAGATAGATAGATAGATAGATAGATAGATAGATAGATAGATAGATAGATAGATAGATAGATAGATAGATAGATAGATAGATAGATAGATAGATAGATAGATAGATAGATAGATAGATAGATAGATAGATAGATAGATAGATAGATAGATAGATAGATAGATAGATAGATAGATAGATAGATAGATAGATAGATAGATAGATAGATAGATAGATAGATAGATAGATAGATAGATAGATAGATAGATAGATAGATAGATAGATAGATAGATAGATAGATAGATAGATAGATAGATAGATAGATAGATAGATAGATAGATAGATAGATAGATAGATAGATAGATAGATAGATAGATAGATAGATAGATAGATAGATAGATAGATAGATAGATAGATAGATAGATAGATAGATAGATAGATAGATAGATAGATAGATAGATAGATAGATAGATAGATAGATAGATAGATAGATAGATAGATAGATAGATAGATAGATAGATAGATAGATAGATAGATAGATAGATAGATAGATAGATAGATAGATAGATAGATAGATAGATAGATAGATAGATAGATAGATAGATAGATAGATAGATAGATAGATAGATAGATAGATAGATAGATAGATAGATAGATAGATAGATAGATAGATAGATAGATAGATAGATAGATAGATAGATAGATAGATAGATAGATAGATAGATAGATAGATAGATAGATAGATAGATAGATAGATAGATAGATAGATAGATAGATAGATAGATAGATAGATAGATAGATAGATAGATAGATAGATAGATAGATAGATAGATAGATAGATAGATAGATAGATAGATAGATAGATAGATAGATAGATAGATAGATAGATAGATAGATAGATAGATAGATAGATAGATAGATAGATAGATAGATAGATAGATAGATAGATAGATAGATAGATAGATAGATAGATAGATAGATAGATAGATAGATAGATAGATAGATAGATAGATAGATAGATAGATAGATAGATAGATAGATAGATAGATAGATAGATAGATAGATAGATAGATAGATAGATAGATAGATAGATAGATAGATAGATAGATAGATAGATAGATAGATAGATAGATAGATAGATAGATAGATAGATAGATAGATAGATAGATAGATAGATAGATAGATAGATAGATAGATAGATAGATAGATAGATAGATAGATAGATAGATAGATAGATAGATAGATAGATAGATAGATAGATAGATAGATAGATAGATAGATAGATAGATAGATAGATAGATAGATAGATAGATAGATAGATAGATAGATAGATAGATAGATAGATAGATAGATAGATAGATAGATAGATAGATAGATAGATAGATAGATAGATAGATAGATAGATAGATAGATAGATAGATAGATAGATAGATAGATAGATAGATAGATAGATAGATAGATAGATAGATAGATAGATAGATAGATAGATAGATAGATAGATAGATAGATAGATAGATAGATAGATAGATAGATAGATAGATAGATAGATAGATAGATAGATAGATAGATAGATAGATAGATAGATAGATAGATAGATAGATAGATAGATAGATAGATAGATAGATAGATAGATAGATAGATAGATAGATAGATAGATAGATAGATAGATAGATAGATAGATAGATAGATAGATAGATAGATAGATAGATAGATAGATAGATAGATAGATAGATAGATAGATAGATAGATAGATAGATAGATAGATAGATAGATAGATAGATAGATAGATAGATAGATAGATAGATAGATAGATAGATAGATAGATAGATAGATAGATAGATAGATAGATAGATAGATAGATAGATAGATAGATAGATAGATAGATAGATAGATAGATAGATAGATAGATAGATAGATAGATAGATAGATAGATAGATAGATAGATAGATAGATAGATAGATAGATAGATAGATAGATAGATAGATAGATAGATAGATAGATAGATAGATAGATAGATAGATAGATAGATAGATAGATAGATAGATAGATAGATAGATAGATAGATAGATAGATAGATAGATAGATAGATAGATAGATAGATAGATAGATAGATAGATAGATAGATAGATAGATAGATAGATAGATAGATAGATAGATAGATAGATAGATAGATAGATAGATAGATATAGATAGATAGATAGATAGATAGATAGATAGATAGATAGATAGATAGATAGATAGATAGATAGATAGATAGATAGATAGATAGATAGATAGATAGATAGATAGATAGATAGATAGATAGATAGATAGATAGATAGATAGATAGATAGATAGATAGATAGATAGATAGATAGATAGATAGATAGATAGATAGATAGATAGATAGATAGATAGATAGATAGATAGATAGATAGATAGATAGATAGATAGATAGATAGATAGATAGATAGATAGATAGATAGATAGATAGATAGATAGATAGATAGATAGATAGATAGATAGATAGATAGATAGATAGATAGATAGATAGATAGATAGATAGATAGATAGATAGATAGATAGATAGATAGATAGATAGATAGATAGATAGATAGATAGATAGATAGATAGATAGATAGATATAGATAGATAGATAGATAGATAGATAGATAGATAGATAGATAGATAGATAGATAGATAGATAGATAGATAGATAGATAGATAGATAGATAGATAGATAGATAGATAGATAGATAGATAGATAGATAGATAGATAGATAGATAGATAGATAGATAGATAGATAGATAGATAGATAGATAGATAGATAGATAGATAGATAGATAGATAGATAGATAGATAGATAGATAGATAGATAGATAGATAGATAGATAGATAGATAGATAGATAGATAGATAGATAGATAGATAGATAGATAGATAGATAGATAGATAGATAGATAGATAGATAGATAGATAGATAGATAGATAGATAGATAGATAGATAGATAGATAGATAGATAGATAGATAGATAGATAGATAGATAGATAGATAGATAGATAGATAGATAGATAGATAGATAGATAGATAGATAGATAGATAGATAGATAGATAGATAGATAGATAGATAGATAGATAGATAGATAGATAGATAGATAGATAGATAGATAGATAGATAGATAGATAGATAGATAGATAGATAGATAGATAGATAGATAGATAGATAGATAGATAGATAGATAGATAGATAGATAGATAGATAGATAGATAGATAGATAGATAGATAGATAGATAGATAGATAGATAGATAGATAGATAGATAGATAGATAGATAGATAGATAGATAGATAGATAGATAGATAGATAGATAGATAGATAGATAGATAGATAGATAGATAGATAGATAGATAGATAGATAGATAGATAGATAGATAGATAGATAGATAGATAGATAGATAGATAGATAGATAGATAGATAGATAGATAGATAGATAGATAGATAGATAGATAGATAGATAGATAGATAGATAGATAGATAGATAGATAGATAGATAGATAGATAGATAGATAGATAGATAGATAGATAGATAGATAGATAGATAGATAGATAGATAGATAGATAGATAGATAGATAGATAGATAGATAGATAGATAGATAGATAGATAGATAGATAGATAGATAGATAGATAGATAGATAGATAGATAGATAGATAGATAGATAGATAGATAGATAGATAGATAGATAGATAGATAGATAGATAGATAGATAGATAGATAGATAGATAGATAGATAGATAGATAGATAGATAGATAGATAGATAGATAGATAGATAGATAGATAGATAGATAGATAGATAGATAGATAGATAGATAGATAGATAGATAGATAGATAGATAGATAGATAGATAGATAGATAGATAGATAGATAGATAGATAGATAGATAGATAGATAGATAGATAGATAGATAGATAGATAGATAGATAGATAGATAGATAGATAGATAGATAGATAGATAGATAGATAGATAGATAGATAGATAGATAGATAGATAGATAGATAGATAGATAGATAGATAGATAGATAGATAGATAGATAGATAGATAGATAGATAGATAGATAGATAGATAGATAGATAGATAGATAGATAGATAGATAGATAGATAGATAGATAGATAGATAGATAGATAGATAGATAGATAGATAGATAGATAGATAGATAGATAGATAGATAGATAGATAGATAGATAGATAGATAGATAGATAGATAGATAGATAGATAGATAGATAGATAGATAGATAGATAGATAGATAGATAGATAGATAGATAGATAGATAGATAGATAGATAGATAGATAGATAGATAGATAGATAGATAGATAGATAGATAGATAGATAGATAGATAGATAGATAGATAGATAGATAGATAGATAGATAGATAGATAGATAGATAGATAGATAGATAGATAGATAGATAGATAGATAGATAGATAGATAGATAGATAGATAGATAGATAGATAGATAGATAGATAGATAGATAGATAGATAGATAGATAGATAGATAGATAGATAGATAGATAGATAGATAGATAGATAGATAGATAGATAGATAGATAGATAGATAGATAGATAGATAGATAGATAGATAGATAGATAGATAGATAGATAGATAGATAGATAGATAGATAGATAGATAGATAGATAGATAGATAGATAGATAGATAGATAGATAGATAGATAGATAGATAGATAGATAGATAGATAGATAGATAGATAGATAGATAGATAGATAGATAGATAGATAGATAGATAGATAGATAGATAGATAGATAGATAGATAGATAGATAGATAGATAGATAGATAGATAGATAGATAGATAGATAGATAGATAGATAGATAGATAGATAGATAGATAGATAGATAGATAGATAGATAGATAGATAGATAGATAGATAGATAGATAGATAGATAGATAGATAGATAGATAGATAGATAGATAGATAGATAGATAGATAGATAGATAGATAGATAGATAGATAGATAGATAGATAGATAGATAGATAGATAGATAGATAGATAGATAGATAGATAGATAGATAGATAGATAGATAGATAGATAGATAGATAGATAGATAGATAGATAGATAGATAGATAGATAGATAGATAGATAGATAGATAGATAGATAGATAGATAGATAGATAGATAGATAGATAGATAGATAGATAGATAGATAGATAGATAGATAGATAGATAGATAGATAGATAGATAGATAGATAGATAGATAGATAGATAGATAGATAGATAGATAGATAGATAGATAGATAGATAGATAGATAGATAGATAGATAGATAGATAGATAGATAGATAGATAGATAGATAGATAGATAGATAGATAGATAGATAGATAGATAGATAGATAGATAGATAGATAGATAGATAGATAGATAGATAGATAGATAGATAGATAGATAGATAGATAGATAGATAGATAGATAGATAGATAGATAGATAGATAGATAGATAGATAGATAGATAGATAGATAGATAGATAGATAGATAGATAGATAGATAGATAGATAGATAGATAGATAGATAGATAGATAGATAGATAGATAGATAGATAGATAGATAGATAGATAGATAGATAGATAGATAGATAGATAGATAGATAGATAGATAGATAGATAGATAGATAGATAGATAGATAGATAGATAGATAGATAGATAGATAGATAGATAGATAGATAGATAGATAGATAGATAGATAGATAGATAGATAGATAGATAGATAGATAGATAGATAGATAGATAGATAGATAGATAGATAGATAGATAGATAGATAGATAGATAGATAGATAGATAGATAGATAGATAGATAGATAGATAGATAGATAGATAGATAGATAGATAGATAGATAGATAGATAGATAGATAGATAGATAGATAGATAGATAGATAGATAGATAGATAGATAGATATAGATAGATAGATAGATAGATAGATAGATAGATAGATAGATAGATAGATAGATAGATAGATAGATAGATAGATAGATAGATAGATAGATAGATAGATAGATAGATAGATAGATAGATAGATAGATAGATAGATAGATAGATAGATAGATAGATAGATAGATAGATAGATAGATAGATAGATAGATAGATAGATAGATAGATAGATAGATAGATAGATAGATAGATAGATAGATAGATAGATAGATAGATAGATAGATAGATAGATAGATAGATAGATAGATAGATAGATAGATAGATAGATAGATAGATAGATAGATAGATAGATAGATAGATAGATAGATAGATAGATAGATAGATAGATAGATAGATAGATAGATAGATAGATAGATAGATAGATAGATAGATAGATAGATAGATAGATAGATAGATAGATAGATAGATAGATAGATAGATAGATAGATAGATAGATAGATAGATAGATAGATAGATAGATAGATAGATAGATAGATAGATAGATAGATAGATAGATAGATAGATAGATAGATAGATAGATAGATAGATAGATAGATAGATAGATAGATAGATAGATAGATAGATAGATAGATAGATAGATAGATAGATAGATAGATAGATAGATAGATAGATAGATAGATAGATAGATAGATAGATAGATAGATAGATAGATAGATAGATAGATAGATAGATAGATAGATAGATAGATAGATAGATAGATAGATAGATAGATAGATAGATAGATAGATAGATAGATAGATAGATAGATAGATAGATAGATAGATAGATAGATAGATAGATAGATAGATAGATAGATAGATAGATAGATAGATAGATAGATAGATAGATAGATAGATAGATAGATAGATAGATAGATAGATAGATAGATAGATAGATAGATAGATAGATAGATAGATAGATAGATAGATAGATAGATAGATAGATAGATAGATAGATAGATAGATAGATAGATAGATAGATAGATAGATAGATAGATAGATAGATAGATAGATAGATAGATAGATAGATAGATAGATAGATAGATAGATAGATAGATAGATAGATAGATAGATAGATAGATAGATAGATAGATAGATAGATAGATAGATAGATAGATAGATAGATAGATAGATAGATAGATAGATAGATAGATAGATAGATAGATAGATAGATAGATAGATAGATAGATAGATAGATAGATAGATAGATAGATAGATAGATAGATAGATAGATAGATAGATAGATAGATAGATAGATAGATAGATAGATAGATAGATAGATAGATAGATAGATAGATAGATAGATAGATAGATAGATAGATAGATAGATAGATAGATAGATAGATAGATAGATAGATAGATAGATAGATAGATAGATAGATAGATAGATAGATAGATAGATAGATAGATAGATAGATAGATAGATAGATAGATAGATAGATAGATAGATAGATAGATAGATAGATAGATAGATAGATAGATAGATAGATAGATAGATAGATAGATAGATAGATAGATAGATAGATAGATAGATAGATAGATAGATAGATAGATAGATAGATAGATAGATAGATAGATAGATAGATAGATAGATAGATAGATAGATAGATAGATAGATAGATAGATAGATAGATAGATAGATAGATAGATAGATAGATAGATAGATAGATAGATAGATAGATAGATAGATAGATAGATAGATAGATAGATAGATAGATAGATAGATAGATAGATAGATAGATAGATAGATAGATAGATAGATAGATAGATAGATAGATAGATAGATAGATAGATAGATAGATAGATAGATAGATAGATAGATAGATAGATAGATAGATAGATAGATAGATAGATAGATAGATAGATAGATAGATAGATAGATAGATAGATAGATAGATAGATAGATAGATAGATAGATAGATAGATAGATAGATAGATAGATAGATAGATAGATAGATAGATAGATAGATAGATAGATAGATAGATAGATAGATAGATAGATAGATAGATAGATAGATAGATAGATAGATAGATAGATAGATAGATAGATAGATAGATAGATAGATAGATAGATAGATAGATAGATAGATAGATAGATAGATAGATAGATAGATAGATAGATAGATAGATAGATAGATAGATAGATAGATAGATAGATAGATAGATAGATAGATAGATAGATAGATAGATAGATAGATAGATAGATAGATAGATAGATAGATAGATAGATAGATAGATAGATAGATAGATAGATAGATAGATAGATAGATAGATAGATAGATAGATAGATAGATAGATAGATAGATAGATAGATAGATAGATAGATAGATAGATAGATAGATAGATAGATAGATAGATAGATAGATAGATAGATAGATAGATAGATAGATAGATAGATAGATAGATAGATAGATAGATAGATAGATAGATAGATAGATAGATAGATAGATAGATAGATAGATAGATAGATAGATAGATAGATAGATAGATAGATAGATAGATAGATAGATAGATAGATAGATAGATAGATAGATAGATAGATAGATAGATAGATAGATAGATAGATAGATAGATAGATAGATAGATAGATAGATAGATAGATAGATAGATAGATAGATAGATAGATAGATAGATAGATAGATAGATAGATAGATAGATAGATAGATAGATAGATAGATAGATAGATAGATAGATAGATAGATAGATAGATAGATAGATAGATAGATAGATAGATAGATAGATAGATAGATAGATAGATAGATAGATAGATAGATAGATAGATAGATAGATAGATAGATAGATAGATAGATAGATAGATAGATAGATAGATAGATAGATAGATAGATAGATAGATAGATAGATAGATAGATAGATAGATAGATAGATAGATAGATAGATAGATAGATAGATAGATAGATAGATAGATAGATAGATAGATAGATAGATAGATAGATAGATAGATAGATAGATAGATAGATAGATAGATAGATAGATAGATAGATAGATAGATAGATAGATAGATAGATAGATAGATAGATAGATAGATAGATAGATAGATAGATAGATAGATAGATAGATAGATAGATAGATAGATAGATAGATAGATAGATAGATAGATAGATAGATAGATAGATAGATAGATAGATAGATAGATAGATAGATAGATAGATAGATAGATAGATAGATAGATAGATAGATAGATAGATAGATAGATAGATAGATAGATAGATAGATAGATAGATAGATAGATAGATAGATAGATAGATAGATAGATAGATAGATAGATAGATAGATAGATAGATAGATAGATAGATAGATAGATAGATAGATAGATAGATAGATAGATAGATAGATAGATAGATAGATAGATAGATAGATAGATAGATAGATAGATAGATAGATAGATAGATAGATAGATAGATAGATAGATAGATAGATAGATAGATAGATAGATAGATAGATAGATAGATAGATAGATAGATAGATAGATAGATAGATAGATAGATAGATAGATAGATAGATAGATAGATAGATAGATAGATAGATAGATAGATAGATAGATAGATAGATAGATAGATAGATAGATAGATAGATAGATAGATAGATAGATAGATAGATAGATAGATAGATAGATAGATAGATAGATAGATAGATAGATAGATAGATAGATAGATAGATAGATAGATAGATAGATAGATAGATAGATAGATAGATAGATAGATAGATAGATAGATAGATAGATAGATAGATAGATAGATAGATAGATAGATAGATAGATAGATAGATAGATAGATAGATAGATAGATAGATAGATAGATAGATAGATAGATAGATAGATAGATAGATAGATAGATAGATAGATAGATAGATAGATAGATAGATAGATAGATAGATAGATAGATAGATAGATAGATAGATAGATAGATAGATAGATAGATAGATAGATAGATAGATAGATAGATAGATAGATAGATAGATAGATAGATAGATAGATAGATAGATAGATAGATAGATAGATAGATAGATAGATAGATAGATAGATAGATAGATAGATAGATAGATAGATAGATAGATAGATAGATAGATAGATAGATAGATAGATAGATAGATAGATAGATAGATAGATAGATAGATAGATAGATAGATAGATAGATAGATAGATAGATAGATAGATAGATAGATAGATAGATAGATAGATAGATAGATAGATAGATAGATAGATAGATAGATAGATAGATAGATAGATAGATAGATAGATAGATAGATAGATAGATAGATAGATAGATAGATAGATAGATAGATAGATAGATAGATAGATAGATAGATAGATAGATAGATAGATAGATAGATAGATAGATAGATAGATAGATAGATAGATAGATAGATAGATAGATAGATAGATAGATAGATAGATAGATAGATAGATAGATAGATAGATAGATAGATAGATAGATAGATAGATAGATAGATAGATAGATAGATAGATAGATAGATAGATAGATAGATAGATAGATAGATAGATAGATAGATAGATAGATAGGATTCTTTATTTTCATCTTTTTAAGTAACGTTACAAAAATTCTTAACTTATTTATACATAAAGAATATACAGCATGGTTTAAAACCGTCCGCTGGAAAATTGGTTTATACAATTATTATTTACAATTTTAAAAAATTAGTTTCAAAAATTAAATTCTAACATATTTCTATATTTTAAAGCATTTTTTACATAATTAAACAGGCTTTGCCAACAAGTATCATCACCACCATTTAATATGTGAACTATCTCAAGATCTGTTAATATTATACGCTGAAAATATCTTAACCTTATGAACTTAAGTACTGGGCATTTACCAATAAAGTGATATGTAGTTTCGACCTCATTTAAATTACACAATGAGCAAGTTCGGGCCCCTCCTTCTCTATATTGGTTTCCGTTTAGCCATAAAAGATCTCCCCTTGCTTTCATTATGTAGGTTATTTGTTCTCGATTGTACCTTTCATTACAATATGTTTGCCCTTTCGAGTGATCTAAGTGCTTGTAAAATCTTTGCTGACTAAGTTTCGCATTTACTGTATGCTGTTGATATATTCTTATCTTCATCGACTCCAACAAACTTTTACAAGCATCATTCCAATTTAGTTTGTTGTGTTCCATAGTATTGCGCTCTATGTTAAACTCTTGCAATTTACATTTAAAGTCTTTGTACCAATATATGTCCTTAGCTATAATTAACTTCGATAATATATTCGGCAATCTTCTATTTCCGTAATCAAAGATAGTTTTCGAAATATACTGAAGATGTAAACTATATGAAAAAAAGTGACCTTCTTCTTGTTGAGTTTCTAAAGCTATCACATAATTGGGAGTATTATCAAGAAGTTTCAAAATACGTTTGGTGAAAAAACGCTGCAACTTATCGATTTCATCAAACCACGAGTAACCCCATATTTGTGCACCATAGCACTGTATTGATCTGCACACTGCGAGAAACATTTTCCATTTTGCCTTTAGTGAAACTTCTTTCCTACCTATAAACCCTTTCCACGTAGCGTTTATGCTGGATTTAGCGGCATCATTTTTGGCTTTTATATGTTCGGCATATAACATTTTTGGCGTTAATAGTATTCCTAGGTATTTATACTTATTGACAACTCTTACTACATCACTGTTAAATGACCACCTTTCATTTAATGCGAGTCTACCACCTTTTCTAAATATCATAATTTCAGATTTAGTTAGGTTAACCTCCATTCCCCACATTCGACAGTATGTTTCTAGATTTTTTATCATAGCTTGTAGCGTATGTGCATCATCAGCTAAGATAACGATGTCGTCAGCGTACATTAAAACGCGCACGTTAATATCATCAATAAACAGACCACCATTCAAATGATCATGAATATCATTTAAATACAATGCAAATAATAGAGGCGACAACAAACATCCTTGTTTTACTCCCGTGCATGTATCAAAATAGTCAGACAGCTCACTACCTGTCCACACAGCTGATTTTGTATTTTCGTAAGCTCGTTCTATAAATTTTACAATTTTCAATGATATTCCTAACTGATGAAGTTTGTAGTATAACAGTTTACGTGGTACTCGATCAAAAGCCGCCCTAAAATCAACAAAGAATGCGTATACTTTCCGTTTTTCTGAGAATTTAATATTTACAATAGATGACAAGTTATAAATATTATCGATCGTGGAATACCCCTTACGAAAACCTGCTTGATATTCGTTCATTATCTGGTTTCGATTTGACAACTCTGATAATCTTTCCTGTAATATACCCATCATTATCTTACCAGCACAATTCATAAAAGATATCCCCCTGTAGTTGCTGGGTTGATTTACGTCACCTTTCTTATAAATTGGGAATATAATACTTTTTTGGAAATTATCAAAACTATCACGACCATTTAATAATCGAGTGAATGCGTTTGCAAGAGCCTCTAAATAATGATCACCAGCGTTCATGAAAAATTCGTAAGGAACTCGATCTTCCCCTGGTGCCTTATTGGGTTTAGCTTTTGAAAGCTGACATTTTACTTCTTGTAGTGAAATAGGTGCATCAAGATGATCATCTTCTACTAGATTTGTTGCGTAAAATATCTCTACCGCACTCACTATAGGGTTAAGTAGAGTTTTAAAATAATCTTGTAGTCTTTCAACATTTACTTCACAACCAATGTAATTTTCTTGTTGCCTTATTTCTCGGGCCAGAGCCCACCATCGTTTACTGTCTGTTACTGTGTTTAGCTTTTGTTTTAAGTTTTGAAAATTTCTTTTATTTTCTGTATATTTTCTCTTATCGGTAATATTTTGAAATTTTCGAAAGGTTTTTAAAGCTTTCATCGTTTTCTCCCTGGCATTTTTACATTCATTATCGAACCATTTATTTTTAGACACGTTTTGTTTGGGATTAACATTCGGTGATGTATAGGAAACTAAAATCAAATTATTAAGATCGTGTAAATCAAATTCAGGTTTCTGTTCTTTTAACAATTTTAAATTATTATCTAATTTATGGTTAAAAGTATTGGCATAACGAGTATTCCATTTTAATTTCGGTATCAAATTCATTTTTTTTCGAGTTATTTTGGTTACTATTTGCTGAAATATTGATTTTTATCGGTAGATGATCAGACCATATATGGCTTTCAATCTCAAAACTCTCTATCAGACCATATTATGGTCCTAAATAAACATGTTATATTGAATTTATCTAAATATTATCATATCATATATTATGATTCATGGATTATCATTATATGATCCATAATCTAAGAAAATTTCTTAAAGGAAAAGTTCTAAGAAACTATAAAAAAAACTCTTTAAACTTAAGAATATTTCCTTTAGAAATGTTTTTTCAAAAAAAAAATGAAAATAAGGGCTTTTTGAAGAAAAAATGTTAAAGAAAAAATCATAACTTCTAAGAACTTTTCTTTCAAAAAAAATTTTATTCTGTGGACTTTTTTTAAGAAAAATACTTAAAACTTTTTTTAAATTCTAATGACCTTTTTAATAAAAAATTTTTAGATATTTTTAAGATTTTTTTTAGAAATTTTTCTTTAGAATCTAATAATATTTCTACTAGAAAAAGTCCTTAGAATCTAAGTATTTTCTTCAGAATCTATAAATTTTTCTTTCAAAGAAAGGCTATGAATTGATTAGTGTAAATAATATTATATATATTATATTATAAGGAATTTTCGAAAAAAACCCTTTAAAAAAATCTTCTTAATGTTTTAATTGTTGAAAAAATTATATTATTTCCCTGAAGAAGTCACCCAATGTGGAGACAAAATATTAGAAGAAAATAATAAATAATCATTATTTTTTGTAAACTCGATTTAAAAGAATAATATAATGATTATACATGATTATAAAATAGCAATAGATTTTTAAGTATTGGGTATACAAGTTAATAACGTCGATTTTTTTGCTTGAAAAATGCATTTATTATAATAACAAAATGAATTGATACGTTATTCAAAGTATTGTCCATCGTTAGCCACTACTTTTTCCCATCTTTCTGGTGGCATATGGATTCCGCGACAAAAAAAAAACTGCTCCGGTTTTGAGGTTAAGAATGAACCCTTACTGGGCGTTCTGGGCTTGATTCATTGTTTGGCTAGTGAGTCAAATGGTTTTTGACCGGTCTTACAACATGTGGCCGAGCGTTGTCATGATGGAAGATTATGGCCTGGTACCTGGTAGAATATTCTGGTCGTTTTTCATTGATTGCTCTCTTCAAACGAATCAATTGTGTTCGGTACAGGTCCCCTGTGATCGTCTGACCCGATTTTAATACAAAACACCCTTATGATCCCACCAAATACAGAGCATTACCTTGGCGCCATGGATATTCGGTTTCTGCGTTGACTTGGCTGCTTACCCGGGCTTAACATATGACTTATTGTGCTTGGAGTTATTGTAACACCATTTTAAAGGTAATGTTTTCACGTTTAAAATGGTGGTATAGTTAAGAATTTATGGGCGACTTTGTATGGCCACTTTTTCAATACTTTGACGTTTTTGCCAATTTTCATGACGTCATATTTCGAAAAACGAAAGAGTTTGGTTAAATATATGTGGCTTATTTCATTAAATTCGGAGATGCCAATTTTAAAGCGAATCACAAAAGTTAATTAATTTAATAACGATTTGGATAAAAATGTTTTTAATTTTGTCACTTGTTGAATTAAAAACATGTTAGTAGTTTTTGCTGAATGAAATTTCTCCTTAAATTGTTTACTTGTTTTTTTTTTTTTGTTTTTTGTAATCGGATGGATTTTTGGGTGTAAACAATTTTGTAAACAACACATCTAATATGTATGTTGAAAGTAATTTTTTTTTTGCATAACAGAATTAAAAGAATGATACAACAGTTCTGTTAAAAAATAGTTTTAAAAATATTATGAGGTTAATTTTCAAATTTATTTAGGAAATCAATAGCAGCCTCAAAGTGAAAGTTGTTTTGGTTTTGTTCAAAACATCCATGTAGTATATTATTACTATTTACTTTTGTTACACTTTATAATACTGTAGTTTTTTTATTTTTTTAAATATTGCATGATATTTTTCTTTTTACGGAACTCTAATGATTTTTGTTTAAAATATTTCCGCAATATGAAAAAGACTTTGTTTTAAAATCGGAATTCTGAAAGTACGTTGATTAAAATTTAAACATCTGTTTTAAACATGAAAACAGTTCAAACTGTAGTGATTAATTTATGTAATAAAATTATAATGTGTTAACCCCTTACAGCAAATACACTCAAAACAGTTTGTCAGTTTAGGAAGTATTAACAAAAAAAAAACTACCTTACAGGTGTTTAGTAATCAATATTTTTTTTAGTGCCTTTACCGTTGTTTTTCTATGGAAAATTACAAAACTATTAAAACAGTTGTTTGAAGCTGTTATTTTAATAAACAAAAAGTTTCTAATTTTATTTTTATCAAAATATATTGTTACGATTTTACCCTTTATAAAATCGTTGATTTATTTACCTTTTAAATAAATCGAGTTCTTTCTATATTGCAAATAATAAACACTGTTTGAAATTATTTATAGCTCTATTTATTTATAACAGTCACTAAAAATTACAGAAAAACACTTAAATAGCACACTTTATTTACACGATGCAGATAGACTAAACGTTAGCCACACTTTAGTTCTTCACACTTCTTCAATTTAGAAATAACTATTCTAGTTATTTCTAGTTTATTACCACACTAGGTTTTTCCAGCTGTTAAAATTAGTGTGTAGAAATTTCGTGTAACAATAAAATATATATAAACATTATAACATCGAAATAATTAACTGTAAAATATCACACTTATATTTTTTACTTTTATTTTGAAGACATTTTTTGTTATTTTTTCGACACTGTTTGTTATATTTACTGCATTTGTTAGTTGTTTTTTAACAATTATTTTTGACTATTTTGATATGAAAAATATTTGAGATATATTAGGATTTACTCCTTTAATCTGCAAATTATAAATATTTAACTTATACACGTTATTGTCTTTTCTGTCGGTATATAAAAAAAATATTTGTGAATATTAGAATATTCCAACAAAAAAACTATTAGAGCCTATCCCGGAAAACATTCCACGAAACTTTAATGTAAGGTAACTGACGGAGGACTAGTTGAACACTCCAGAAATGGAACTTCACTAAAAACAGATTGCCAGTTACTACACTCACAATATTATTTATTATTAAAAATAATCTAAAATACATATTAAATTAATCGAAAATACAATCATTTACAATTTTTCATTATATTCAGCCCATTTTGTTGTTTATTTCCAATCATTGTTTAATAATCGAGAAAAGTAGTAAAAACAATCGAAAGTCGTTTTAATTAACCATCAATTTTTAACTGACAAAACTTAGAAAAAGGACGATTTTTGTGGTTTGTTTTTCAAATTGAATTTTTCTTTTATTTGTATGTAATTTTACAAAACACAACACATCCAGATGTATATATTTTTATTTTCTCTGTGTGTATGTATAATTTCTTGTAATTTATGTGAAATAATTTTGTATATAAACAAACTATTTTGGTAAAAAAAAAAACAAAAAGGAATTATATGAATTTCAATTTTTAGAAACAGAAAACAGAAAATTTTACATTTAACAGAAAATATCACCTCCTACTCAATGTCAGTAATATTTTATAGTTTGTTTTTTGAGTGACTGATTCAGTATTTTCAGTATTGATTTAGTATTTTTTTAGTTGTTAAATATTAAATAAATAAAAATATAGATTTTCGCACACTTTAAGGAAAATGACTATGCGAAATTCTTTTTCACATAAAGAGGCTCGTGTCAAAAGTGTGCACTCCCTCTAGCTCTGATCCTCACAAAATTAGTGTTTGCTATTCCTTCCAAAATATGGCTTGTATCGACAGAGCTCTCACACAATACCACTTGGATCAATATGGTCTCAGAGTCGAATAAGATCACCCCAAATTAGAAAAAAATTATATTTTTCATAATTTTTGGTATACATTTTCTCGAATTCTATTGGACACAGAGGATCTCAATTTTGGTTGGAATTGATCCATTCCTTGAAATTTTTCAGAAACATCGAGGTATTTGTAATTGATTCATTCCATTTCTTTCAGATACTGCTACTGTCAGGCATTTGCAGAATTAAGATCCAGGCACCTCGGGAGCGATGTTATATAGAACCTAGAATCCCTGAGGAACGTCGACTGGAAAACCTTATGGAGTTACGTCAAACAAGAGGATATTTTTGTTCAGTTTTTATCATTAATCCCTCTGATCCTCACAAAATTAGTGTTTGCTATTCCTTCCAAAATATGGCTTGTATCGACAGAGCTCTCACACAATACCACTTGGATCAATATGGTCTCAGAGTCGAATAAGATCACCCCAAATTAGAAAAAAATTATATTTTTCATAATTTTTGGTATACATTTTCTCGAATTCTATTGGACACAGAGGATCTCAATTTTGGTTGGAATTGATCCATTCCTTGAAATTTTTCAGAAACATCGAGGTATTTGTAATTGATTCATTCCATTTCTTTCAGATACTGCTACTGTCAGGCATTTGCAGAATTAAGATCCAGGCACCTCGGGAGCGATGTTATATAGAACCTAGAATCCCTGAGGAACGTCGACTGGAAAACCTTATGGAGTTACGTCAAACAAGAGGATATTTTTGTTCAGTTTTTATCATTAATCCCTTTTTTACTTGTTTAACATTAATTTAGTAAAAGGTTCTCATATGGGACCATACGCTCAAGATATTACAAGCATTTGCCGATTTGTTGATTTTTGGTTTCTTAAAGGCCGCCGTATGGCACTAGCTTGTTTCTAGTATTTTTGCTAGGTTTTTCGTAGAAGGAATCCGCAAATGTTGGACAGAAATAGGAACAGTATTTGAAACAATAAAGTATTAAAAAAATACATAATTTTCAATATAAATAGTAAATGTCACGTCATGGCAAGTAACTTCTAGCAGTTTGTGTCAAACTAAAGTTGGACATTTTTGCCTACATTTTACTCCAGTGTCGCCACATGTCTGAAATATGAGTGAAAAAAGGTCATATGAGTGAAAAAGGTCTTCGGGAAATGCCGCCTAAAATCGAAGCGATTAGAATATCGAAAAAAGCTTATTTAGTGATTTTTAACTGTTCTATCGCTTTTTTGACGGCCAAACTGTGTATTTTCTTCAATTAAGTTGCTATCACTGGCTTAGATATTTCAGACTAATTTCAATTTATAAAATTACATTAAAGGGTTAATCCACGTATTTTTTTTTGGCTAATTCAAACGTAGTTTGTTTTATTTTAGTTTAGGTTAATTATATTTTAATTTAAAACGAGTAACTTTATCAGGTTTTTAACCCAATAATCCCCGATTGAATGTTTTAGCCTCATTTTCAACATGTCTATTAAGTTACTAACTGAGGCTTTAATTGGCACTTTTGTTGTTTTCCATATAAAATTTTAACTTAACCCTTGGTTAAATTTTACCGGGGCACTTAGTAAAATGTAAAGAAGATAAGAAAAAA
Source organism: Eustalomyia histrio (assembly GCA_949748255.1). Classification (NCBI taxonomy): domain Eukaryota; kingdom Metazoa; phylum Arthropoda; class Insecta; order Diptera; family Anthomyiidae; genus Eustalomyia; species Eustalomyia histrio. The sequence continues at coordinate 44,508,840 of OX456524.1, forward strand.
TCTGTTAAACGTATGTACTCAGATTAAATTAATCAAAATTTCATGTTATTTTATCTTTTAAACAAAATACCAATTCATCATAACCAGAGCAAGTAAGTTTATTAATTATAATGGTGATTTATGTACATATAACATATTATAAATATCGACAAAAATGCATTAATTAATTTTAAAATTATTATTAATTTTAAAAATATACATTTCTTATTGATATTTTTAACATTTTATCAAAATCAATACAGTTTTAGTTTTTTTTTTTTGTCTAAGAATGTTGTTTAAAAATTTAAAATTACCGTTAACAATTGTCAGAAAGTTAGTAATTTTATTTTTCTGTTATTTTTGTTTTTGTAATAAAAAAAATACAATTTAGGATAAATTTAGTAAAAATTTTTACAGACGTGAATGTTAGACAAAATATGACAATATATGCATTGAAACATGCATTTAAAACAAAATATTTGAAAATATGCAAATCGATTAATTATTTAACATGTATTTTCATGAACTTTATTTAAATGAACTGTATTTACAATTAATTTCATGACCTGTATTTACAATTGATTTTACTGGTTTTTGAACTAATTTTAGATGCTTAATATTCAGTATCGTAATTTGTATTTCCCAATATTAAAAATTTTCCACTTAATTTGAACCACAATTTCTATAGAATCATTATATTTTTGAGTGTCCGCTATCAGTTCCTCATATAGCCGATATTTCGAAATCTAAGCCAGATAAAGAAAATAAATTTCGTCACAAAAAATTGTTGTCTAAAATTGTCTGTAAATTTAGCAGTTTGTTAAAATTAAACTCACCTAAATTTATTGAAAAATATATGTATGTAGGTACTATTTTTTTCTATTTGCACGGGCTTTTTTTTAAGTGAAATCAAAATTTCGGAAAAGTATGGCATTAAAGGGTTAAGTATATGTTAATTTTTAAAACTGATCTACGGGATAACGAATTTAAAATGTTGTTTTGATTTTTCACTTGATGACTAAATTAATATAATTCCGATGGAGTTTTGAAGTGAGAGCAAAGTATTTAGTTGCGACGTATTTAAATATTTATTTATTTAAAGTTATCAAAAGATAAGATGCAAATTTTAAACTAAAAACACAATGACAAAAAAAATATTCTAAATATCTTACTGTACTGATTTCATTTGACGCAAATTACAGGTGAGCTCTAGTTGTTATTCATTCAAATATGTAACACTTTTAAATTAAGATAAAGTTTTTTTTTTATTTGTCGTCATCAAGTCTTAAGGGGTAGCAAACCCTATTCTAATTTTGTCATCAAAACTAAAACCAAGCATCTTATCAAAAACATGGTATCAACTACTTACCGTCCTATTTACTCGCTTAATAACTTTTGTTCGCTATGCCCAAAAAGTAATGCGTACTCATTATTGTTTGGCTGTTGGTAAGCGAAAGGGTAATGGCCACCCATTACTTTGTGTTTCTTTTAAGTAATTAAGCGAATAAATAGGCTGGTAAGTAGTTGAAACCCTGTTTTTGCTGGGATCACTTCATCGCTGTAATAAAAATATGATTAGGGCGCAATTAATAAGTAAAATAAAATCAATCCGATAAACTATCGGTGCATATTAAATAATATAATTAAAGAAATCCAAAGAATTCGTATGTAAAATATGTTATGTTTTTGTTGGTTTTTGTAATTAGCTGATAAATTATACCATACATTTTTATTATATGTACTATTACGGAAATTCTATTTATCAAAAACAGTTAAATGGAAACCCTTTACCATAAATAATTAGTGTTTCTTCTGTCAAACTTAAAAGAAAAATCTCAAAGTTGCCAGTATGAGTCTTCTGGGCGGTGATGTCATATTCTAGTTATTTTTACCAGCCCATATAAATACGCCAGCAATGGTGCCATGGCAGTTTAGTTGATAATAAAATACTAAAGAAGAAGCATTGTGGAAGTGTTAACTTAATAAAGTTTAAATAATGTCTCTTGTGCAATTATTTTAAGTTTGTGTTTAAATAAATACTCGTATATGCAATATAAAAAGAAACAGATTTAAGATGGGTGCCGCGTTTGCTCTCAATTGACCATAATGCACGGGGGCACACCAGAGAACTGCAAAATCAACTTTTTCTTGATTTAATCATACACAAAAATTCTTGTTCACATTTAATAATTCAACAAAATTCACTGTAGAAAAAAATCAGCATCATGTTACTGAACGCGTAATTCGGATCAGTTTGAATCATATGTCGATTATGTTTACTGCAAATTTAATCACTCAACAAAAAGTCAGCGTTGAATAAATCAGAAAAAACAACAAACAACGAGTATGAGTGTATTCATAATTAAAACAAAATAGAAACACATTTCATAAATGATATTGTTTACATTAGGGTTGGACTTAAATCCGCTTTTTTAGAATTTTCATTAGTAATAAAAATATTCTTCTTTGTGAAATATAAATATTTTTTTGATAAAAAAATTTAGGTCAATATCTCAGGCTTGCCTAATCTGGAAAAATTTAAATATTGTCTAAATTTTTTTTAATCTATTTTGATTGGAAAATTAGGCAATGTTTAACTTTAACCGGATTGGGCGAGCCTGAGATGTCGACCTAAATTAAAAAAAAAAAAAATTTCACCAAGAACAATATTTTTGGTATTCCCAATAAAAATTCTAAAAAAACGTATTTTAGACCCACCTTAATATACATATAACATTTATGAAATGTGTTTCTACAAAACCACCCCCTTTTTATAGATAAGAAACTATTTTGTTTTAATTATGATTGCACTCATACACGTTGTTTGTTGTTTTTTCTGATTTATTCTACATCAAAATAATTATTGTTGGCTCGAATGAATAGAATAAAACCAATGGTTTAACAACGACCGATGATTATAAATCAGTGACAAAACAAAATTGATTTAAAATCATCAACAAATATGTGTGTTGGAGTATATTGAGCGTTTGAACGCAAACACATATTTATTCTTGTGTTGATTGCGTATAAACGTTTTGCAATCAGCAAATGCAGTTCTCTGGTGCACACGTGTGTAGTCTCAATGACAAAATTCTATGAATTGAGCTACGAATTGGTACCTCATTAGTTTAGCGCCCAGTGACTATTTCCTATTTCCAAACCTAATGAAATGGCTCGGTGGAAAGAGATTTAGCTCCAACGATGAAATTATTGATCAAATCGGCCGTGCCGAATTTTTGAATACCCTTTAACAATATCCTAAAAAAATTTTCTTTACTGTTTTTGATGCAAATAATAGGTCCGTTTGTGTACTTTTCCAGTAAAGTTTAGTAAAAATTACTTCCAAAAAGAAAAATATACAAAAACAAAATGTAAGAATTAGTAAGATAGTTAAAACAGCTGATTGTAAATATCAAACAACAAAACAATTCAACTAATGTTCTCCTGGACTATTCCGGATTTCCATCGTAAATAAGCTGATATTTACATAATTTTTATTTAATGTGTTTTTACACACCATGACGATGCCGCTCACGTAGTAAAAAACGTTCTCTTGGTTTTATATGGGCATCTTTTCTAATTGTTTTTTTGCAATTGCTTTGTGATTCCAATTGCTTTTCTTTGCAAATCCAATTAGTTATTAGCAGATTTCCCAATTGGATTTGAAAAAGGTTTAAAAACAGGGATTATTGCTCAAATTTTTGCAAAAATCAGTGAAATTTTCTCAATTTTCCCCTGTTTTCTCTCAGCTTCCGAATCTTTGTATTTCGTATAAAATTTTATTTGACCGCTGCCGGCGTTGCAACCTCTATACTATTCTTACTCTATGGTAAAAGCCTTTACAAATTTGTACGAATTTGTACAAATTTTTGATTTCCCAAACACACTTGATGTAAAAAGCTTTAGAAGTAAAATTATGGAGGTGAAATAAATTTTTTGAGGTGAATTTTTTTTTTTGGAGTGAAGTAAAAAATTAATCTCTACTTTTTTGTTCATCCACTTCGACACAATTAAAGACAAATTATATAACTTTAAAATGTATATCTCGTTTAGGAAATACGTCCATAGTTACATAATTTAACCCCTTCATGCTTAAAATTTTTTTTGAGGATATTTTTTGGAAAGCATTTGAATCATTACTCTACTGTGCCACTAGCTGAGATATATTTTCCCAAGAAATCCCAAAGTTATTAATTTGTTCCCGAAAATGGCTACTAGTAGTAGTAGTAATTCTTTATTTTCAAAAACCATTGATGAAATAAAAAAAATTAAAGAATATTACATACGACTTTGGCATTTCGTTAGCCGGAAAAACAAATTTAGATATATTATATTAATTTTTACTAATGATTGTTGTCATTTGCCAAAAAAATTTCGATATCGTGAAGCATTGATCATGTATTTTACTAGGATTTCTCAAGTATAAAACTCCCCATCTAATAATTTAACTAAATTCTCTTCTGATATTGTTACAGTGCTAAAATGTTGCAGCCAGAGGGAATTTAGAACAGGGCATCTGCAAAGAAAATGTTGAATTGATTCTATTTCACTTGTATTGCACAAAGAGCATTCTTGATCGTTACTTCTTGAGAAACGTGTACCACTCACTTAGTTGTATTAGGTTGCACCGAGCTTTAAAAATCCATATGACACAGCTCTAATCATTCAAATTCATAAAATAATATTTTGCTGCTGTAAAATTTAAATTTTTATAAAAAGTTTGAGTTTGAGAAGTTCTTTGCAGGCGTTCGTTATGTTATTGTATTTTCAGAGCATTTAGTATATAATTTTGATTTTCGTTTCATTGAAGTGATGTCATATTTGTTTGCCATTGTATATTAAAGTTACTTCTAGTACGTTAATTTTTTTCGGCCAAAATATACTTTTTTCTAGGATCTTAAAGCTTAGTTTATATGGAAGACGAGGTGTATTTAAATTAAAAAGTGCGTGATTTAAGTATCGTAGGCTTAAGTTAAGTGTGTATATATAACAGTCTTGTAAACCAGATTCTAACAATTATGTATAATTATGTGTGAAATTTGGCAATTTAAATATACGTTTAAGAAAATATCTTTGCAACTTATTCTCTTCTTCAAAATTAGAATATTCCAAATTTGGGCACTGAATGATTGTACAGCACGACACACTGCTTTGAATAATTGATATTTGGTTTTTGAAAATATATTAGGTTCATTCGTTTACTTTTCTCAGTCAAGCCCAGTAAGAATCACTCAGTAACAAATTTACAGAGAGTAAGACAAACTTACTCTCAAAATAAAAATTTTCTTAAAAAAGTACGCGAACAGAAAATTTGCAATAATTTACAAGTTTGTTAAACAGCTGATTGTAAGACAAAATGCAAAAATAAATTGCAACTGGTCAATATGAAAAAAAAGTATTATTGTTGTAAAATCTTAAGCAGAAACATTTTAAAAGGTTTTGTTATCTTTTCTATAATTCATTCAACAATATTTGTTTTTGTATTTACAAAAATTTAAACACATTTTTTTCAATCATATGTTTTTTCTGCTTGTAAATTCTTGCTGGCAATAATTTGTCCAGGAAAAATTTGCAGAAAGAAGAAGAACTCTCATCATCAAATTGTCACTTTATTCTCTCTTTTTTCTTTATGTTTACTGAGTATTTGTGTAAACGAACGACATCCAGTAAAAATTTGTACAAATTTGTACAAATTATTGGGTAAACAAACATACTTATTGTTTTTGTTGTAGAATTTCTATTTTGAGCGTGTTTTGTGAATATAATTTTTTGAGTTTATATCATACCCAAGTAGTTATATTCGTTAGCAGTTTCCACTAATTCTCCCTTAAATAGCCATTTTCCACAATTTCGACGAAATTTTACTAAAACACACAATTTTTTATTAATTTCGGCATGCTGAGCACAAAGGGTTTCAAACGAATTATATATCGATTTAAGGCGCTTAGCAATTTTTTTTTTTTTTAAATATATCTCAAAAACTGTGCGATTTGATTTTGTATTTCATATTCGGTTTCCCAAATTAATTAAAAAATTTTAATTGTCTTTCGTTGTCTGATTTGTCCCATAGATATTTTGAACCAAGGTAACGGAATTGGACCAAAAATTTTTCATACAAATCGATGTCACCCTACTGTAGAAAATATGAAGAAACTAGTCTAGCCTGATTTAAAATTTAATAGTGTTTATAATTTTAGAGAAAAACGTTTATTATTCTTTTTAACCTCAACCTTACTCAATAAAATACATCTTTTTTAAAAATAAAGCTGATTCAGTTTATATAATTGATTTTAATTAATATTAATAGAGTTTGAATGTATATATTGCATTCATTATTTAAACAAACAATTTTGAAAATGGCCAGCCTCGAACATTAGAAAAAAAACATTTTAATAAAAGATCAGACATATTTATTGAATCAATAAAAAAATATTATAAATGCATAAACCCGTGTGTGTACTTTATACTATCAATCAACAACAAATTGATGGAATAATTTAAAAATCAAATATGCAGTGGGAGTTAATATAACAGGTTGATTAATTACACTACTAAAAAAAAAAAATATATATATGTATGTATGTACGTTTACTTTCTTTGACATTCAAACTAAAAATTGAATGTCAAGAAAAAAAGAATAATAATACGAAAATTGCGTATATTTACATAGAATTTTTTCTCTTTTTCTTCTTGATCTTTTTACAGATTTTGCAGTTACCGCCAAAACAAAAATTGTATTTTATGATGAACATTGGCAAGAGATCACATCATCTACACATCGATTCGATCATCTGTCGGCCATAGCATTTGATGAAACTGAAGAAATTGTTTATTTTGCCGATCGTTTGCACAATAATGGCAGTATATTCTCATTAAAATTGCCCACCGAGCAAGATGATCCACATGTTGTTGAGAAAATTGTACAACGTTCACAAAAAGAAATGATCAGTAGCATAGTTTATGATCCACTTAATCGCAATATATTTTGGGCTGATCAATTAAATAGAAAAATCTATTTCATATCGAAAGATGCTGGTGAAAATGATATGCCAAAGGTATTGATTGATTTCTCCAAAGAAGAAACAATACCCGACGGTTTAGCCATTGATATTTGCCGTCGTAAGATATATTGGACAAATTCAAATTTCAAAAATGCCACCATCGAACGTATGGATTTAAGTGGTGATAACCGTGAGGTGCTCAGAAATAAAGATCTCTACCTGCCACGTGGTATAGTAGTTGATCAGTTATCAGATCGTATCTATTGGGTGGTCGATCAACAAGGTATTCATTTTACCGTGGAATCATCGAAGTTAGATGGCAGTGATCATCGCATCATAGTGAAAGGATTAGATAGTACACCTTCCAATTTGGCGGTGACAAAAGATTTAGTATTTTGGACTGATCGTACACACAATGCCATATGGACACATGTCAAGGTGGCGGTAGAAACACAAAAATCTAATCAAACTGAAGAACAAACAGAAGAAGCTGTTAAGCCACATATAATTTTGAAATTAGCCGAGGAACCCAGTGGTATTGTTTCACGTTCACGTTTTATGACCACCTTACAACAAGATCAACATTGTTCGGGTGTAGTATCGAAAATTAAGCATCATCTTATAAATACGCCCTCTCTCTCCCAGCAAACCCAAATTGTTAATACTAATGTATCGAATACGACCACGGCTTTAATGATACGTGATTATTGTCTAAACGGTGGCGAATTTATACCACAAAGTGGTATTTGCATTTGTAAACTCGGCTTTAAGGGATCACGTTGTGAAACGAGTGAATGTCATAATTATTGTGTACATGGCACCTGTACTATTTCTTCATCCTCCTTTCCTAAATGTGCCTGTCAACGTGGTTTCTATGGTGAACGTTGTCAGTCTTATCGTTGTTCGGGATTTTGTTTTAACGAGGGTGTATGTAAAATCGAAAATAATGGCGAGCCCTCGTGTGAATGTCCAGATAATTTTTCTGGTCAACATTGTGAACAGAATTCAACAGAAATATGTGCTCTTTACTGTAGGATATTGAAACATGAACCCGATACTTATGTACCATTTGGCTGTCATGATATGTAAGTAAATTTTGTTGTATTAAACACCTAAGAAATTTTGAAATTTGTAAAATTTAAATCTATAAAGAAATATTTTTTTTTATTTTTTGTTTTTTTTTGCACACAAATGTATGCAAAATAAAAATGTGCATTGAACAAATAAATATCGTTGCCTTACTCTCAATTGGAGCTGTCCTGCAATTTGTAGAAAATGATTTATTAAACATTGACTTTTTACAAAATTAAACTGAACAATGTATATTTTTGAATGAAATGGAGCTATCTGCAGTAGTTTTTTAAAAGTATTTTTGGGTTTAGTATGAACTTAATTAGTATAAAGTGGAGTACAAATTTTCAATATAAGTGAGAAATTTTTTGAAAATCAACTATTTAGAAAATTTTGATTTTAAATTCTTTTAAAAAAGTATCAATTTCATTAAAGGTGTACACTACACTTTAGAACAATTAAAATGGTTTTATCAACTCGTGTTGATTAATTTTAAATAAAAATATGAAGCTTATCAACTGTTACACCCCAAATATTACGAATTATTAAAAATAATAATATTAAGTAACACTTTTTAATTAATACAAGGGTCGTAGGAAGGAAATGTTCTTAGCCTGACACAGAGATGGCGGCATAAACAGCAAAAAGTTAAGTGTATTGGAACACAATTAAATTTCATTTTGATCTGGCAACTCATTCGTATAGTAACAAAAAAGACGCTTCAATAATTTTTTTATAATGGGAAAATTAGAAATTCGTAGTGTCATTAAATATTTACATAAGAACTGTTTAGGGCAATAAGAAATTCAGAATGATATGGTAAATGTTCAAGGAATAAAGATACAATTCCAGTTACAAGCGATTATTTTGCAGAGCTTCAGAAATTGCTAGAAAAGCGTTGGACTTAGTGTATTGAAGTTTCAGGAGATTATATTGGAAAATACACATAATTTTAAAAATTTAACTTTTTTATTGTTTTGCTAAGAACATTTCGAATGATCCTCGTATTATAGAAGGTAGATTTACTAATAGTTTTATTTTTGTACATAGCTCCAGTGGAAAATAATATAATATTGGGGAATGTGTTGTAGCAAGAAATTTTTAAATTTTAAACGTCTGTAATTTCGGCAAAAAGGCAGTCCTGTTAAAGCTCTATTACTTATTTGTTACTTAAAATAGCCTAAATGTTCTGTGTTAAAAAGTCGTTGGCGTTCCACCCCTTCCGGTAGTGTCGGGAGCTTCGAAACGTAGAAATTAACCAATATCGGCGAGAGAATTCCACCCTGAGGGACTTCTTGCGGCGGCTATGATTCAAACCATATCTTATCTGTTTGTTTAGCTTTTTTTATAGCTTCGGCTCAATAATGAATTTGAGCTTGTGAAGTTTCCTTACGATATTCCGTTTCGTCTTGTCTCTCACGAAATGCTCTATGAACTGCCAGCTGAAAAAGTACGCGCCCTTCTTGGGGTTCGATATTGTACTGTCGTTTAAGTTGGCTGGTCTTGAGGTTGGTCAAACGAAGGTCGTTCCGCTTATCTGCGAGTTCTACTTCTGTTGGGAAATTTGAAATAACAAACGGAATCCTTCCACTAGGTATCACGGGTGCAGTTTCTGCGTTGACGATTTCACGGAACTTCCTTTTTGCGGAGCGTACGTCGGTTGAAATGGGTAGGTCATTCAGTCTGCTTTTTTCTGGTTAATGTACGTACGGTGTTTAGAGACACTGACGTCGTTTGGTCTATCCAGCGTGATAAATATTGGAAGGTGGTCTAAGTTCAATAATAAATATTCGGTCACTAATAGGCATAATTTATCAAACCTCCACTCGAAATTGTTATGTCTGGCGGTCTAGCGCAACTTCTCATAATTCTAGGGCTATTCCTCTTCCGGCTTCCCACAAATTGCTGGGTATTGAAGTTAACCATCATCATGTGGTTATCACCATAAGAAAGGAAGCATGTCAGGGTGATAACTGGCAGAGCATGGGACAACATAATTATCCCTGTGAGCTCTAAGCCCACTGCAGTTTCTACTTCTGTCCTTCCTGAGCAACCGGCCCTGATATACGGAACATAAACATGGTTCTATACTTTTTTCAACTCCTGTACAGAATAATAGGATTCGGAGTAAGTTTGCTGGATAAAAGTGAAAGGAAAAAATAACATACACGTTGTTGGTTTGTTGAGTTGACTTTCCTTGGTCGGAGTCCGGTGTGCTCCGAGTCATTCCGGTGCGTATAACCCAAAGAACTTGGGTGCTGTTTTAAAAAAATTAAAATTTTCCCAACTACTTTTAATTTCAATAACTTATGAAGTTATGCATTTGAAAAATGTCCAAATTTTATACATTTGAATAACAATTTCACAAAAATTTACTCTTGGCATTTCGAAGTAAACCCCAAAGTTACCTTTCTACTTCCTAGATACTAATTGTATATAGTGACACCTTGCTTAAACAACTCTAAACTATTTTTACTACACTTCTTCTTTACAGCTGCGAAGAATTAGCTTCTGATATTGAAGAGTCTGCTCAAATTTACGCTATACCAACATATAAACATTTAGAAGTTTGTAAAAATCAAGTAACCTGGACAAATACCCTTATTATAGCACTCGTAGCTGGAGTAGTGTCATGTTTGTGTCTAGTACTACTCATCGTACATGGTGTAAGACGTTTCTATAAACCAGTTAGACCAAGAATTAAGAAAACTTTTGTGGTGCGTAGACAGCCAGCTGGCTCATCAGATACACCGCTAACAAATCGTCCCATGACTACCGAACAATGTGAGATAACAATTGAAAATTGTTGTAATATGAATGTTTGTGATACGGTTAGTAAAATTTTTATTTCAAAATTTCAAATGGTTTACATATATTTTTCTCATTTTTGTTTTTACAGCCTTGCTTCGATCCAAAATTGGTACAACAATCTCTGTCTCGTGATACGTCAAATACCAAAGAAGATAAAAAAGTGTTGATACACAATATGGAAGATGATTTATATTAGTAAATTGTTTTTGGACTGTTTCAAGCGTTTAACGTAAGAATTTGGATACTTAAATCACAACCACGTCCACACACAAAGAGGCCTTAAAAAATAAGTAGAGATATTAAACATCTGTCATTTTATTATCATACTCGTACATTTTGGCAGTTTAGAAACAAAACGCGTACTTAATCTACTTAATTTTATATGTTATTTAAGAAAAAGGCTCTTAATATTTTTAGTTAATTTTTTTTTTCAAAGAAAATCTACCAAACCAAATATTATGCTATAAAGATATTTAGTGATAGAGGGGGGAATTATTTTTTCAACTTTATTCTTTATATAAAGTACTAGGAAAAGGCAGATAGTATTATTACTAAATTTTGTATTCTTTTAAAGCAAGCAATATTTACAAACTTTAGAATTTTTTTTTTTTTCAAAAAGATCCTTTTTCCAAAAAAATACTGTTTTTGTAATATTTCTTAGGAATTGTAATAAATTTAGTACGCTTTTCCCAAAAATGTTAACACTTTTGCACATTTTGAAAAAATTAAGGAAAGAAATGGTTAATGTTTTCATAAAGGTGGTTTTACACACTATGTATTTTACAGTGGCTTTGTTAGCTGTACGACCCATCTGTAATTGCCCATTTCTGTCAAAATTGCCAATTAACAGACTGTTTATAATATTTGCTTTTACACTTACGTTTTTAGTTTCATCTGATAAACCTACAATAGTTCATTAGAGCTGTTTTTTCACTGGAGCTTTGTGTTCTTGAAAATAAAGTTTAAAAAATGGACTAAAATTTGCAACGTTATTTTCATAATAGCTGCCATAAAATTCAAAAATAAAAAAATGAAGCAAGAAAAGTTAAAGAAAACACGTGATTTATGCTTAATGTTATTAATATTATTGCCGCCACAAACAATTGACTTGCAAAACAGCTTATGTCAGGTGCTTTGTCAGATGAAAATACAACACACTCTAATTTAAAATTTTCACACTGTAAATGCAGGCTGATATTTACAGAAGCTAATTTTGCAGTGGTAAAATAAAACAAATAAATAAATTTGATTCTATTTCACACAGAAACATTTTAAATTTTTTCACCAAAGAAAAAGTATTTTTTTTTCATGCTACTTTGCTACCGTTTCACTTCCACCGATTTTTTATAATTATTATCCAGGAAACTTCTGTTTACTGTTACTTTTTTTTGTACTGTTACCAAGAAAATTTGATCTTTTTTTAATAATATTTACATGAAAATTGTTATTTCAATACAATATTTTGAACCCTTTTAAAGAAACAGTGGTATTCTAAGTTAACAATTTTAAAAAATATCACTCTGAAATTGTGCAAACACTATTTAATATTTTAAAGAAAAATTAAAAATATTGAATTTTAATATTTAAAGTAAATCTGCGCTAAATCGATTAAAGCTAAAATGGTTTTAAATAGCTAATGTTTTTAGGAAGTAACGCGAAAAAAGTATGGAAAAGGTTGAGCTAGAAGTGAGAATGAATACGTTGAAAGAAATCTATTTGGAATGAATTTACAAAAAATTAATTCAATTTCCACTAAATCGAATTAATTCTTTTTAAAAATTCACTGCGGCATCAATTGTTATAATTTATTTGGTCGAGTTCATTAATATTCAATACAATCAATTTATTTTATTGGATTTTACCAGTCATTACGATTTTTTTTCGATTTTCCCAACAGGACAAAATGTACACCATTGTAAAGGTGTCTGAAATATATTGTCAATGAGACATTGTATCACGCCATGGAATAACCCGTTGTTAGTTTCATCTATTGACTTTTAAAAACATATTCATTACAAATTTTACCTAAGAAACAGCAAATTCAGTTTACGAAAATATTCAAGATTTGAGGTTTTAATTAGATGTATGACATGATCCCTTAGATAATGTTATTAAAGATTAAAAATTAAATTTTACCATTTATTGGTTATAAAAAATTGCTATGCTAAAAAACTTTAGTCAGCCTTGATTATCCATTTATATTAAATATAAACAGGTTAAAAAATAAAGCATGGACAGAAATGTTCAAGTCATTAATTGGTCTATTTTAGGCTGATCCACCATATGTCATATGCGACCTCGTTGAAAATATATTTTATTTTCATTTTTAATGAACTACCCAAAAAATTGTCAGTCGAATGAATAGGAAATCGATTGAATTCCAAAATTTGGTTATTGAATTTATTCGCAATAATTGAATTCAGTTATTGAACTAATCGAATAATGAAGAATGAATGAATTCCTTTAAAAATAAATTAAATGAGACCATTTGAATCGGTTAAGCGGGGTTTAGACTCTAGGATTTTTCAATAAAATCCGATAAAATAAAAAAGAAAAAAAGATGAATTCTGGAAAGACGTGTTTTATAATCTAAAGCTAAAAAGGGTAAGTTTAAAAGATGGACAAAGACTTATTTATTTCTTTAAGTTTTTTTTAGTAGTGTTTCCCTCCAATTATTTTACAGCTGTTTTTGTTTGTTGGTTTAAAAACCCAACCCTAATATGGTAGTTCCCACAGTTTTTTAAAAAATTTCATAAAATGAAAAAGTCAATCGGACTGTCAAATTTTGTAATAGGATTTTTTGTTTGTATCAGTCAAAATTGTTTAACAGCATCGGATTTTGGCTATCTGACTTACTTTTTTGACAGATCCGATGATATAGTCTACACCCCGCTTAAGTTAAGAATGGAAACAAGTCAAATTATAATTAAAAGAAATAGTTGAGGAAGAAACAGATTGAGTTCGAATGCTCTTAATATTTTTGTTCCGTTTCTTAACTACATACATGGAAATCCTTGATGTCCTATAAGATGTAAACGAATATATTGCCTTATTTCACTTTTTAACCGTTTCGTCAATTTTGCCACAATGAATAGAAATCTACCAAAATTGTTAAATGTGAAAAATCTAACGTATTCTGCTTCTTTATTAATCGATTCGTAAAATTGTAGATTGAGGATTCAATCAGAATTAAAAATTCAATTGTGCATTGGATTCTCTAACGGTTCTGGTTAAAAGTTAGCGTATACACGAAAAGTAATGTTTTTATGCAGTCAACATTCTTAGTACTTTTATAGCCCATTTTTAATAAAAAGCACTAATTTTAAAATTATTTTTATTTAAAACAGCGTTAAGTAAGGAGGAATATTAGAACATTTCCTTCCGCAAAATATTTTTTTAATACAAAAATATAAAAGAGAATGTTAAAGTTAGTAAAAATACTTTAGGTGCCGTTGTTATAGTGAACACTTACGTAAAATTTAACACTCAAGCGAAAAAATTTTCTGAAATTCTAAGAATTTAAAATATTTTGAGCATTACTTACAATTGAGAACATTTAGTTTCAAAAAAAAAAAAATTATATATATATTAAATGAACCATTAAACTGGCCCTAACTTCCTTTTCCAATAACTTTCCTTAGATCCTTTCCCTGTCGTTTTAGAAAAATACGAACTTAAGTAATGCTACCAGTTTATCAATACAGCATTTATTATTTATAATATATTAAAAAAAAGACATATAACTTGTTTATTTTAGGACATTTTTAGTATTTCTTAAGCCTTTTTTGCTGGAAAGTGCTACAAATTATCCTTACCTCAAATGGTATGAATTAAGTACTCATTTAAAAAAAAGGTGCTAACTTTAGTTCAACTAGATTTTTTTGAGTAAAAAATGGTTTTAACTATAATAAGTTTTTATTTTTTATTATTTTATTTTAGGCAACAATAACGACTTTAATACTCTTTTCTTATTGAAAATGTACTAACCTTAGTTCTGCTTTAGTACAACAACAATAATTCTTTCTGAACAATATAAAAGTTTAATTTAAAATAAATTTTGAAGAGGATAGTTTTACTTTAGTACTATTTATGAACATTAAGCACATTAAGACAATTATTTTTATTTAAAACGTACAAAATTTAGTAAATTTAAAAAAATCTGACACTTTTCAATAAAATGGTTTGATAGATGATACTAATTTAAGTAAAATTAACATTTTTTTTTTCTACAAAATGATTTTATTTAAAATACAATTTTGATTTCAACAATTAAATTTCTTTTAGTAATTATTATTTTAGCACTATGTTCCCATTGAAAGGACACTTACTGTACAATTATTGAAAAAGGTGTTACTTTTTCAGTAGCGTTACCCAATAATAAGCTTTGAATAGGTCTATACCGTTTTAGTAATGTTTTAGAAAATTACATAAATTTTACTTTTTTAGTACACTTTTTTAATTAAATTGAATACCAATTATTAAAAAAAAGTTGCTACTTTAGTACAACTAAGATTTTTTCTGCAAAATGGTTTCATTGAAAATAAATTTTTAAATGAAACAATTTTTTTTTAAAGTACATCTGTTGTTTTTTCACGAAAAAATGCAATTTTAGTACTCTTTTTGAAAAGATATTAATTTTACAACTTTTTTCATAATATAAAGCTTTGCTGTTACTATTTAAAAAAAAGGGTAGTTTCTGATTTTGATTACTTCTTTTAATAAAAATATTTAAATATTTTTAACTGTAGATATTATAATCAAAACTATTGCTAAACTTATAAGTTTTTAAATTGCATATTTCTCTTTTTTTTCTCTATTTGGTTTGGTAAACTTTTCTCTTTTTTTAAACATTTTATATATTTGATTTGAAAAATATAAATTCTTAAATATTTATTTTATTGAAATTAAAACAAAAAAAAAACATTTTATATTTAACATTTATGATCATCTTCCAACATAAAGTTTTATATTGTTCATGAAACGGGTTTACTTTATTTAGTTAATATTTATATAAACAATTCTAATGACTGATATTAGAAATGAAACAAAAAACTAAAAAAAACGATTATATTGAAAATGTAATTGCACAAATTACAAGTAAAAAAAAAGAAATTAAAAAAAAATATGTCTGGCTAAAAGCATTAAATCAAATAAAGACATTAAGACAAATTAAAATAAAAAATTGGCATCTAAAATAATTTACTTAATTACAATTTAATTTTACGGGAGTTTTCTTTAAAAAATATGTATATATATTTATAAAATATATGGGTTATAACTTGGGTTACCGGGTTGTATAAGTGCAAAATAAACAGGCATATAAATAATCAAGCTATCAGTTGTTATTAATGAGGTTGGCATACACGACTTGTTTAAATAATTTTAAGCCTATAAAATTACCGTTTTCAAACATATTTTGGTTTTTAAACAAAGATTTCTTAGAAATTTTCGCAATATCACCAGTTAATATTCAATAATTTGTTAGCATTATTTAAACGAACTTAAGTCAAAACAAAATCGTCTTAATTATAAGATTTTATTTTCACAGGCTTTTTATGGCAAAATGAAATCAAAAGTCAGATGATTACATACTAAAAAGAATGAAAGAAATTTGACTTTTATTAATTTAACTGACCATAATTAGCCCTAAAAAGAAGTTCTTATAAATATATAATTTTTGATCATAAAATAAATTTATAAAAATTATCCTATTTTTCTTTTACAAATTTGTAGGGATTTTGGTGTAGAGATTTGTCAAGAAAAGTGTCATGGCAGCCTTAGTAAATACATTAAAACTACCCCTATCCTGGGTTATAAAAACACAAATTTGAAAAAATAATTTATTTAATTGTATTTAAAAAATTTATTTCAATTGATTAAAATTTTTACACATTAATCAAGTTTAAAAAAAATAAAAATTACATAAATGTTAAAATCATGAATACAATTCAACTTTTATTTTTAAAGAATATATTCTCTAAAAATGTTTGTTTATAACATTAACATTTACGTATTAGTTTTTCACTTATTATAAATGTGATTGAGTTACTTAATTTTTTTTTTATCTGAAATCCAAACAAAATTTAAATTTGTTAAGTTTATTGGTAAACTAAATTTTTTTCTTTACTTACCTTATTGAAACATTTAAAATTTTAATATTATTTAATTGTAATAAAAAAGTTCCTGCGTTTTTTTTTAATAATAAATATATTGTTTTTTTTTTTTACTAATTATTCTTCCAATATGATATACATAAAAAAAATTAAATTACATGTTTGTTCACTTTTTTCATGTATTTTTTTTTTATTATTTTAGGGCGGAATGGTTAAAGAAATTCTGTAAAAATGTAGTGTTTAAAATTTCTTTGAAACTTTTTTTAAATATCTGAGAAATTTGGAAACCTGAATTTAGTTAAGATTTTATTTAGCCAGTTCCCAACAAACCCAAAACATACATATGTATTTGCTTTTTGATTATTAAATATATTGTTTTAGATATTTTACTGCCACATTTTTATTTAAAACACACATTTGAAGTCATTTGTAAATAATACAAAAAAAAGAAATGGTAGTTATAGTTTAGTTGTAAAATGTAGTTAAGATTTAGTAATAAATATAAAACTAAAAAAAAAAATGTCGAAACTTGATTTGTTAATGGGGGGGGGGGGGGGGGGGGGGAATTTATCTTTAACCCGGAGAGGTAAAGGAAAAATGCAAATGGTAAGCACAAAGTTCTCTCACAAAATTGGCCAAATGTACGGAAACGCAAAAAACACGTTTCTAGCCCAAAGAAAAATATGAATGTGGATATAATTTTTTTAGCTTTAAAAATTGCATAAATACACATATCGTATTTAGTTCTTTCTGATTTTGTTCAATTAATAATTATCAGGGCAAGGAATTCCATGCAAATTCATATTTTTATCGACTCTGCAATACTGATATTGATCAAATGCATAATCATTTTGAGTATTTTTATAACAGTCTTATAAAAAAAAATTAACATGTAAAACAACTACAAAAGTACAACATTTAACATTTTTGACTTTAATTTCTACTAAGTGCTGACTATAATACTGTTCAATATTTTACGATATACATTTTAAATAATATTTTTTATTGCCTTAATTAAAATTTCTTAGTAATACAAATCAATATATTATAATTTAAAGTTAATCTTATTTTCACGAAACTTAATATTTTAGATTAAAAAGCTGTTTGTTTCACATACCCCAATGTACTAATTTTATGCTAATAGGTTTAATATTTATCTGAACCACAAAATTTAGAACGAAATTTCATCGATTTGTTATTGCATATTTTTGGAAATTTTGACAAATGCTTATATAAGGTGGCCCAAAATGTACATTAGAGGTATTAAAAAAATGAATGTGAATTCTAAAGACCCCGAATGGGCTAATTTGGTTATTTTGTATATAAAAACATTTAATATGAAGTTTGGTGCTGATTGGATAAAGAAAAGTCGAAGCGGTAATCGATTGAAAATTTAAATAGTGAATACAAGGCGAAAATCACTTTTTAATTTTTTTGAAGAATTTATCACAAAAGCAGTGTTGTCAGTTTTTAAAGGCCTTATCCCCAAATATCGTTTTTTCATCCCCAAAAATCACCAAATTGTTATTTTTTGGTCCCCAAAAATCCCCAAAATGTTTTTGAACAAAATTCACGTTTTTTAAATTTTTGTAATGTAAATCATTTGCAGAGGTAATTTATACATAAAAATTTAATTTGTACTTATGACGAATTATTTTAATCCAATAATATTTTGGTGGAGAAGGTTAATTGGAAATCCCAAATCTGTTTTTTTGTCTATCGGATCGGAATACCTTCACGTGTGTTTATAGCACGCGGTTGGACTAAAAATTTCATTGGTTGGTAATGGGTTAGTATTGTGGTCTTACTAACGCAGCCTCGTATCTTAAAAGTTACAATAAATACTTTTTTTCAGGAGAGACAAAAAAATTTTTTTTTAAACTTGTGACATTTTTTAATAATTTTTTTAATTTAAAAAGTAATGATAAAATTTTAATTTCACAAAAAATTTGTTTAAAAAGTGCCACAATTTTATTATAAAAGTTTTTGTCTTTCCTGAAATTTAGTAGTTTTTGAGATACGAGGTTGCGTTATTAAACCCTCGATATATATAACTACAATTTTGTCAAACATAAAACTATTTACAGCTATAGAATTGGAACAGTGTTGAGCATTTGGCTATTGAGTACTCAATACTTTAAAGAATTCACTCAATACTTTCAGAGTTGTATATTTTGTGTATATAACTATGTTTTTGGTATGAAAATAGAACCTCGTTTTAGTGTAAATGTAAAAAGTATTGAGTAGTATCGAATCAATACTTAAAAGGATTGATCAGTATCGAGTATTCAAAAGTGTACACATTTTACAACTCTACACTGTTACCTCCAATAATAAAATATTATCAGGGTTGAAGAAATAATAAAAATTAAAAGAGAAGAAAATATTGTTAATATTTTATCCCTAAAAATCCCTTGAAATTTGTTGGTATCCCCAACAAATCCTCAAACGGAAATTTGTATTCCCATTCATGAGATAAATCCCCTAAACTGACAACACTGTAATAAAGATAACTTTTTTTTAACAAATGATAAAATAATGTAAATGTATTCTTAATTATAAGTATTTCTTAAAGCGTATAAAAAATGGAAATCGGATAAAAAACATGATGTAATGGGATTTCCTTAAGTACATCATAAGAAATACATATACCAAAAAGTACATATATTCCTCATTTAGTGTAAGGACAGCTATTTAATTTCGGCGGATTTCGAGGAAAATGCTTTTTTTGGCACAAAATTGATTATGTAAAAAAAAACACTACATATTTAAAAATTTTAAGGCAAAAAACCGTACAGAAGAATAAAAACCTTATGCATGTAACATGCTAGTTTTCACTATTATTTGTCTTAAATTCGTTTTGACGTGAAATTAGCAATTTTTTTAATTTAGTTATTTCTAGTATAGAAGGATATCTATGTACTACTATATTTACTACTTTTGATGTAATTGCCTTCTGGCAATTCGTATTTTCGAAGTTGACTATTTTTTTCTAGAAATGTACAAAAAATCACACGCATTGTTATGGAAAGGTTAGTAGTAGTGATATCCGTTAGTTTCTTTGAAAAAAGCAGAAAAGAAAACAAAAATAATTTATAAAGTTGTTCAGACATAAAAAGGTTTGTCGGTAGAATAGGCGAAAAAAGTATAAAGCTTTAAAATAACTTAAAATATAATAAATTTTAACTGCTAACAAATGAAGTAAAAATAACAAACAATATCACAAAAAAAACTGATATATTTTTTTCAACAAAATTTTATAACTTTCACTTTTTCAGCCCAGGTATTTATGCGGAAGCTGAAGGATTACTTTCATGTTTAATAGCGGTTTGTGCTACCTTTCCTTTTTTTGTTATATATACATATCTCTCAAAATTTAAATTTAATTTTTTATTAATTTTTTTTTTTTTTTTTTCATTTAATTCTTTAAGAAAAACTAAATGTCTAGCTAAAGTTTTTTCTTGTTTTGTTTATTTTATTAACTATTGCTACACTTAGGGAAACTTGATAATTGTACTGCTATTATGCTATATATATTTTATTTTATTTTTATTTTACTTTATTTTTTTATAATTATTTTTTTTTATTATATAAATTGTTATATTTATTTTTTATTATGTAGTAGCTTTTATTAATCATATATGGCCTTAGGGCTTTGGTTATGTAATTTGAAGAAAATAAATTCTATATTTATTATAAAAAAAAAAAAAAAAATAAAAAAAAATAAAAACTGGTAAATATTGCTGTTTATTTTTTCAGTTAATTTGTTCGGCATTTAAATAAAAACTCCGATTTTTTATTTCGATTACAAAAAAATTGTGTAACTGGTTCATCTTACTTAAAATTAATACTAGATTTACACTATTTAGCTTAAATTTGATGGATACGCTCAATAAAGTTTGACGGCAAAGTCTACTAAAAATTACAATCAAAACAAAAGGATATGCAGTTAAAAAATCAATTTTTTACCACAAAGATTTTAAAATAAATGAAAAAAATTTAAAAACTGCTGTTTTTTGGTTCTTTCAAATACATTTTAATTACAATTTAAAATCAAAATTCCAAACGGATCTCCAGTTATTACGCTTTTATGCATTAGAGATACAATAACAATTGTGATTTTTATTTGCAAATTTACATAACAAAGATTAACAACGCAAGAATTTTAAAAATTTTCTAAAGATGCTTTTTATTTTTAGTGACTTACAAAAAAAAAATATTAATATTACTGCTTTAAACAACTGTTACGAAATACAATAGTACTTTTCGTTAGTTCATCTTTTAAATAACTTTGATAACAGTTATTTTGAATTTTTCCATAAAAAGCAACCGCAATTACAATTAAAAAACGACTGCTGATTACTACACAAGCAACTTATCGTATGATTTCAGAGTAAAATATTTATTAGTTATTAGTTATGCATAGAGCCACACCATGACGATGCCGCTCACGTAGTAAAAAAAGTTCTTCTTGTTTTATATGGGCAGATTACAAAGGTTCGGCATCTTTTCTAGTTGTTTTTTGCAATTTATTTGCGATTCCAATTGATTTTCTTTGCAAATCCATTTAGTTTTTAACAGATTTCCCAATTGGTTTAAAAATCAAGGAAATTTGCTCAAATTTTTGGAGAAATCAGGGAAATTTGCTCAATTTTCCCCTGTTTTCTCACAGTTTCCAAACCTTTGTATTCTGTATAAAACTTTATTTGGCCGCTGCCGGCGTTGCAATCTCTATACTATTCTTACTGTAATCTGCCCATATAAAACCAAGAGAATGTTTTTTACTACGTAAGCGGCATAGTCATGGTGTGCCCAAACGCAATGTTGATAAGTGGGATTTTCATAAGATTTTCCAAATATCTCGCCCATTTTTATGAGTTTTATAAAATTTGTGCCGAAGTCTCTTTTTTACAAGACTCGAGAGCAAATTTAAACGCAAATTTAGGTTTAATATTTCAAAATATTTTGAATTTTTGAAGCGTGAACAAAAATTAAAATTACTGAATTTTTGGTTCGTAATAGTGCGTGAGCGTGAATCAAAATTCGCTCATCCGCCCATCTCTATTCTAAACAAATAATTATATACAAGGTTAAGTTACCATTACGAGCAAAACCATTTTTAAACAAGATTTTACATCATATGGTACTGTATATTACACACAATCTAAGTTTCGAAATTTACTTTACACGAAAATTCTAGTGTACTTTAACTAACTTTTGAGCTTAACTTTTTTATACAAATGTAGAAATTTTTGCATTTACATACCTTTAACATCGCAATACTTCCAAAATTGCAAAGAATTAAAAAAAAGATACATTTTGTTTTCACTTAATCTTATTCAAATGGTTCAATAAAATTCTTTATTTTCTTTACGGACCTTTCAGCCGGTCGTATACATAAATGTTTCCCAAATATGGTAAATTCCATATTACCTAGTTTCATGCCAAACACACATTCACTTTTGGGTATAGTTCTTAAACGATCATCTTTGCCCAAAAGTTTTAAAACATTTTTGGTATCCAAAACAACAATCCCTGATATACCAACTAATGTGGGACACTTTGATTGTATCACACGCATTTTGGCACCATGTAAATCAGTCTTTACTAAAAGTTTGCTAAAAGCGTCATATCCAGGATCATAAACATTGGGTACTTGATCTCCTTGCCGCAATCCCAAATGTTCTTTCATATAACCCTTCCAGAGGCGGTGCAGTGGCAGAGTTTCTTCATATTTTATTTGCCGGGTTGGCAATGTATGCAGACCCAATTCTGCATATTCCCGTCTTGTAAGTGTAGAGGATTTGAAGGAACGTCTCTTACGACTCAATTGTTTTTTACTTTTTGTTCCATGCAACATAGTTATATGTTCTGATTTTATATCGATGGAGTCTCTTTGTTGGGGCACTACCAAGTTGGTAAGATATTCTTGCAGTGGCTGTATTTGTTTATCCATTTTAAGTAAACTGGTAATCCCGGAAAAACTATAAATACAAATGTATGAATTAAAATCATATTAAATAAAACGTTGATGGGCTAAATACACTCACACTTACCTTTATTTTTATTAATTTCGGTAGAGCAATAAAAAAAATTATTGTTCTGTGGAGTTTTAAAGATTTGTCTTCTTCTTCACTCTGACAAATGTCAGCAAATAAAAGATTCTGAAGACAAATATCCATGTTGCCACCTTTGTGTGGTTTAAAGAGTTGTGTCGTTCAATTGAACCACAGCAGCAGCTAAGAATGTGCGAAACATTCACTATAAAGTAGGGTCCCCAATTCGGTAAATCGTTTAATGGGTTTCTTGATTAATTAACTCTGGTTAATGCCAAAACAAATAATTGAAAACTCAAATAGTTATTCGACCCGTATAATCGGTTAAAACACGTCGATTAAGCGGCAAAATTTTCTAACTTTGATACTTTGAAAGTCTCAGAATGCTTTAAATTACCCTGAACAAACATCTTATATAAGAGCTTACCATATTAATAAATCGAATTGAACCATAATTAGTGAGTCGCATAATTGAACTATTAAGCCTAAAAGGGACCTTAGACAATCAAACATGTCCAGCATTTGATCATGTAATGCTGTAAAGCATAAAATTGATAACTCCGCGAATTAGTTTTTGTAATGGCCATTAAATAACGCTAAACATTATTAACTTCTAGACATGTTGTACAGCATGATTAATCCTCTACCCTTTAAGAGTTGTAAACAGGAATGGTAAAATCGATTTCAAAATAGTACCAACCCGTACTTTTGACTCACATAGTACAGTGTTTATGTGGCAAGCTATCAAAGTTGGCTTTGGCATTCCAACATAAATTTTCCATAATCTAACGTTTAGTGTTAACGCTTAATGTTATGTCAAATTTATTACGAATAAATAAATAAATTTGTATGGGAATGACATAATGTTAACACAGCTAATAATATTGCTAAAACATTTTTTTTTTGTTAAATAATTTTTAATTTACATTTTATTCGACTGAGCTATTACAAATTAGAACAATTGTGCTGGCATAACATGCCAGCTTATAGGCAAGCGGGGCGAAAAGAAAGGTTTTTGGTGGCGTAAAGTTTCAACCAGCTTATACCCCGCATTATCAGCACAAAACCAATACATGCAAATTTAAAAAAAAACGCCAAATGTTAAATGAATACAAAAAACACTAACGCACATAAAGCTATGTAAACGTATACATTTTATGAATATCATTTCCGTGTGTTACGAAAATAACAAAAATTGTGCGCTTATATGTTTTAGTTTCGTGTTTGTTGGCCCACTCGGTCATACGGGCTTAAAGCTTCGTGATACAACTCTCTTACGAAATACAACCTTGTAGTTTTTACAACTATGTTTTAGGTAAGCCATTTTGTATGCAGAATACTACTGAAGTTTTTTTTTGCAGATGAAAATTTTTCATAAAAATTTTCGCCTGATTTTAATAATTATTAAAACCCTAAAAACTCAATAATTCTGTATTCATTTTGTAAAAGATAGTGCAATTAGTAAGTTGAAATAACAATATAAACTATTTAATACAAATAAACTAAATAAAAGTGTTTTGAAAAAAGGTGGTAAATATACCGGAGCACCGGTGTGCTCGGAAGAAAAAAAAAGAAACTGGACGCGTGTGTATGTGTAATCAAAAAGAGGAAGTAAAAAAATCTACATATCGTTATAATTTATAACTTTTTTAGTTATCGGACACTGAATATAAAAAATTAGTTATCGGACACTGAATTAAATTATAAAATCAAAAACATAAATCCATATTTAACAAATATGGCGGACGGCGTGGTGTTAGATCTCTACGCCGAAGATTTGGATAAAGATTTTTCAACACAAAATCAGGTACAGGTGTACCGAGTGAAATCATTTTTGTGGTGTTTTTCTTTATATTTAACTATTTTTAATGTTATCTTAATTTTAGGATGAATTTGCAGCTGAGGGCGTTGATTTGTATGATGATATAGGAGCGCCTCCTGATGCTGTTGGTGGTGCTTCTGTAACTGTAACCTCAGTTGCCGGTGGAGAAAGTCCTGGTACAGCTGGTAGTGGACCAGATGGTTCTGCCAGTTCAAATGGAGGTTACCATCAAGGTGTTGGTAGTTTGGCACCTAATCAAGTCGGAAAACGTTTTCAGCTTTATGTGGGCAATTTAACTTGGGTAAGTGTATATTTTATAATTTATGATAGATAAAATGCTTAGTTTTGCCAATGGACTTCATAATGCTCCACGAATTTTCTATTACCAACTAGTTTATTTTTATTAACTTTTTTATGGCTTTCAAAGTCAAAGTTCACAAAAATACAATTATTTAAATTTTTGGGATCTTACAATTTTAAACTTGGTTTACAACAAATTTTAAGTTCATTCCCGTGTCCTTTATTTCAAAAATTTCAGTGGAGCGTTCTTATAACTCTTGAATAAAATTATGAGTGTGTATATTTAATTTACAATTGTAATTGTATTCTTCCATATAGTTTCCTTTGAGCTCTATACACTGTATCAGGAATAGATTTAAATTTAATTAACTCGATTTAAACCACGTCTATATTTCCAACGGCATGGAAGACTGCTCGTGTTGTACCCATTCCTAAATCTAAAGTTTTGCGTAGCCCTGATCTCAGACCCATTTCGATACTTCCCGCTTTGCCAAAAGTTACTAAGCATATTTTGAAGGATCAAATGCTTCAGGCTACTTTAATAAAAAATTATGAGTCACAAAGCTTTTCGTCAAGGTTATAACATTACATCGTTACTTCTTAAAATAACTGACTATTAGAGTAAATATTAGGAATGACAATTGGAATGCATTAATTACTCTTGATCTATTTAAAGCCTTCAATTATATTAATTTTGCAAATATTGTCTTTAAGTTAAAAAATGAATACAATTTCTCTAAGTCTCAGTTTGTTGTGGTTGATAGTGTTGAATTTAATGTTCTTTCTCTTCATTCCTCAGGGCTCTGTTTTAGGCCCCCTCTTGTTCATCCTTTATATAAATGACCTTCCCGAACTGACTTATTCTAGTGTTTGTAAGACCCTTTTATTTGCTGATGTTTTATTATCTTATCTTAAGGTAATCGTAGATTTTCTGAAGTTTTTGAAAGCAATATCAATTCATGCCTTGATCGTGTTTTCCAATGGTCAACTACTAACACTTTGCCTATTAATTCATTAAAAATGAAAGCAATGAAGTTTGGTCCTTCAAATCGTTTTTTTTTTTTTTCTTCTAAATTTAAATATATTTTTGGGGAATGATCAGATTCAATATGTCAATCATTACAAGTGTTGAGGTGTTGTACTTGACAGTCAACACTCATTCAAATTTCACATAGATTCATTATCTGGGGGGTGTGGTGAGCCCCACCCTAATATTTCTTAACTTTTTTGATTAGGTAAAAATTGGCCCATGCGTTGTTGATGTCCCAGGTCTTTTATGGACTTAAGGTAATTTCTGGTAAAAGGCATTGTCAATACTAATGTCCGATTTGTATACCATGTTCCTCGACGGAATCACATTTCGGGTTAAACGTTTTCTTGGATGTTCATTTAAAAATTTTGTCAAATATAGTAAACCTTTGAACCTATGCAGAACCTTTGTTTTTTTCACGATTTATAAGGTATCCCAGAATTGTGAAGTCTGCTTTTGAAAGATCGTATTTAATTCGTATTGCTCATAGTTGGCATGAATTTCCTTATGATTTACGTATTTTCTCACAATCTATTAATGTTTTTCGTTTAAAGCTCATGGAATATTATATTGAATTGACATTATAATTATTGTTTTTGGTGTTAAAATTTTTTTTTTTGGACTCTATTATAACTTTTTTCAGACTTTTTCTTCCTGCTTTTTTAAAGTTTTATGGCTGGGGAGCCAATGAGATTTGTATAGTAAATTAACTTTATTATTAAATATTTCTATAATTTAAGTAACATAAGTTAGGCGAAGTACAACTATGTTATATGTTTTTGGCCTTCTAGGCCTTATATAACGGAACTGAATAAATAAATAAATATAAGTAGGCATAACTCTTAAACATCAAATGAAGTTTCCCAATAGTGTAGCCTCAATGCAATACAAAAATATCCGCACTATCGAACTGTAAACAACTTCATTTTTAACAGGTAAGGTTAGTACTATAAAAACACATTAAAGAAAAGATCACTGTGGACACTAGATAAGAAATGTGGGATTTAAAACTTTCAAACTGTCAACAAGTTCAACAACAACATTGGTAATAGACATTTAATAGGTGCATTTTCATCCCAAAATTGAACCTCTAACACGTTTTACTATGTGTAAAAAAAACGAAGACTAAATTCTTCATTAATAACTTTGCTAATATATTTATTATAATATATTCCCGAACATCCGGACAAAGGCATATATTTACGCGAACTATCTTGCGATCTCCATCGTTGGTTGAGCTGGTAGAACAATTTCTCAGGAGTTACCCATTAACACATCCCAGACGATCCTTTTACATTTCATTAGGAATAGGAAGCTCTACTTTGTGAAAATGACAATCAATGATACGACCGTGGTATTTTTCGACGCTGATAAGTTTCTTGGGGTTACTTTATTTTATTTATGCCCGTAATTCCAAGAAATACCTACCGTGTAGACGAACAAAAATCAATAGATGTCTATGCAATGGTAGATATATTTTGCTTGAAATTACGGGCATTATTCAAGTTCTGTAATATAAAGTCATCCAGCTTCAAAAATTATATACATATTACACAGTAATAATACTAATAATAACCTCATATCTTATTGAAAAATAATCATCAAAACCATTCACAAATTTTTTAGGTCTCAAATGGTATTCTTGTCTTTTAATACATTCGTATACTGGCCTTTCTAATATAATCTGGACCCTGACTAATAATAATATTGGCTTCATCTCTCCAAATCAAATATTTCCATTAATTTAAATTCCAATTCAATGAGACTTGTGAAAAGAAGACGACGTTTCCGTTGAATCCTATTCAGAAACGGTTTTTTCCATATTACTCTGCCTTGTTTTAGGTACATTTTAGAAATTTTTGGGGTAAAAATAGGGGCTCAACGTCTTCGCTTTAACGGAATGACCAAACCGTTGGAGCTAGGAATTTAAAATTTGGTTAGAAGGTTCCCCTTACAGCGTAGACAACAGCTAAGGCGGCCCTGCCCTAACTGCTTGAGTTAGGAAGTTGAGTTGTCTTTTAATACATTCGTATACTGGCCTTTCTAATATAATCTGGACCCTGACTAATAATAATATTGGCTTCATCTCTCCAAATCAAATATTTCCATTAATTTAAATTCCAATTCAATGAGACTTGTGAAAAGAAGACGACGTTTCCGTTGAATCCTATTCAGAAACGGTTTTTTTCATATTACTCTGCCTTGTTTTAGGTACATTTTAGAAATTTTTTGGGTAAAAATAGGGGCTCAACGTCTTCGCTTTAACGGAATGACCAAACCGTTGGAGCTAGGAATTTAAAATTTGGTTAGAAGGTTCCCCTTACAGCGTAGACAAAAGCTAAGGCGGCCCTGCCCTAACTGCTTGAGTTAGGAAGTTGAAATTTGGGGTTCTTCCTCCGGTGTCGGCATCAGCTGAGACAGGAATTTTTTTAAAAACCTAGTGGGAGGGACAAAAAATGGAAAATTCTCTAATTTGACATATTGCCGAAAAGGCTGTAACTAGAAAGTTGAAATTTGGTATAAATTTTCTTTCACCGGCAAAGATATACCGCTTTTGTCCTCGTTCATATATTTATCTTATAGTTATACACTCATGATCATAATAGGTACACTTTAATATATCCTCTATAAAATTTAACATCTTCATTTTTATGAAATTAAAAAATAAAAAATATGGTTCATATTTATTTATTAGAATAAAATTATTACAAAAACTATAACATTTAACATAAATAGTAAATAACTAAAAAAATTCAGGTACTTTTTTAAACTTACAATTCATCAGCAATAATAGGTACATTTCAATAATACTTAAAAATTAATAAGAAAACTTCAGTATCTGCATTCTCTTTGGCATACTGCATTTTAATTTTTGTCAAGTTTCTGGTGTTATTTCGTACCATGCCTTCTTGTATTTTTCCCCATAAATCGTCCTTATTTTTAAAAGTTTCGTTGCAAAAGTTCTGCTTATGTTAACCGATTGGCTAGGCCAGCTTAAAATATTAATATTGTTCCCCCTGAACCAATTCATGACCAACGCAAAAGTATGCTTTGGGTCATTATCTTGTTGAAAAACCCAAAGCAACAGCATTTCTTCTTGTGCATATGGAAGCATAACATCTTGCAAAATATCTCGGTAGCCTATTGCATTCATCGTATTTTCTATACCAAATATTGGACCTACTCCAAGTGAAACATCCCCATAGCATAATGTTTCCTCCGCTATGTTTAACAGTCTTTTTTGTAAATCTTACGTGAAATTGTTAACCTTTTGGGAGACGAACGTTCCTTTGGCAGATATTATCATTTCAAAATTATTTAAGGTTATGTACCTATTATTATGATCATGTGTGTATATCTATTTAATTTGGTTTACCGCGTATTATGGCTTTAAAAAATATTTTAATTGATCATTTTCTCACTTTTATCAGCCTTTAGCTGCCTCTAACTAATAACTTTGTTGATTATTTATTTTTTTGCATAAGCTTTTAATAAAGATTCGGATCTGCAGAGACTTTATTTTGAAGAACCTTCAGCATTTTAAATAGGGCCTCCGGGTATTCCCGGTCTTTAGTCTGGCCAATATTTGTCTACCCTAACAATGTAGCGGGCTTTACCCACTATAACATATGACATAAATTCTTTCAACCCTTGCAAACTCTTTCCTTTAAACATACTTTTTGGCTTAAGCGTAAAATCCACAACGCGGTTAAAGATAATTGCGGTAAAATGCAAACTCTCTGTATTGTTATGGTACAATTGCTCGCGAGAGAAAACTGCACAGGATTACAGAATTGTACACAAGCCATTGCACTTGCGCCCCACTGTACCATAACAGAACATTAACCAAACTTCGAGGACGTAATAATATTACAAGAAGAGATCAACAATACACGAAGATATACATTAGAGATGCTCCACATAATCAATGTTCCAGTAGAGAAGAGACTTAACTATAAACAAGACATAGGAAAATGCTCACACAGTAAAATAAAATAATTAAGTAAGAAAATGTTTATGAAGGGAACAACAAGTGTAATTAATTTGTGATAATTTTTTGTTTTTTGTATAATTTCTAATAATTTCTCAATTTGTTTTTATGTACTAATATAGAACCCCGGAAGATAACTAGAGAATCTAGTCGAAATATTGGGAAATAAAACATTAATAAAAATCATTAATTCGTGTTTTTATTTATCTGGACCTCTAAGCTGAACTATAAAATTCAAATAAACATTAAAAGGTCAACTATATAAAGCCCATAAATAAATAATTTAATAAACGATCTTGAATTCTTTTGCATAAAATAGTACTGGCACAGCACCCTTTGAGTAGTACGGGCAGGTGGTCAATATCTTCGCGTTTTTCAACCTGGGTATATTAAATTTTTTTTAATTAATTTTTTTTATTCAACATTTTGAAATTTGAAAGCCAAGAGGGGGAATTAATTATTAGAAAATGATTTGCAAATTTTTGTTAGCAGAATTCTTAACCAACTTAAATATTCAGTATAGTCAATATTACACTAAGCCAATTAAATAAGAACTCAAAAACTATGAGTACATTTTATTTAAATTTTTCTATTTTTTAAGGTTATTTTTTATATTTTATTTCTTTTTATTTCATTAGTGGAGCACTGATCAAGATATTGCAAATGTTATGCACGATATTGGTGTTTCAGATTTTCAAGAAGTAAAATTTTTTGAAAATCGCGCAAATGGTCAATCAAAAGGTTTTTGTGTTGTGTCTTTGGGCTCGGAAGCCAGTCTACGTTTGGTATTAGAGCGTTTGCCAAAAAAGGAGTTGCATGGCCAGGCGCCGGTTGTTACCTATCCTACAAAACAGGCGTTAAATCAATTTGAGAGTTTACAAAAAACACGTCCAGTACCACCACCACAACAAAATGGACCACCTCGCGGACCAACACCAGGCGGTCCCATGATGCCAGGCGGTCCTATGCCACCAGGACATCCAGGGGGGCCACAAGGCGTACCGCCTGGTCATCAACCAAGGCTAATGAATCCTAATATGCCCCCGGGACAGTTTCGACCACAGCACATGCAACCACAAGGACCACCAGTTGGACCTAATGCTGGACCCCCACGTATGCAGGTATGTTGTGTATAAATATTGTTTAGAAAAAATTTTATTTTTAATACAAGTATTTTAAATTTTGAGTAATCAAATATTCAGATTAATTAATTTTAATCAATTATTTAATTGAGAAATAGATAATTTTTAAATGAAAAGATTTTAAGAATGATTCTCAATTTTTTAACATTAAAGCCACCTGGTTGAAACTTGATAACGAATGAATTCTATTAATTTTTGAATAAAAAAAATATTTTATGAAGATTAATATTTAATAATTTTTATTTAAAAATTAAAATGTTTCTGTAATGCCCAAATGACATGAGTGTTAAATATTTCAATTATGATGAGAAAATAGTATACTCTATGGCGATAAAATATAAAAAAAGTAATATATAAATCATAATTGATTTTGTAAAAGTCTGTACTTCAGAATATTTGACTGATTGCAGAGCCTCAAGTTTATATTAGCGGTTTTCACTCTTGTTGGTATATTTACAAGATTTTATACTATTTTTTACGTATTTTTCGTAAATTAACTTTCCACATAAACACAGCTATTGTAAATTATTAAATCAGCTGATTTTCGTTAAAATATCAAAAAGAATTTGAAGTTAACAAAAATGCCCATAATTACGAAAAAAGATAATATATATTTATAATATTAGTGCAAAATGCAATTGACTAAATAGAATTTGCAGAGTTTCTCGGTTTGAAGTAGTGTTTCCAATTATTTGACCCTACTGGTTAATCGCTTGTCATTATTCGAAAAATTAAGAAAATTTATTAATCGGTTATTCGGAAAAATTGGCGATTATCGTTTAATGCAAAATAAATGTATTTCATTCATCAATAAGAACACAAAGGATTGCTTCTTGCTGAATTATCATGTTAAGTCTATTGCGTTGGGCAATAGACTATTTGTTTAGGGCAGTTTAAAGTATCCTGAGATTTTTTAAGGAATCATGTCTTATAATCTTCGGGGTTTTCAGAGCAATCTGACGACTCTTTAAAAATGTGGTATGAATAGTTTTTGCGAAATTTACAAACAAAGTTTGATGGAACTGCCACTGTTCCCTGAATCTTTCACTATCTGGTTTAGGCTTTAGAGTTAAAGAGGTTATCAGCAATATATAATAAAAATCACGCATATTCCTGACAAGTCCTCAGGGATTTTTCTGTTTTTGCGCAATTAATAATTCAAATAAGCGAATTCTTAAGTATTCTTGTCTAAACAACTTAATTCTATAGAAGTTCCCACTTCATAAAAATTTTTTGATAAATCAAATTAGACACAAAATTGCTTGTTATTTTTTAGTTTTTTATAAATTTTATAATAGAATTTTAAATGAAATTGGTTTTTAGAAAATACAGTTTTCGAATTTAAAGCAATTTTGTATTATTATTTTATAACATACGAAACGTTATAGTGCTTTTTAGGAGTATACCTAGTCACGCGTTTCTTTGCTAAGGAGAAAAATATATATTTTAAAAGTTTTTTTTTTTTTGCTAAAGCTCTGGTTAGAGGATCTAGCTTTTCTAAAACTTCGCGTTCTGATGAGATCTTTTGTCAGCTCGAAATACATGTATACGGAGATTGAAAGCTCTATTTAAATTTTTTGGACAAAATATAATTTTATATTATTTAAAAATTATTTTTTAAAGTAATTGAAATAAAAATTGTATATCATATTTCCTTAAGCCTATATAACATTTGCTTTGATTCAGTCGATTTGAAAATAATTTGATTGTATTTTAGTTAATGTTTTTTGCCAAAGTTAAGGAAATTAGAAAGTTTTTAGAAAAATAACAGAAAAATTCATATCAAAAATTTAACCGGTTAATTTGTTAATTTGTTTCGACATTAACCGAAATAGAAACGATTAATCGAGAAATCTGTTAATCGATGAACCGAATTGGAAACACTACTTTGAAGGTACGGTATTATCGTACTTGTAATAATAAAAACCAATAGCTGCTAAATTTTACTATCGGTCCATCTTTTATTACTTATTTTTTCACGCTTTCGTTCCAAGTTGGGTTCTTCATTATTTTAATTCATTATTCTACTTTATGTTAATAGTGACCACAAAATGGAAAATAAATAATAGTTTTGGCGGCTATACGATCAGCTGTTTTAGTCTTGTATTTTAACCACAGCGTAGTAAACTTTAGTTTTATACATTTTGTTGTTGTGGTATCTACAACCTTTACAACGGTACTTTACTGCCAAGAGTGAAAACCCTTATTGTATTTAAATAAACTATTTATTAGAGCAGTCTTTGCATTTATATTTTAAGTGTTGATCTATTATAATTTTCTGCCTGATTATTTTAGTATCTTTTATTTGTATTTTATTTAAATTGGTAATGGGTTTTTTATTACTTTTTTTTAATTTAAATATTTCTGATTTATAATTTTAATTTATTATTTTATCTCAATTGTTCTGAATGCCTGTTTTATATACTTTTTAAAATTATTTTGCATTGTTCTTCATTTTATTCACATACGTAATATTGTTTTAATTTTAACAAAAAAAAATACGTTTATGAAAACTATTGAAAAATGCGTAATTTAACAATGTTGTAATTTTGTATTTCAGAGCAATTAAATTCATTTAATTTTTTAATTATTTTTTTTTTTTATTTTCAAATAAAATTAATCACATAAATGGGTATTAATATAAATTAGTATCTGTTTTTAAGCAATTACTTTAAATAAGTTTTCTTCATTGTTTTGTAGAAAAGCTTAAATTGAAACTAAATAACAAATAAAAAAAAATTTACTGTGCCCTTTTAGTAAATACTATTTATATTTCATACCACCCCATTATTTTAAGACTATTCTAAAATGAATTTAAGTATTACAATTACAATGTGATAGTTTTGTACCTACAAAAAAAAAAAAAAAAACTGTGATACAAAAATTTAATTTTTTTTAATGTATTTGTTTAATACAAAGTTATTTTATATATTATCTATGTAATACGATAATTTTTTTGAAAAAAAATGTTTACATTTTTTCAATTAGTTCATATAAAATGCAACTAAATTAACATAAAATTTACCAATAAATTACTTTTTAAGCTACTTAATAGGTCTTACATAAAATACAAATTCTTACCTCTTAGAATTTGAAAGTGGTATTTTCTTCTCTTAATAATAAATACTATACATAAGATTGCATGTTTTTTATATTTTTTCATAATTTCTTTTTATATATATTTCATATAAATAGTTGTGATATTTGTTAATAATACTACTACATTCATTATAATATTTTCATGTGTTAAAATGGTATTTATGTTTTAAAGTACCTACAACACATTTGTTTTAATTTCGATAATGATATAAATCTACATTTGTTTGTTCACTATTGCATATTGTTTACATTGCATCTCCAATCAAAATGTAAATAAATATAACATGTATTGTTAACAAGTAATGAAATGAATTGAAATAATAAAAATAAAAATTTAAATTAAAAATAAAATTTTATTTTTGGGGGCTAGAAAAGAAGAGGCATTTAAACTTTTTAATAACAGTTCTTAAAACTGTTCTTCTTAATATATTTTTCCTGATTGCCTGGTGTAAGATCTTCATGTATGCTCAAATATGTTTTTATTTGGATTATATATAAACAAACATGAATGAGTATTCTATGGACGGACATACAGTCATGTGCGAAATAATAGGCACTTGCATGCAAAAAATTTAAAGTAAAAAAACACACATACATTTTGGAAATAAACTTACAATATTATTTTTAGATTATAGTACAACAATAATTCTTTATTTTATGTAACAATTCAAACTTTGTTGTTGCAATTTAAAAAAACTACATTAAAAAGTATTATAATTTCCTATAGTCGAATGTGAATAAAAATAGGGACGGTAAGAAAATTTTTTGAAATATTATTAGTATTTTATATTTTTTTAGATTTACCCATTTCTGTATTATATTTATGTAAATAAGTGTACCAAGTATGGAGTCAAAGGTATGGGATATAGAAAATCGGAACAGATTGCCATATGCATAGAATTTTCAAATTTTGTTTGTGTCAGACTAATTCGTTGGTATTGTTTATCAATTCTAAGCCAAACAAAAGAAGACCTGATCAATAGTAAGTCCTTAGAAAGCTGATTTCCTACCGAAAATCGGTAATTATTTACAAATTTTTAAGAAAATCAAAAATTAAATTTTGTTTTTTGGGATTATTCAATTCACATTGCAATAATTAGTTAATAGTTTTTAAAAGTAGACGTGTTTAGCTACATAATGACATTTAGAAATTTATTATATGGTTTGTAATTTTAAACTTCAAGACCAAGTAAATTATAAGTGCGGTTTTACTATATTCCTAGTCGAAGCAACCGGATAATAAATGATACAATTAAAGCGTAAACGATCAAATAAATCTTGTTTGTTAATTTTATTATCAAATAAGTAAGAGATTTAAAATATTTAATTCATTTAAATCCTATCTTGCATCATGTTTTTTTTTTGTTATTTTTATACTATTTTAAGAATTAAGTAAAATTAAAAAATACCAAAAAGTTTTTTCAACGTCTGAAAATTAAAAACTATAAATGTTCATATAAAAACATTGATGCCTTCAGTTAGCTAAACACGTCTACTTTTAAAAAATATGAACTAATTATTGCAATGTGAATTGAAAAACCCCCCAAAAAAAACAAAATTTAACTTTCGATGCTCTTTAAAATTTGTAAATAATTTCCGATTTTCGGTAGAAAATAAGTTTTCTGAGGACTTAACAGTAATCAGGTCTTTTTCTGTTTTGCTTAGAATTGATAAACAATATCAACGAAGTAGTCTGGCACAAACAAAATTTTAAAATTTCATGCATATGGCTATCTGTTTCGATTTTCTATATCCCATACCTTCTTCACCCTTGGCTCCATACTTGGTACACTTATTTACATAAATATGATACAGAAATGGGTAAATCTATTAGATACAATAACCACTATTATATTTCCATTAAAAATATAAAATACTAATAATATTTCAAAAAATTTTCTTACCGTCCCTATTTTTATTCACATGCGACTATTGGAAATTATAATACTTTTTAATGTTGTTTTTTTCAATTGCAAAAACAAAGTTTGAATTGTTACATAAAATGAAGAATTATTGTTGTACTATAATCTAAGAATAATATTGTTAGTTTCTTCCCAAAATGTATGTGTGTTTTATTACTTTATTTTTTATTACTTTATTTTTATTACTTTATTTGTTGCATGCAAGTGTCCCTATTTTTTCGCACATGACTGTATATGAAAGTACAAATATGAAAGCAAATATATATTCATACATGTTTTGTCCATATATGCAAAAGTTACTCATATATGGATAAATATGGAATTATATTTATGTAATTTCATAAGTAAAAAAAGGGGGGTCTCATATTTGTCTATATATGAACATTAATTGTAACATGTGTATTAAAATAATTTAAAATGTCATCAATAAGTTCTCAGGGTGGCCTAACATACATCCTATGTTTTGTTGAGGTTATATTTGAAGACCATTACAGTATGATTAAAACAACTTGTTCCTAACAAATATCAATAGGAATTTGTAAATTCTTAGTCTAAAATATTTTAAAAATGTAACTACTTGAAAAATTTGGAAAAGAGATTCAGAGTCAGAAAATAAAAATCCATTAAAACAATTTTTTTTTTATTGTGGAAAGGTTTTGAAGGTGACCCTTGAAAAAACGCAATCTAAAAAGCGCCCTAGTGGCTAAAATTTACTTTTTTGCAAATGATAGTGAAACAGGCATGGAAGATTACCCGAAAAAACATTGGATGCCCGATTAAAATAGTTTATATGATCATATTTTGTTGGATATTATTATATAATATAGTATGTATATGTTTATATATATATATCACCATATAAAAATATTTCTGATATTTTGGTTTCCTACGGCTTTTATATGTTGCCATATATGAATGTATATAGCTGTATGACTAGTTTTATATTGATTTATCTGACATGTATATTACTTGGTCTAAAATATAAATGTAATGTGGTTTTACCCAAACCGTTAGAACTAGAAATAGCTCTTAAAACTCTATAAAAAATAATTTCGAAATAGTTTTTACATCTTTGAAATTTATCGTTCATCATTTCCTACCCCATTAGTTTCTTTCCATGAATATTTTTGGCTAAAAATCAATTATGAATCTGAAATAAAAAGGCAGACGTTGTCCCCAATGGTCCCCAACGTTCACCAATTTTATATAATATTATATTATAACACACGAAACGTTATGGTGCTTTGTAGGAGTATACCTAGTCACGCGTTTCTTTGCTAGGGAGAAAAATATATATTTTAAAAGTTTTTTTTTTTTTGCTAAAGCTCTGGTTAGAGGATCTAGCTTTTCTAAAACTTCGCGTTCTGATGAGACCTTTTGTCAGCTCGAAATACATGTATTATTTTTTAAAGTAATTGAAATAAAAATTGTATATCATATTTCCTTAAGCCTATATAACATTTGCTTTGATTCAGTCGATTTGAAAATAATTTGATTGTATTTTAGTTAATGTTTTTTGCCAAAGTTAAGGAAATTAGAAAGTTTTAAGAAAAATAACTGAAAAATTCATATCAAAAATTTAACCGGTTAATCGACCTATATTAATCGATTATTTTAAATTATTTGTTAAGGTTTTTACTTTTATGGGAAACGTGGCATCCCACAAAATGATTGAAATGGTTTTGTTTTTATTTCTTAACCTTTTTATAAGTTTGTATAACTTTCATGGCACTTTTGTCCAAGTCTAATTTATAAAATAAACTGTTTCACAACACCTGATAACACAACATCTATTATAAAACAATTTTGAATTAATATTCAACATACTATCTTTTTACATTAAATTGTAACAAGGAGATGATACCAAAACTTAGATCCATTTGTATATATAGTTAGACACAAATGAATCCGAGTTTTGGTCTCATCTCGTTGTGTAAAATTATATATGTAAGGTATTATGTTAAATATGATTCAAAATTGTTTTATAATTTCGATAAAAAAGAATTGATATATGATATCTTATTTGATATGATCAAGATATTAGTGCTATAGATTTATATCGTGATAAAATCATATCAAATAAGATTTGTGGGACTAGTATTAATTATTTTTAATCGGGTGTAGTAGGAAATCGAGGTTTATATCAGTAAGATAATAAAGCATTCTTCAATAAAACGGATTCCTACACACCCTAAATATAGTAGTTTATTAAGTTTAATATATTTTTTAAAATATTTAGATACATTTTTTTTAATCATATATCAAATATAAAACAATAAACAACTACAATTCAAATATAATAGTGGCATTTACAATCTGCCTAATGGAAGAGCAAACGGCTTATTATTGTCTGTGTTGATGCGGTTAAAAGTACTTTTTTTTTATTTACTTTCATTTACAGTTTTCACCTGGTATATAAACAAGTATTGTTTAACCATATATGAATGGATCCAAAAAATGAGGTAACGGTCCATATTATTTATTTTTTATTAAATATATGTGTACCCAAGTAGTTGTATACTCTGCCCAAATTACTTTCTTAATAAAAAATCATCAGCGGTATTCACAGTATGCTAGTCTGTTTATTAACAAAGCCCGCCAAGTCAAAATGTGCCTCGTCACTCATAATGATTTTTCGCCAAAACTGGGGGTTTTTATGTTTTTATAACTTCAACACGGTGTTGGTGCATGAGATGGTTCGTAATAAATTGTTATCGACTGTCAAATACAAACTGATAAATGTCAACCGAACAGAAAGGGCGGTCAAAAAAACATCGGCCTGGAACATAAAAAAACACCCGTATTATATTTGGATTGTAACTGTTTGTTTTTTTATATTTTGACTATGAAGATGCATAAAATAAGTACTTTTGTATTTAGGGGGTGGGGTGTATAAGCTAATTTTAGGAAAACATGATTTCGAATTTATTCTACATCCAATGGGTCCGAATTAAATTTCAATTTGCTTGACACAATGTTGTTGAAAAATAATTATGTTTATGTATATTCCGAGTCTCTTTTTGATATACTTATATGGAATAACATATACTTAATTTTTTTTTCATATATAAGTGCTTTTTCCATATATGAAGTAACATATACATACATCCAAATATGTATATAATCACATATTAAGGGTGGTTAAATTTTAAGGGCCGGTGTTGATTTTGAATAAAACAAAAATTATTTAGGAAATTATTGTCATTTCTTTTTATTATGATAATATGGTATAGTTCAATTATGTATGGAAAAAAATATCGGCCAAATAACCGCCGCGACCTCGGCGGCACACCTCCATCCGATGGTTCAAATTTTTGATGACGCTGAGGCATAATTGAGGTTCTATGCCGTTAATGTACCGAGTTATCTCATCCTTTAGCTCTTAAATTGTTGCTGGCTTATCGACGTACACCTTTTCTTTCAAATAACCCCAAAGAAAGAAGTTCAACGGTGTCAAGTCACATGATCTTGGCGGCCAATTTACATCTCCACCACGTGAGATAACACGGTCTTTAATTTGTCGCGCAAAAGAGCCATTGTTTCGTTAGCTGTGTGGCAAGTAGCACCGTGCTGTTGAAACCACATATCGTCCAGGGTCATATCCTCAATTCCTGGCCACAATAAGTTCGTTATCATCTCGCGATAGCGAACACCATTCACGGTATATGCTTGGCCGAACTCATGACACACTATCGCGAACAACAGCAAGGTTTTCCGCAGAACAAACTGGGCGAGCATGAACAGGTGTTTTCACAGACCCGGTTTGCTGAAATTTGCCCACAATTCTCCCGGTAGTGGCACATTTGGTCGATTATGCTGACCAAAAAAATCACGAAGCGCACGAAATGCTTTTTGATTTGTACGCCCATTTTCATAATAAGTCTGAATAACTTTAACGCGTTGGTCGATTGTGTATCTGTCCATGGTTCAAATTGAGTTAGTCTGAAATTGAGACATGCCAAATGAAATGCAGAAAAAAACTTGACGTTTAGATGTGGTTCACATTCAACATCGGCAGTACAACAAGAGCTAGTCTTATATTAAAGTACTGGAAAGATATTGTTACAATATGTGGTTGTTATAATAACTTTTAAAATCAATATTTGTTGAGAAGAATATATTATTCTTGTTTTCTTAAGATTTTACTCGGTTTCAGGTTGATCGAAATAAAAATTCGGGTTCAACATTTAAAAAAAGTACAAATGTTTTATTAATAGGAAATTTATTTATTTTTCAAAAAAATTTTCGTTTAATTTTATAATTTATATATTTTTTAAGTTTTTTTTTTTAAATTTGTTCTTTGTGGCGACAAAATGAATTTCAAGGTTGAAAAGGCCCTCTCATTTGAATAATTTGATTTATAAAATTGTTCCTTCTTTTTTTTAACTTGTTCGAGCATATCTTCATCATCCGTTGAAGAACAAGATATCGATTATCTCATAAAATTCTCTTCTTCTCTTTTCATTTGCAAATTTTTGAAAATTTGAATTGTTTTCAAAATATGTTTTTAAGCATTTTCAACATTTTCGTGACTTAGCATTAATTTAAATCTGCTATGTAGATATAATGCTGCAATCAAAAGTATATTATAAATAAAGTGGTTTTCTCTTTTTATAATATTTAAATATAATTCTTGTGAAAATGTTTTTGTTTTGGCATCTTTTGTAAGCTCTAATTTAAAACAAAGCCAGATTTTATAAAAATCGCATTAAGTCATCTGTTCTTTTTGTAGTTTTAGCGTTAATTTTTTAACAGGTGCATAAACTTCTACGAATTCTTCACAAATATTCCAAATATTACCATAGTTAATGCAGTATCTTCTGTATTCCAATACTACTTGAACCATGTCATAACTGGAATTTCATCTAGTTTGACAGTCTAGTACGGCTTTCTTCAAGCTAAAGAAGAAATTTTTGGTGTTTGCATTTTTTGCAAATCATTGATCAAATATTTCCTTAAAAGAAGGACTAGATATAGTGTCGAGCACTGGAAACTGGAATGCAAGAAATGTAATGTTTTTTATGATTTTTCTATCAAACAATTCTCACGCCATGAACAGCAATGATACTTTTTATATTTTTGAACCCGAACCTGGTTAAATTTTTGGGTTCAGCGGGTTCGGTGCCAAAATTTTTTCTAGCTCAAATTTTTTATTGAAGTAATTTTGTGACTTTTTTGGTTGGGTTACCCCTAATTAAACCTTACCACTTTTGTTTTTTAATTATTTTACAATTGCTTTATAAATGAGTTATGGCTGGGGAGCCCATGAGATTTGTATTTTGAATGAACTTTATTTATATATTTTGTTTAATTACTTTTTAAATTAAATAACTTAGGTTTAATTATTATTACTGTGTAATATAGTTTTTTTGGCCTTATTGGCTTTATATTACGAAACTGAATAAATAAATAAATAAATTTGAATATTAATAACTTTTTTTACAATTGGCATTGGTTTCAAGTAATGCCAATGAAAAAGTATGCCATATGGGTAAATCCTGCGTGACGAACGCTATATTCGTACGCGTTTTTGGATTAAAATATAGAAATTTCTTGGTCTTTCGAAAGAAATACCTTCAACTTAAACATAGTGTTTAGTGGGATTTAAGTTTAACATACTTTTGAATGACAGTATATTTGGTATTTGACAGGTATTTGTTGCGAAATAATTGATCACAAAGTTTTGTAACGCACGCTACAAAAAATGGAAGTAACTTTGAAAGTTGAAGTATGTTTTAGTAATTTTTAGCGAATTTCGCATAATAAAGCACACAAAATTTAATACCTGAGAGAAAGATGAATATAAGAGAATTCTAAAATAGTTTATTTGCAGACAAAAATTTATATCGTTTTTAGGCAAAAGCCGTGAACCCTTTGTGACGCACGTTACATTGGATACGTTCGTAAATGCATAAAATTTGTGCATCACTGCGGCAGTTATGCCAATTTTTGTTGCTGATGCGTGATCATCTGTTGCAGATGCTTTGCTACTGCTCAACAACTGCACAGTTTGCTTTTTAGAACGTTTTGCAAAAGATATAATTATGTTCACCGCAATAACATTGACAACTTTTTGTTAACTTATAATAAAAATAGAATTAATCGAAATATGAAACGACTTTTGATCATTAAAAATCAATTAAAACGAAAAGGAAGACTAATTTTGCACTAGTGCATCAGACACTTTAATGATGCCATAGTTGCAAAAATTTGCGACAGCACTGTCAATTGTTTGCATAAAAAAAAAAAGTTTGACGTGAATCAGTGCTGCCAAGTGATGCTTTTTTGAAAGTTTTACTTTTATTATGCTGCGGTGATGCGCAACTACTGCATTTACGAACGTACCCATTTTTTCTAGTAGTATATTAATAAACACAATTGAATTTATTTTAACCAACAAATTAATTTAACTTTTTAATAACATTTCTTAATACAAATTTTTAACATTTTTAACCAACCAACTCAAAGCAAATGCTGTGTAGGAAATATAATAGAAAATTTTTAATTTTTGTTCCAATTCCTTAAATAATTCTAAATCATGTAAATTATATTTTCATGTATTTCAAGACAAGGTTGCATTTGTTTTCGATGTCATAACAGAAAATTAATATTTTAACTCTAGGAATTCTGCAAATAAAATTCTTTTGAAATTGGTACCCAACCAAATTTATTATACAACATATTATGTTAGAGCAGATTCCATTGACCCAGAACCCGTTTACCTAAACTTAAATGATAACATACAATATAAGCAACTAGAACTAGGTAAAGAAGTGGTTCTAGGAATATCTGGTTACTTTTGGAATAATTTCAAACAAAAATTGACTGTGTTAAATCCATATTATAAAAGGAAAAAGTTGTTCAACAAGTCGTTCTTAGAAACAGAAAATTTTACTGTTGAATTATTGATCTAGTCCATAGATTCTATAAGGCAAGCGACGATTATTCTCCATTAATTACCAAAATGTTGAATTATAAGATTGAAAATTACTGCCGTTTACAAAATTTGTAACAACAGTAATATGGTATTTAATTTTGAAAGTGCACAGGTTCTGAGAAATAATAATTCACTCTCAAAAATTCTTAAATTCTAAAGCTATTTCAACCTTATTAAAAGCTAAAGCCTACAGAATAGGCAGATGTTAAACAAGACATTTTAAAATGCATGTTTTGTTCCAATAAATCAAAGACGTTGCTAAGTATTTTTCTAAAAAGCTTTATGACGTTACTGTTAATTTATTTATATTTTCATTTCATGTACAGTTATAGTTCAGTATTATTTTGGCCTCAGCGCCAAAACAACATATTAAAATTGTTTGCCGTTGAAAATAACAAAATTTTTAAGAACTGAAAAAAGTTGATTTGTCAAAAAATTTTAAAAGATTAGAAAAGCTTAAGTAGAACCCAAAACAGAAATCGTAACAATTTACTAGGTAAAGTACTGACAGGAATATGCGTATTCAAAAGTTTTATAGACTACGAAGATTCCTGACCTTTTTTTAATAGAAAACCTCTTTGACTTTTAAGCTTAAACAGCTCTGGTTTATTTAGGAAATACTCTAAAATAGGGTACGTTCGTAAAATGCAGTAGTTGCGCATCACTGCAGCATAATAAAAGTAAAACGTTCAAAAAAGTATCGTTTGTTAGCACTGATTTGCGTCAAACTTTTTTATGCAAAAAATTGACAGTGCTGCCGCAAACTTTTGCAACTATGGCATCATTAAAGTTTCTGATGCAATAGTGCAAAATCAGTTTTCTATTTCGTTTTTATTGATTTTTAATAATCAAAAGTCGTTTCATCTTTCTTTTAATTCTTTTTTACTATAAGTTATTAAAAATTTGTCAAGATTTTCAATAATATTAATTCTTTTTAGGAAGCCGCCTTTTTTTTGTTTTAATTGATTTTCAATAATCATAAGTCGTTTCATCTTTCCTTTAATTCTTTTTTTTATTATAAGTTAACAAAAAGTTGTCATTTTTACCATCAAGGTTTTCAATAATATTATTGTGAGCATGTTTTTCATCAAACGTTTTAAAAAGCAAACATTATGCAGTTGTTGGGCAATATGAAAGCATCTGCAACAGCTGATCGCGCATCAGCAACAAAACTTGGTATAACTGCCGCAGTGATGCAGAAATTTACTGCATTTACGAACGCACCCATAATTTCTCTGCTGAAAAACACTGAATACACTGCATTTTGAGAGATATACATTTGTTTTGCATTGAACGATTAATCGCCAATTTTTCCGATTAATCGATCCCATTAACTGAATAATCAATTTTCGCTATTTTTCGAATAATGCCCTAACTGGTAAATCGGCAAGGTCGAATAATTGGAAACTCTTTTTTTAATCCAATATTTGAGAAAACTCAAATCGTGACACACGCTACAAAAATTAATATGCTATTTTTATTTTTAATTGTAGAATTTTAATTTTTGTATTTACTTAAAGCAGTATATAAAATTGATTTAAAATTTGTAGACGACTTGCAAAAAAACGCACGCTACAACGCATGGACCTAACATTTTATACCTTAATTCAATATTTCCAAAATAGTAAGAAAAATTTTGTTTACTAAAATTGAAGAGAATTGTATGAATAAACATTAATGTAATGATATGAACACCTACAAAATTGTAATTTTTTTGTATAACAT
Source organism: Eustalomyia histrio (assembly GCA_949748255.1). Lineage (NCBI taxonomy): Eukaryota > Metazoa > Arthropoda > Insecta > Diptera > Anthomyiidae > Eustalomyia > Eustalomyia histrio. The sequence goes on from OX456524.1 coordinate 44,553,839, forward strand.
TAAGAGATCTGAGGTAGGGTAGGATTTGGTAATAATTTTTGTATTAATAATCATCCAAATTTATTTTATTTTTATAATTACAATATTAGATATCTAGTCTAATGTTCCATTAAAAACAAAAAATTTAGTTGGATAGATTTCAAAAATTTTTGGTTAGTGAACTGTTTTTGGGACTTGCCCATGTAGGTATATAGAGATAAGATACCATTTTTGTCGTTGGTGTTTTTAAACAGAAGTTTTAGCGTTGAGCATAAAGGCCTAATAATATTTGCGGTAAATATATTAAGGTGTCATGACAAATGGCTTTTTGTGAATTGATTAAAGTAACAGCACGTAAAGCATATTAATGAGCTGAATACGGGAAAATAAACAAACAAATTTTTAAAGGATCTCTACAACCAATTAAACATTTCGATATTAGAGTATTTTGGCAAAAGAAAAAAAAATAAATTTTTTCTCAAAATTGGTATCAAAATTTTCGTCACGGCGGGCTTGTTATAAGAAATGCATTTAAAGGATCCATATAACAAAAAGGTGTGCAGTCAATGAAAAATGATGTGTGAGGGCTTTTTATTGGTACATTTTTTTTTTTACTTTTTCGTTGTTTTAAAAAATAAAAATGCCTATATAAAGTACTAATTGTCTTTTCTGTAATTTTTCAACATTAAACGATAGCTGAATACCATACACTCAAAAAAATTTGTCGGTAGAATCTACTGGAAATGACAGAGGTATAAAATAACTTACAATATCAAAAAAATAATAAATAACTGAAAAATTTTTGCTACAAAAAGTATGGTTCTTTACAGTTATTACTTCTTTAATATTTTAATAAAAAACAATAGTTTTTTAATTTACAAAAAAGTTTATTATTCCTTCATCCTACTTCAAAATCAAATTTTGTAATATAATTGTTCGAATAATTTAAAATGCACCAATTTCGAATAACGGGTAGTTTGAAAAATTTTATACGATTATCAATTAATCTTAATTGGTAAAAAAAAATATATACAATAATCTATAAAAATATGTTTTGAAAGGTTGGTATGACACAAAAGCATTCATAATATTCTAAAAAATAATATATCGTATTATCGAAAGCCAAAAGATTCAAAGCTTTTTAAAATGCAGTTTAAAAAGTAAAATTAAGTAATCTGCAAATAATTTGTTTTCAAAATTATACTTAGTCGCTCTTAATGTTTAATGGGAATTAAATAACCTTTCAAACATACATATGAGCATTTCAGAGGCCAATTGAGCAACTCTCTTAAAAAAATTAATCACAAAGTTTTTTCAAAATCCCCTGCGAAATAAAGTAAACATAGAGGAGAAATCAATCCTCAACAGAATTTCTCCCTTCATTTAGGCTTTTTATGTTTTTACTGCATATAAAAATTTAAGAAAATGCAAAATTATCTATTCTCATTTAACTCATTGAGGCCAGCAACATAGTAATGAATGTCAAATCTGCTTGGAAATATCTTAAGATCGTTTAGCTCATGTTGGTTTTATACAAGTTTCCAGATTATTATAGATATAAACTTTCGTCTGACTTTATCCAGGATTAACTTTATAAAATGTGAAACGTAGACGAAAGCCTTGCGGTGTGGTTCATTCCGAAATGGAAAAATATTCTAATATCTAACGGAGAGGTCAGAAAAGATAAGAATGCTTACAAAATACGAACTCAATATGTTTTTTATACATATGAAAGTGTAAGTCCCATTTCACACAGAGCAACTTTTGTTGCGGCAATTCTTGTCAATTCTCTTTTAAAGTTGCCTTTATGTTCATACAGAGAATTTTTTTCTTCTAAATTTATTTTAAAATGAATGAAAAACAAAGCGAAGAATGAAAAAACAAAACGAATTGCCAACAGCAAACAACTTACCAATTATCACTCTTCTTTCCCCTCTCTCCAACAAACTCAAGAGTTGACTCTTTTAAATGAAATGAATAAAACGACAAAAAAATTTTATGTTATTCTACATATATTTTTTTTGATTAATTTTAAAATTTTATTCGATTAAGTGGCTAAGAAAAATACCCGAGAAATTATTTGAACGATTAATCGATTAAAAGTTGATTAATTGAATACCTTAATGGATATGCAATAACATTTTATTCTTTTCATTTGCAAACTAAGAATATATCAATAACAACAAATAAAAACTAAAAAAGAGTTTTAATTTTTTTATTTTTTAAGCAACGCAAAAATTAACTATTTTCTCCAAAAATACTGTTTTGGTAGTTGTTTATTGTAATTTTAAATTGCTATAAACAACTGTTAAAAAAATACAGTAATTTTCTTTTGTTTTTCAATAACTGTGATAACAGTTGTTTTGTATTTTTCCATAGAAAAACAACGGCTTCTGATTACAACACAAAACTGTTGTAAATTAGAATTATGCAATCTAGTTTAAAGATTCTGCCTATTAGCCACACCAATTGTATAGTTTGACAAGCTTTATTTTTAGCAATACTTTATAAGGCTACTCGGTGTCTTGGCGAACCATCGATTTGTTCACACAGCGAACAATTTCTTGTTCGCATATGAACTTATCTCGTGTGGACCACTCTTGTCCATGTTTTTTTCTTTATTCGGGTTTTACTCATGTTTAAACATTTTTTGTTTTGAGAAACAGTTTTCGAAATCATACAATAAATATATAAGATCCATTCCTAATTTTTAAAAAATAGTGTTTCCAATTATTCGACCCTGCCGGTTAATCGGTTAGGTCATTATTCAAAAAATTAAGAAAATTGATTATTCAGGTCGATTAATCGGAAAAATTTGCAATTAATCGGTTCATCGTTTAATGCAAAATAAATGTATTTCTTTCGTCAATAAGAACACAAAGAGCTGCTTTTTGCTGAAATATCAAGTTAATGGTTTCTGAAGTGTTTGTTTGTCTCACATCTTATAATCTTGGGTTTTTTCAGAGGAATCAGACGACTCTTTAAAAAGAAAATGTTAGACGTGTTCATTGGAAGTAAACCCTTAAAAACGCAGTGTAGATAGTGTTTTGCCGAAGTGGGATATTTTGTCGATAAAGGTGGTTTTTATTTTTTTTTATACACTGTCAAGAATAAAAATAAAAATTGCCTTCAAAAAAATTCAATAACAAAATCTTTAAAATATGGTATGAATACTTTTTGCGAAATTCATACACAAAGTTTGATGGAACTGCCATTGTTCCCTGAATCTTTCACTACCTGGTTAAAGCTTTTGAGTTAAAGAGGTTATCTATTAGAAAAGTTATAAAAATCACGCATATTCCTGACGAGTCCTCACCGATTTTTGTTTGTGTTTGTGCAATTAAGAATTCAAATAAGCAAATTCTTAAATATTTTTTACTAAACAACTTAATTCTACTGAAGTTACTACTTATCAAAATTTGTTGAAAAATCAAATTAGAAACAAAATTTCATGTTATATTTTAGCTTTTATACAATTTTTCATAGAGTTTTAAATGAAACTGTTTTTTTTTTTTGAAAATACAGTTTTCAAATTTGAAGCAATTTTATATCATTATTTTATAACGTACGTAACGTCATAGTGCTTGTCACGTGTTTCATTGCAAAAGGGAATAGTATATATTTAATAGGTTTTGTGTTAAAGATCTGCTTAGAGGCTCCAGCTTTTCTAAAACTTCGCGTTCTGATGAGATCTATTGTCAGCTCGAAATACATGTATACGGAGGTTAAGAGCGCTATTTAAATTTTTTGCACATAAAAATATAATTTTATATTATTAAAAATTTATTTTTTAAAGGAATTGTAACAATAATAAAAGTTGTCTATCATATTTCCTACAGCCTTTATAACATTTGCTTTGATTCAGTCAATTTGAAAATAATTTGGTTGTATTTTAGTTGGTGTTTTTTCTAAGATTTTTTGCCAAAGCTAGAATATAAAGAAGGTTTTAGAAAAATAAAAGAAAAATTCATATTTAATTTTAACTGGTTAATCGACCCATTTTAATTGATTATTCGGGTGGAATAATTATTTGAGTTTTGAATTATTTGTTACGACATTAACCGAAATAGAGGAATCGGCTAATGGATTAACCGAATTGGAAACACTAATAGAATTGGTGATATTTCGGCAGTTTGAGTGCAATTAAACCTACTCAAGTGTGTCGTAAGTAAAAAAGAAGTTCGTGTGTGTGTCGTACCAGTGTGCGTGAGTCAAAACTTACTCACGTGCCACAATCAAAACCCTGTAATCATGCCATTTATTTTGTACTTTTCTTCGTGCAAATTTTGATGTCTTGTCATGCCATTTGATCAGCCAATTTTATTTTTATGTGTGGCATTTCAAACTTGCTATTTTTGTGGCAACTTACTTATGAAAAAAGCTTAAATAAAAATTTAATATAATCGCTATATTATGGAGTGGCACAGTCCAGTTAAACACTCTAGTTTTAAATAAGAAATGATTTTCCTATTTTAAGTTTTGCATTTTAACTATTTTTATTTATATCTATTGTACATTTTTAATTAGTACTTATTAATAAATAAATAAATTAGCACTTTTAAAATCTTTTGTTATTAATTTTAATCAATAATTCAATGGTAGTTTTTATTGTTATTTTATTATCTCTTATTTCATGTTTTACCACCAACCTCATCATTTTCATCACAACCATAATATATATTAAACAATAACAGCAACCACCAATGCATCAGGGACCACCAATGGTACCCCAACAAGGTATGCAAGGTCCACCACGCTTTGGCCAACAACCGCAATGGCCTGGACAGCCACGTCCAAATGGACCAAGGCCGGGACTGCTTAATGGACCACCACAACGTCCCCAAATGGTAAAGTTTAATTTTATTCATAAATGCATCTGCAAATATATATATGTTTAAAGCATTCAGAATATTGAGATAAGTATGTCATAAGAAAGAAATTTTTGGAATTTAAGATTATTTTTTTAGTTTTTATGTAAAATTAAAGAAAACTACTAAAAATGTTAAATTCATGATTAGCAATAAGAAGAGTTTTTTTTTAAAACGAAATAATGTATATTTTTTAGTGTATTGTGATTTATGTAATTTATAAATTAATTTAATATTTAGTTCCAGGGACCACCAGGAGGTATGCCTATGCGAGGGCCACGTCCCGATTGGAGGCCACCAATGCATGGAGGTTTTCCACCACAAGGACCTCCCGGCGGTCCACCACAAGGACCGCCCCACATGCAAGGCCCACCTAGAGGTCCCCCAGGTGGCCCACCACAAATGGGTGGTCCACCACCAGGTGGACCTCATGGTGGTCCAGCTCCTCATGTTAATCCAGCTTTCTTCAATCAACCCGGCGGAGGTCCACCACAACATCCTGGTGGTCCACCTATGGCTGGTGGTCCTCCACATGGCCCCCCCGGCCCGGGTCCACAACAAGGAATGAATATGCCACCACAACATGGTCCTCCACCACACTTTGCTCAACAAGGTGCTCCCCGAGGTCCTTGGCCGGGACCTCCTGGTCCGGTTAAACCACCAGGTCCCTTTCCTGATCAAGCCCCTATGGGACCCCAGCTAAGCGAGGCTGAGTTTGAAGAAATTATGGGTCGTAATCGCACTGTTAGCAGTTCAGCCATCGCCAGAGCCGTATCCGATGCTGCAGCCGGTGAATATTCCAGTGCTATTGAAACTTTAGTCACCGCAATCTCACTGATTAAACAATCGAAAGTGGCCCACGATGAACGCTGTAAGATTTTAATTAGTTCATTGCAAGACACTTTGCATGGCATCGAAACGAAGAGCTACAATAGGCGTGAACGCTCCAGATCTCGTGAACGATCACATCGCCAGAGGCCACGACGCGAGAGATCTTCGTCTCGTTATCGCGAAAGATCGCGTGATAGAGATCGTGATCGCGAAAGAGAACGTGATCGTGACGGAGCAGGGTAAGTTGCTAAATTTTATTTTTAAGTCTTGTTTTTAATTTAAAAAGTACTATTTTATTTAAGATGTATTTTATACTTTTTATAGTTATCGCGAACGCTCCAGAAGTCGTGAGCGTGAACGTCCCAGTGGTAATGATCACTATAGAGATGATAGTTCCAGTCGATCAGCTCGTGCTCGAAAATCTCCTGAACAACCAAGTGTTGAACACACTAATGATGCACCTTCTAAACGTGCATATTATGAAGAGCGCTATAGATCATCTGATCGTGATCGAGAACGTGAACGGGATCGTGAACGTGATCGTGACCGCGATCGTGAACGTGATCGAGAACATCGTTCAAGGCACTAGATATGGAAAAATAACATTAAAAAACACAAACAATTTAGATGTAACACAAACATTCATTGAAAAAATGAATGAAAATAAATAAATCATATTAAGAAACAACAAGAAGTTCTTAAAGTTTATAACCATATATAAATATAATATCAATATAGAGACTACTTCAAAATTTCCCCCTAAAACGGAGATTACAAGTGTGGATAACAACTAAAATGCGGAAATATTAACTGGGCATAAAAAGAATTCACATTATATACATATTTTATAATATATTAAAGCATTCATATATATGGTCCTTATTTAACCGAAATCCACGCAATATCATATTACCTACAAATGCTGCTTTTTGTAATGGATAAAGAAGGAGGCCTATATTTCTGTAATAATGCCCACATTTTTTCTTGATTGTTAATTTCTATCTACACAAGTTGTTTGTAAATTGATATTTCAGTTTCTTAATAAAAAATATATAAAATATTAACAATTAAAAGAAAATGCTGACAAAAGTATAACATAAACAACTAATTTTTGTATTTTTTGCTAAAAAAAAAAAAAACAGAAAAAAGATATTAACTAGTACGTAAGCAATTTTGTATTTTTTCTTCTTCTATTTTTAAGACAATTAAAATTAATTGTTGTCCTATAGTTATATTGATTCTTAAAAATTAACTTAAGAAACAAAGAAAAGTAAAGGAACAAAATGCGTGCGCAAGTAAACAAAAATAATAAAGTTAACAAGTAAAAACCTTAAATTCGGTTTTACCGATTTTTTATACCTTCTACCAAAGATGATAAATAATATTTTCAATTATCTTTAAAAAAAATATATTACTTTTACGACATCAAAAAATTAAAAAATAGATTAATTGTACATTTTTTTAATTTTTTTGATTAAAAAATTCACCAATTCACCAAAATATATCAGTCATACGAACTGCAGTACTTATAATAATAATACTGAGTTAATAAAAGAAAAAGCTGACATCGATAAACAAGGATTTTTCTATATAGCAGTATTTTTGCAAGATATATGTAAATATATATACATATAGCTGCTTCCCCTGTAGTTTGCGAACTGCTGCTTTAAAAACCACAAATCCCTAAATATCTTCGCGCTAAACAAATTACCATATTAAATAGTGTACTCAAAAAATGAAAAACCGGTTAACCAATTTCCTATTTTTAAAAAAACCGATCGGTTTTCTCTCCTTAATTCGAAAAAACTAAAAACCGGGTTTTAGTGTCGATTAAACGCTTTTTATTTAAATATAATTTTTGCGTATATTTTCAACTATTTAATCTGGCGTTTCCAAACGGGACAACATTTTCGCTTAGTTAAAGTTAAAAATTTGATATTAGATAAAAAAAATCTCTAGATTTTCGACTAATAGCTAATCGAATATTTTTTCTGCTAGAGGCAAATTAAAACTGCTAGATCTGACGAGTAAATGACGAAAAAAAAATCGATGCTAGAAATACTGAAAGGGTGTGCAAAAAGTTCCTAAAACTTTTTTGAGACAAATATGATCAACATTCAAAGTTTCAGCGTATACAATTAAGAAATATTACAAATCTTACACCATTTTTATTTTACGAGGGCCGTTCGAAATGTTCTTAACCTGACACAGAGATGGTGGTGTATGAAAACTTCCATCTGTCATATGAACACATGGTTAATTTCGATCTAGAAACGCATTCGTATATTAAAAGCTGTTCAAAAAATACGCTTTAGTGATTTTTTTTTTATAATGGAAAAATTAGAAATTCGTGGTGTTATTAAATATTTACAGAAGGAAGGTTTATCGGGATAAGAAATTCATAATAATATGTGTTAGGAAAAAGTGCAACAGTAAAAAAATTATTGTAGCATTAAAGAGGAACCACAAAGTGGATGTCCAAAAACTGTAACAAACACATAAATCATAGCCAAAGGAAGCCTACAAGAATAGTGACTGTCATTTGACTAGTAGTGTTGATGAAAATACCCGCTTATATCAAGTTCAGAGTATTGTAATTTTTTCGATCAATTATGCGAAAATTCGACAAAAAAGACAAAATAATTTTTCATCAAGACAACGCACCAGAGCACACAATAGTGTTTTAAATCAACGAATTGCTTGACCACCCACATTATTCTCGTGATTAAGCTCCCTGTGATTTCTGTCTGATCCCAAATCAAAAAAAAATCTTTGCTGCAATTGCAGCCGTAAACGATTAATTTGCTGAGCTTCAGACAAATTATTTTAATCAAGAGATATTTATTTATTTAATATGATATTGGACTTATATAAATATAAGCCTAATATGCAAAAATGACTAGCGCTGCCATGGCCATCAGCATTGTTTTTTGTTTTAAAATTTAAATCAGACTTATATTCAGCTTAGATATGTAATTAAAAAAAAGAGTTAATGTTGTCGATGTATGGTTCCTTAAATAAGTATTTGGTTTGATGGCTTCTTAAATTTGGACATGTTAATAAAATGTATTTCACTGTAACTAATGATCCACAGTATTCACAATTGTTGTTAAAGTTGCTGTTAATTAGATGTTGATGTGTGGAGATTGTGTGTCCCATGCACAAACGGGAGAATATTTAAATTTTATTTTTGCACAGACTTGTAGGATATGTACATAGGTATCTTCTACTGTGGATTGATTATTGAATAGTGAGGATGATGATAGTTCAATTTTACTGTTACGGTCTGTAGTTTAAGTTTATTGATAATTGAATTACGAATATTAAGTTTTTCATTAAAGTCATTTAAAGAAAGGGATTGGTTAGGTGGTAAGTAGACCGATATTATTGAAAATTTTATGTTCAACGTAATTTCGATTGAGATGGTTATCAGTTTTGTTGAATTATAGATGCGTTGATGTGGAATGTGGTCACGGACAAGTATACCAGTTCCACTTTTGGCTTTAGTATTTGCGGGATCATTTACAAAGCAAAACTTTTTTGTAGGGATTTGGGTCATAGTAAATGGGCAGTGCGTTTCTTGTAGAGATACAAGTTGTGGATCCTCTTCTTTTAAAATGAATTGCAACCCAATGTAGTTGTTGAAGAAACCATTAATATTCCATTGTAAGATGTTAAATGTTGTTGTCATAAATAAATTTTGTCTCTTCCATCAATTGAAAATCGTCTACTTGTGATTTGTGCAGGAGTTGTTGTGTTTTATTGTTGTTTGCCTGATCTATCTCGAGTTGACTCTCTTCAGTTTGTTTTTAAGTTGTTTGTTGATTTTTTATTGTTTGTACTTGATGTTCTGAGTTTGTTGTGTGTTGTCTGTATTGTAATTTGTAGGTATTGGGCACAGGGTATACCCTGTGGTATTGGGGTTATTTGTGTGTTTGCTTTTATTTAAAATTTCTTCTATATAGGATCTAGTGTTTGTTATTGTAGCAGATGTTAATATTGTTGAATCAGGTGGATTTGTTTTTTGTAAGTTAATTTTTTTCTCTCTTCAGTACATATATTGCATGATTTTATTGTTGGGGATTTAGTTGTTGCTTCTTCGTATGTACATTTGCCTATTATTTTGTGCTTTAAAACTTCTTGACGATGTTGAATTACGGGACATTTGACGATGCGCATGCTTATAGTTTACGCAATGTATTTTTGTGCAAGGTACAGGGTCATGAATAGTTGGAGAACAAATTTCACAAGTTTCAATGCCAGTACAATATTTTTTGTGTGTCCTTTTTTGAAACAATTTTTCCATTGTAAGGGAAGATGAAGAATGTGTAATGGTGTGTTTTTTACTTTACCGTCTTGAAATTTGGTTATTTTCTCACAGTCTACTACTCCTTGTTCTTTAAGTCCATCTTTTATTTCTTCTTCTGATAGATCTTTCAAATATGGAGCAAATACAACACCTTTAATTATGTTCAGTGTTGGGTGTAGGTAACTTTCAACTGGGCAATGTAGTAGCTTTCAAGAACTTGTTTGCTAGAATCTCATTTTTTGAAAGAATTAATAGATTACGATCTCTGGTAAAACTAATTTTTTTCTGTTGGCTCACTTCTAACGCTTAAGACACCAACAAAATATTTAAATTTTGAAGCGGATTGTCTGCAATTTTACTTTTCAGTATAATATATTTTGGACATTGTTGTTTTTTAGGTTTGTAGTATTTTGTTTTTCTCCATATTTCGGAAAATCATATAAATATGTTGTTAATGTTATAGTAGGGTGATGGGTCCAAATCCAGAATTTGGAAATAGTTTCCTTCCGAGGAGGACGCCATTATTTAAGGACTTTCACAAATATTTATTTGGTAATAAGCTGTCGTATAAAAATTAAATTTTTTATTGTTTTTAATATCATACGGAGAGGAATGCGATGCAGGGTTTAAAAAAGCACGACTGTATACAATGAGAACTTTATGCGGAGTGTGAATCAAGAGATATAATTGCTAGAAGTTGTAGGATATTATATTGTTAGACTAAGAACATTTTGAATTTTTCACAACATTTCAAACATTTTTCCGATGCCATTTTAAAATGTAAAATAAAAAACCTGTTAATCGTTTTTTTTGTAATATTTTTCGAATAAAGCGAAACCCGGTTTTTGAATACTCTAACATTAAAGCTTTTAATTTCTATTACAAATGATATGTATTTTACTCTAATTATTAGAGTCTAATAGTACCACAAAATGTATTTATCATCCCTGTCCTCTACAGTGTTTTTTTTTATGATTGATACTTATATGTAATTACAATGGCGAATATATATATATATAATTTTAAGTGCTTTAAGATTTTATTTTAAATTATATTAAAAAAATCACAAATATTAAATTTATTCAAATTTTTTAAATTTGTTGACAATTAGAGATGTCAGGAAATTAGGGATATGTTTTTTATGTGGTACTTGTACTTAGGAATTGTGTGTATTTTGTTATTGTAACAAAAACAAACACATGAAATTTCACCGGGGAAATTATTTCCTACTCTTTATAAACTCAGGGGTGAATTCTATTTGCAGAATTCGTGTAAAATAAAATTATACTGCTCTGCTTAAAGGAAGATATGGCCGCTACTAAGAAAGCAAATTTATATTTTTTATATCTGTTTTATAAATTATCATATTTATTTACCTAATATAATTTTAATATGAATAGTATATACAATATATATAAAATCTATTATTATTGGTATAAATCATAAAATGTATAAAAATTGTGTAGAAATCATAATGGAAGAAGTAGTAAATTAAATAAAAAGGTATGTATTTTTGATGAAACGTCAATAAAATAAAAAACAGGTATTTTTAAAGGAAGATACAATGAATATAGAAGAAAATTAATAATATATATATTTAAAAGAAACATATTTACTGAGTAGTTTTATAAAACGCAGCGCTTTGCGTTGTGTTATTTTCTATACAATTTGTTTTTGCAACATAAAATAACCCACTAATGAAATAGATCTTAATTTTTTTTTATAAATATAGTATATTTTAGTCAAGTGTGTAGGGTTGTATATATAGATAACTCTGACTTAAAAATCTATAATTTTATTATAATAAATTTGTTAAAAAAAATACGTAAAATAGTTGAACGTTACTAAGTTTAAATACTAAATTTATGTTGCAAACTATATTTCCACCCTAGGGCGAAACTGTAGACGTAAAGGAGGTTCTCGAAAGCGCCAACGGGTAACATAAACAAACTTTAACGTATGATCTTTGCCCAACAATTCTTCATTACACAATATATCAATCTGTATGAATAAAGATAAATATATAGTTAAATTTTGTTTTTGAATAATGTCTTGTTTTTAATTACCTCTCGATATTTGTCAATACCATTCAAAATCTTTTTTGCCACCAATTTTTTGAGGTGCGTAATAGTAGCTTGTGAACTACAGCGTATAAAACGTCTTTGTAGATTTTTGAAATTATTACTCATGCACTCTAGACATACATTAACTTGTTCATCTAATCTATGAAAATCGGATTCGGCATGAGCTTCCATAACCTTTTCGTTGTCATCATCATGATTTTGTGGCAAATCTTTTGGACATGCCATATTGCGACTTTTATAGAAATCACGTTCTCTACGCATTTCATCTAATAAAAAAAAATTATTAATTTTAATTTTTATAAAACCAGTTGGAAAAGCAATGCTTAGATGTATTTCTTGTTCAACCCTTATAAAAAAAAACAATTTTAATAAATTATTCTTAAAAAATATATATAATACAAGTTTATTTGTAATAAGAATTTAATCAATTAAAAACTTTCAATTTAAAAAAAGAAAGGCTTTAAATTTTAAGTATAGTGAATTGTTCTTTCTGTAAAAAAAAAAACTTAACCGAACTTTAAAGGTCTCCAATCATTATTTAAGCTCTAGTTTAGGTATTACGAAAATGATCTTAACGAAAGAAAAGTACCGAAAATTTGTCTTTGTTTCCCACGAAAGTAATTGCCAATTGCTATAGTTTAGACTACATTCGTAATAGATACACAGGCCACTAATTTGCAGATTCAAAATTTTTCTAAAGTGCTTTTTACAGGAATAAGAAAATATTTAACAGTCAGAAGGGAATCATCAGGCTGCCACAGTTTTGTCCCATCCAGGCACTCGATAGTGATTAGACTTATTTATTTATTGATCAATTTTTAAATAATATCTGAAATTTTGCTTTATGAACCGGCAACTCTACACAGACTTTGACTTGTAGCATCAACTCCTTTCATGTTTTGAGAAAAACACGATAAACCCAAAATACTAATTTCCACCAAAATAATAGTGTGTATTAAATTAGAATGAAAAGAATTTATACAAAATTTTCTAGTGAAATCAAAGCAAATTATTATGGTTTTTTAATTGATTTGAATATATCAAGTTGATCTCTGATATTTCTATTATTTTTATTTATTTATTTAATTCAACAGGTAATACAAAAAGCCTTCATGGCCAAAATAAAGTATTACAAAGTAAATACATTTTTAAGCAAATAACTATGACATTTACATGTATTTCATACTATTACTAAATACAATGTTTGATATAACGTATATAAAAAAATAACAATAAAAATATAAATATATGATTCCCTGCAACATTATTTCTTTAAAAAACGAAAAAATCAGAAAAAAAATCAAAAATTGAAAATTGTCCCAGCTAGAGGTTAAGATACGACAATATTTTTTTTTATAAATAATAAGAGAAGTTGAAAAGCATCTAAGCTCCAATGGCAAATAATTCCATTTTCTAGCAATTCTAATTAAGAAAGAACGTGCAAAAATTTCATAACGGACAAGAGGTTCGTGAATCTGTAAATTTCGACTAGAATGAAGAAAGTTAAAACTATTACATAAGTCTATTGGTACGCCATACTTTAAGACTTTGAAAAAACAAAGCAATGTACGTAAACAACATAATTATCAAAGGTACAACCTAAAAAGTCAATTGCAATATTAGAAATATGATCACGAAGTCTAAGGATGTAAACAAACCTCAAAACTCTATTAAATATCCTTTCAAGTTTGTCAAGATTACCACGTGATGAACCTGCAAAAACCTCTAAACAATATTTTATATTAGACATAAGAAGTGCAAAAGCTACGCGACGTCTAACATGCCTTGGCATATACGTGCTAAGGGAATACAGACTTCTCAATATGAAGAACACCCTACTAGAAATGTGATTAACATGACGTTCAAATGAAAGATGTTGATCTAAATAAGTTCCAAGGCATTTTAAATTATCAACAAACTGAATAGATTCACCTGCAATATAAATATTAAGATTTAGAATTTCATGGTTATTCAGAACAAATCTGATGGCTTTAGTTTTAGTTTGATTAATCGAAAGATTATTAGTTAACATCCAATTCGAAATAGTTCGTAAATAATCATTCATTGATGCTTCAAATAAATTAAAGGAATTTTCACCATGAAACAACAATTGAACATCATCAGCAAAAACAAAAGGCTTACAAAAGTCATTACACATAATTTTAATGCATTCATTAAAAAATATAATAAAAAGTAGGGGGTCCAAAACAGAGCCTTGGGGTACCCCAGAAGTAACAGCAGCAATACTAGAAGCAAAGCTGTTCAACAAAGTATATTGATAACGATCATTAAGGTACGAAAAAAAGCCTGCAAGCGGCAACAGAAAATTTAAACTTATCCCTTAACTTACAAAGCAAAAGATAATGATCAATACGATCAAACGCCTTACTCAGGTCCAATGAAACCATTACACAAAAAGAACATACAAAACAAAATAATCAGGTGAGAAATATTCATATATGTTCAAATTTAATCATACAGTATATTGTTATATCTACAGATTGGTAACATACATATTTTCGAAACATGGAAGTATATATATGTGATTCCATACATTTAAATGTCTTATATCAAACAAGTACATAATACCGCTTTACTCTATTAAACAACTTTAAAAGTTTTTTCATATTGTATCCAAAACTACCACTACAAATCTCAATGCCCTATAAATAATATATAGACATAATGAAGGAGTGAATAATCATGATCATAACATTTATAGGTAAAATATAATTAACGCTATAGTCTCCAACAAAAATTTACTTTAAAAGCAACAGATTTAATGGTTGAACACTATTTCCGCCAGAGTAATCTTTTAACACTTAATTTTTAAAGCGCTATTCTAAAGTACTAGTCCTTGCCATTAATACTCGTTTATTTTCCGCTGTACCATTTTTTAATATATAAAAAAAAAGTTCTTGGAATATCTAAATAACATTTTTAACTGGATGTTTTTCCAAACTTCATTTGCATGATAAGTACATTTTTGCTTTTAAATTTTGAGTAGTTACCAAATTGTGGAATTTAATAAATCAAAAAATGACAAGTCGTCTTAGCATAATTAAGTTTAGATGTGTCGAAATATATAAAATTTTAAAACAAAGAAATTATTAACCAACTCAACTAATTTTATGCGGAAATTATAAATTCAATTTCTGTAGTTTGACAATGAAACATTTTTACTGAATATTCAGTAAAAATGTCTTGCTATATTTTTATTTTTTAAATCATTATTCGGAACAAATATTATGTGGCAGATGTGAAATCCTGTAAAAGTAAATTGTAATATATCACTTGTAGTCTCCTATTAAATAACATTGTTAATGTGAAGATACCAGTTTAGAGGTCGGCTGGGCTTACTACGTCATGTAATTAATTATGAAAGAGGGTAATACACCTTTATGATCCAAAAAATCATCTACATAAACATTAGTTTTTCATTTAAATCCGCATAATTTTTTTTTTTTTTGTATAAACAAAAACTTTCAAGAAAATTTGCCTCTGGGAAAACATCGCGTACCACTGGCTGGAAAGCCCTTTTCGAGACTAGTTTCGTTATACATAAACAGGTCGATTGTTTAGGCAATTTTTATATAGTTCTACTTTAAAATCATTCCATAATTTTTATTTACCTTCTTGCAGATTTGGCACTAATTTATAAACAATATCTTGCATTGTACGATCAAAGCTTATGTACTGAAGCGGGTGTGATTGATGTATGACATTTTCGCAGGTAGGACAAGTTTTCTTTTCCTCTAAATGTTTAACCAAACAGCTTTTGCAAACTGTAACAATAAAATAATATAATATCAAAAAAGAATAAAATATATTACATTTCTTATACTAACAGGTATGTAAACATTCTGTTACGGTGGTAGCATCAATAAAATAACCACCACATATCTTACAGGTTATATGGGGATTAATGGATTTTAGTTTAACTCTCCTTTCCATTTTAACACTAATAAATTGCACTAATTATCTTTGTATTTTCTGTACTCTAAAATATATTTATTATAAGTAAAATAGCGGCTGCAAATTTTATTATGTACTATTTATTATTTTTCTTTACACCAAAACAGAGTTATGCACACATATACACGTTGTTTTAGAAACTTTTTCCATGTTAGTTTCCAATTTATTTATAAATATATTAATTAAAGTTATTATATTCATACAAACTTTACCTTAATGGTAAAGTTAACCTTAATTTTATATCAAAGAAATATGTTTGTATTGTTAATCAAAAAAAAAAAGTTTACAATAAATTGACACGAACAATTTTTTATTTTCTGGCCTTTACTTTATCCTTCCTTTTCGTTATTTTTGTTTTACAACGTTGTCAGTACTGAGTAAATGGCAAGTGTCATTGATAGTGAGCCTTCACACACGGGAACAATTGTGCTGGGATAACATGCCAGCTTGTTGACAAGCGGATAGAAAAGAATGGTTTTTTGGTGGCGTAAAGTTTCAACCAGCTTCTACCCCACATTAGCAGCACAAAACCAATACATGTACATTTTTAATAAACGCTCGAACTCAACATACAAATTTGCTTTTGTTTCATATGTTATATATATGTCTTCAACACATGTCGCTGGTAGTTCGCTTAAATGCCACCGAATTACCGATGACATATGTTAAAAAATTGGTTTTCGCTTATAGTAATTGAGCTAGAAGACACCAGACTTATATTTAAGCCGCACAATTTTTGTTCTTTTCAAAACACACGAGAATGATTCATCTGGCATAAAATGTATACGAATACATAGCTTTGCGTGTGTGTTAGTGTTTTTGTATGCATTTAACATTTAACTTTTTTAAAAAGGTCCATATATTGTTATTGTGCTGCTAACGCGGAGTAGAAGCTGGTTGAAACTTTACGCCACCAAAAAACTATTCTCTTCACCCCGTTTGCCAACAAGCTGACATGTTATGCCAGCATAATTGTTCTCGTGTGTTCTAGCTAATTTACATAGACAGAAAAAAATCCACATACATTGTATAGTACATTTTTTCTCACATTTAATTCTTTCTATTTATATATGCTATTTTGTTTAATTAATATGAAATGCCATTCAAAAGTATTTTAAATACTATAATAAATATAAAATAAAATTTTCTAACCCCCATGCTGTTAAAATCAGCTGTACCCTTCTGTGTAATTTTTGATTAAAATACACTTATAAAATACCTTTTTGTATGAAAAGCTGAAAAAACGTTAAATAAAAAATTTCCTTAAAAAAAACAGTTTTTGAAAAAATCACGCAATCGACTTTTAAGCAATCGCTATATCTAGAAAGAAATAATTCTGGTAACACTGGGCAGAAGACGGAAAAAAGAAGATTGCAAAAATATAGTAGTTTTGCCAAAAAAAAGTTTAACGTGTTGATAAAAAATATCTTTTTTAACGTTCGTAAATTTTCAATACAAATAATAAATTTCAAGGTATGTATAAAGTTTATTTCGTACGATGTTAAAAAATTTAGATCTAAAAACGCAATTGAATTTGCAATGGTTCTTGGTGTCTTCACAGTCAATCGATTTGTTCACTCAATGAACAATTGTTTCACATGAATTTGTTCTTGTTCAAAAAACGCCACTCGGTGTTTTCAAATTAATTTAGAAGTAAAAACAATACAAATATTGGTAAACAAAATGGGCATATAGTTTATTTATTGAAAAATAAAAAAATACCACAGTATAGAGATTAAAAGCACCTTTTCTTTTTTATCGATCTGACCTACATATTTTTATAGTTAAAGTTTTATTTTCGAATAAAATATAAAATACAAAAGTCAGTATTGAAAACAAAATATAAAAACACAACTTGATTTTATACAATATTTTCAATACAGTATTACAACACAGTACAAAAATATAACAAGTGGTAACTTATCTTAACACAAATCATTATTTAACATCAATACTTTCCCTTGTTAAGAAACTTAGTTAACACTTGAAAGACCCATTTGATTAAGAAGATATTTTAATCTTATCTGTTGTAACGGCTTCGTCATTATATCAGCTAATTGATCTTGAGTTGATATACGTTGAATATCCAGTTCCCCTTCAGAGACCTTCTCTCGAACAAAAAAGTGTTTTAAAGCAATATGCTTCGTTCTTTTATGAAACTCTGGATTCTGAGCCAACCTTATCGCTGCATTATTGTCCACTTGTAATATTGGCATATCTTGCAAACCAATTAATTCAGAATAGAGTCTTTTTAGCCATATAATTTCTTTGGTAGCTTCGGTAGCAGCAACTATTTCTGCTTCTGTTGTGGATGTTGCTACTATAGGCTGCCTTTGACTCGACCATGAAATAACAGCACCACCATATTTTATAACGATTCCAGATGTTGATCTACCAGTTTTTGTACAACCTCCGAAATCCGCATCACTGTAGCATTCTAACTTCATATTATTGTCAACTTTGTATGTTATACCGTAGTTTTTCGTACCAGCTATGTATCGAAAAACTCTCTTAACTCTGACAATATCTTCTTTGGTAGGATTTTCTAAAGTTCTAGACAAGTAACCAATACTGAATGCAAGGTCTGGCCTAGTACCGAGCATTAAGTACATTATTGCCCCCACTGCTTGTCGATAGGGAAATTTGGAAACATCCTCTACTTTCCCTGTTTCGGAGCTTTCCACCACCTTGGTCATTGGAGTAGACACATGTTTGCAATCTTGAAAGTTGAACCTCTCCAAAATCTTTCTAACATACGCACCTTGAGAAATTTTTATTGCATCTTCTTCTTTCTTTATCTCCAACCCCAAAAAATAATTTGCATCTTTTGCAACTATTTTAAATTCAGATCTTAATTCATTTAATAACACCTTTAGATCATTGACATCTGTTCCTGCAACAAGCCCATCATCTACATATAGAACCAAAATCAATTTCTTTTCATCTTTTATTCTCATAAAAAGACACGGATCGGCTTCACTGATTTTAAACCCAATTTTTAATAAGTAATTGACTAAACGTTTGTTCCAACAACGAGGCGCTTGCTTTAAGCCATACAAACTTCTTTTCAATTTGCAAACTCGTTTTGTACCATCACTATAGCCTTCTAGTTGTTTCATGAATATATCTTCTTCTAATTCTCCATATAAGAAAGCTGTTGAAACGTCAAATTGAGATAAGTGCATCTTATTGCTAGCTGCTATACTCAATACTGCGCGAATTGTTCCCAATTTTGCAACTGGACTAAATGTTTCTTTATAGTCAATACCTTCTCGTTGCTTAAATCCTATACAAAGGTTAACAGCACCATACACCCCACAACAGAATGGTGCTAGTGAAAGAGAAAATCGCACAGTTGTTGAGATGGCTCGTACATTCAAGTACTCCAATGATGAAGCAAAGTTTCCAGATGCAATATGGGCTGAATTAGTTATAACAGCTATATACGTACTAAACAGAACTGGAAAGTCATCAGTTGAAGGTAAAACTCCCTATGAAATGTGGATTGGAAAGAAGCCAAGAATACATCATTTAAGAATAATAGCCAGTGAATGCTATGTCCATATACCAAACCAAAAGAGAAAGAAGATGGATTCAAAAGCTGTCAAAGGTTATTTGATAGGCTATGATACTGAAGAACGTTATCGTATTTACATTAAACAAAATCACAGCCTAATTCTTTCAAGAGATGTTAGATTTAGTGAGGAGATTGTACATTGTGATGATGCTCAAGATGCTGAAAATATATTTTCTGAAAACAACAATGAAACAGTAAAAATTAAGTTTAAAGATTTTGAGAGGCCTGTAGAGGTTATTCAAGAAGAACAACCATGTACATCACGGGGTATTCAAGATGCCGTAGTTGATGATTATCAAGATGCCGTAGTTGATGATAATCAAGATGCTGTAGTTGATAATAATCAAGATGCCGTAGATAATGATAAAAATTTTGAAGAAGATAATCAAGATGCCGAAGATAATGATGAAAATTTATTCGAAAATAAACTTTTAACTATAATACATATATCGAGAGCGTTATTTCTGTTGAAAGTTCGATTTTTAAATGACATTGTTTTTAATTTTAGAAAGTTTCATTTTTAAAGGTTTTTTTTTTTTTTAAGCGAAAATACTTGTAATAATTATTTTCTTGTCAACTCTTAGGACATTGCTGAATATGGTTCGACATTTTAAACCTTCAAACAACAGAGTTACTTTGGGGTCTGCAAAATGTTGTACAAATCCGATCATGGAATGGTAAAAATACAGGCAGTTACATGTTTCGGTTTTGAAAAACTCAACTAGTTCCAAAATAAAACAAAGTTGTTAACTAGTGTAACTTTTAAGGTTCAAGGTTAAGACAAATATACATTTTTCAGATGCTGTTTTATCAGAACATTGCCTTTTATTTTTCAAAAGCTTTTAACAATCTGGCTCGAAACTTAACTCTTAATACAAAGTTTATACTCTCATACAACAAACAAGCTCTTTTAAATGGTTTTGCAACTTAATCACGAACCGGCTTTGCGATACAATACATTTTTGTTTTCATTATTAGCAATAAGTAGTAAATTCCCTTCCCCCATGAACACGTTAACCAATTTGAAACTGCCGTTTCTTTAAAGCAACACCTACTTTCAAGACCTAATAAATTTAGATAGAAGATCAATAAAAGCATGTGTTAGCTTGTGGTATTTTCTAAAAAAATTGGTTAAACAATTATAAAAGTTGCTGTTCCATGTGGTGGCCATATAGTTTAAAAAAATCAATTTTTAAAATTTCTTATAGTACTTTTTTGAAAAACGATTTAAATATAAAAAATTTTATAAAAGAGGTATGCTGATTTGAAAGTTTTATTGCACAATATCTACTTTTATGTAAAATTAACAGATTCTATAAAGAAATTTTAAAATTTGTAAAAACGTTAATGTTGTGAAAATTATCATACTTTCTTTTTTAATGTAAATAATTTTGTCTTACAACAAAAAAAGTTGCAAAAATTGTGCCAATACCAAATTTGTTAAAAAGAAATATTAAAAATGATATAAAACTTTCTACATTTATTTGCTAGAGTTTTTAAAGTTATCTGCATTTGTGTTAGCTTACGAACGATATATAGCCCTATGGACTCGGTTAGTAGCTTTTATTAATCATATATGGCCCTAGGGCTTTGGTTTTGTAATTTGAAGTCAATAAATTATATATTTATTATGAAAAAAAATAAATAAAGTAGCAAAATATGCTTCTTGTAAAACCAATAAATTTTTTCTACCAAACTTTTCAAAAAATTCCCACGGGATCGATGAGTGGCATAAAATGGGTTAATTGGTTTACAATAAGTATATTTATGTACATAAAAATTACAGTGTGATTTTTTGTATGCCCCATTCTCTTTATTGTATATCTTGTTACTTTAAGAATATTTGGATTTCAGTCTTATCTTGTCTTTACTCCATAACGGTTGGGGTTCTTATTTAGCTGGCTTCATTAAACTCAACTAAAAATCTTATAATGTCTGTGGGTCGTGTGTTGATATATGGTGGCAAAGGAGCTTTAGGAGCAGCTTGTGTTTCTCATTTCAAAAATAATAATTATGTGAGTATTTATAATATGGATAGAAACAATTTATTTTCAATTTAATACATGATTACAATACAACCTTCTATTTAAATAAACTTTCACTTTATTGAAAACCTTGTTGCTGTTGTTTCAGTGGGTTAGCAGCATAGATTTAAGTGAAAATGACCAAGCCGATGTAAGCATTGTAGTACCCCGTGATGGTTCCTGGTCAGATCAAGAACAAGAGGTTTTAACAAAAGTTGGAGAAGCCCTGCAGGGTAACAAATTAGATGCTGCTATTTGTGTGGCTGGTGGTTGGGCTGGTGGTAATGCTAAGAAAGGTAAGTTTTAAAGAACTTTATAGTTTTTGTAGTTGTAAACAATTTTTGAAATTTAAAGATTTGGCCAAAAATTCTGATTTAATGTGGCGTCAAAGTGTTTGGACTTCTACCATTTCGGCTGCAGTTGCTGCTCATCATTTAAAAGATGGTGGTGTGTTAGCATTAACTGGTGCTAAACCAGCTTTAGAAGGCACACCTGGCATGATTGGCTGTGGTATGGCAAAAGCTGCTGTTCATCAACTCACACGTTCATTAGCTGGCAACAATTCAGGTTTGCCAAATGATACTTTAGTTGTTTCCATATTGCCTGTTACTTTGGATACTCCCATGAACCGCAAATGGATGCCGAAAGCTGATTTCACTACTTGGACTCCTTTAATTGAAGTGGCAGAGTAGGTCTATTTAAAAAATACACTTTAAATTCGAATTTTCTATGAAACCTATTCCGTTTGTAGGCTATTCAAAAAATGGACCAAGGGTGAAGAACGCCCTACATCTGGTGCGCTTTTACAACTCATTACCAAGGACTCTGTAACTCAATTAGTAGAAAGTGATTAGATTGTATCTAAAAATATTAATCACTACTTGGCATTTGTTCTTAAGACAAATTTAGGGAAGAAGACATTTGGTCTTCATTAAATTCACATACAAAAAACAAAGTGTAAACTTATCGAAGTATATACTTCGGTAAAATTAAACTTTGCTTATTTACAATTTTGTTTAGTTACACAATCTACATGTATGAAGTTGTTTTTTAGCTAAGTATATCGATAGTTAAACACTTTTTATTTTTGCGTAAATATTTCATAAGCTTGTTGTAGTTTTAAAATATATTTATGTAATCATTTTATTATACATTTTCATTGCTGTGCTTAAAAAGAATTAAAGTAATCTTATTTATAAAACTAAAATTTTTCTTGCCTTAATGTCAAATTTGATAACCTTTTAAATCATAATTGCACTGTTATTTTTTAAGACATAGCCGATTGGAATATATTTTGTGTTGTCACCACAACTTTAGTTTTTATTTTAACAATCGTGCGTAAGCGTGTGTCGATAATAGCTCACATGCCCAACTCTAGTTCAACACGACCTAGCTTCCATGCAGTCGGAAATTTTGACAGAGTTAAAATAGAATTTTCAAGATAAAGTTATACAAGCGGGGAAGTCAATTTTGTGGGAACCTTATTATCGCATTAGACTTAGTGGAGTTTATAGCAATTAAAAGATCATATTCCGTTATAGGATTAAAATTTGAGGTTATTAGAATTATTTAATATATTAGTTGCTATAAATTCAACATTAGAAGCAATAAATGCAGAATTCTGATGACCACCACACCCTAGTCCACGAATCCTATTCCACATTTCAGTATTATTAACACCGGTAAAATATTTTTCAGGTTAAAAATTTTTCCATCACGAACCTTTCTAGTGATATATTTAGTATTATTTCTTAGACTGCAATAAACTCTCCAGTTGGTCCCAGTACGATCCCTAAGGTAGGCCCCATAGGTTCGGCTCCTTGACGATTTAAATATATGGAAAAACAAGTTTTGCTGCTGGCATCAATTTCATTTGATGTAATTAAGCACTCATTATAGGCTTTTTACACTGAACAACATCTTTGTGAAACGCGTGGAAGATGTTAAAAATATGAAACAAGTGTTTACATTGGCAACATCTTTCATCTGCCATTTATTCAGCTGTCAAAAAATAAAAGAGACGCATATTTTTTGTTAAAAATAAAAAATGGATTTAGAGAAAGCATTAATACTTGGAGTAGTTGTTGCTTTGCAAGAACAAACCCGAATTTTAATGCAGTACATTGAAATATTAATGGTCATTCTGGAAGAAAATGATGATGAAGAAAAATTTTTGGTAGACATAAGAATGAAATTCTTACATGTGCCGCTCGTTTTCCTTTGTTAAATAATTTTTTTTTGTTTATTTTCTGCAATGTGATGACAGAAAGATGTAAGATGGAACAAAATGAGAAAAGATCATCTTTTATAGATGTAGAAAGATGTAGAATTTTTGGCCTGTATAATTCTTATGGGAAGATGTTAACATCTTTGCAAATTGATGAAAGATGTAGCTCAGTGGAAAAAGGCTATTAGAAGAATCCATTTCATATTGTTTGGAGGTATCGCTTTCAATACGAAGACGATTGCTGCCACAATAAAGTTTTTCATCTAGTAGCTTTCGTATTGCCATGTTTACTGGGATATTTCGATTAAACTATAAATATGTATTATTTCGGAAATAATTTTTTAATACAGTTATATAAAATCTAATCAAATTACATCGGGTATTATTATATAAGAACTGATGCAAACTAACATTATTAAATGGATTTATTTCTCGAATGAAATTGTGTAAGGTAGCATATCAAACTATATATGAATATATTCTTATATAATTTTTTATTTCGGGAATTCAACTTATTTTAATAAATGACACCAACTTATCCTAAAAATAGCAAATAACTTAATAATTTCTATATTTTTCATGATTTTTCGGTATTTTCCAAATATATAAATTTTATTTTTTATATTAGCTATTTCTAACGATTTTAGTCAAATTTAGCCAATTTTCTTAAAAAATAAATTGGCAACAGTGGTTGAGAACTCTTAAATATTGTTGCATAGAGTACAGGGTACTGAAATACTCATCCACTTACAACACTAGCCTTCAAAAACTTAACTTTTTCGAAGCAGACATCGAAAAATATTTTTGTTGTTTGCACACAAAAAGAAGAACAATACACGTTAAATATTGTACCAACAGAAGGACAAAGGACCTTTAAATCGTATACATCATAAAACAATGAAATAATTTGCAACTTCACAAAGCAGTTCAGTCTTCATCTATCAAAGCAAAATATAACACCAAATAAATCTTATAACACATTTTAGAAAGCGCCTTCATTAGAGTAGGTACATCAGCAGGCTGCTACAGTAAATAAAATATGAATAAACGTAATAATGTAAGTAAAAAAGAAATTTCCATTTTAATGTGTTTATGATGTTAAAAGTTTGATTAACGTGTTAAAAAAAACTTTAATGATTTTGTGTGTGCTACTGTTTTTTATATTTCTGTTCAGATACGTTTACCTCCTGAGGTCAATCGCCTTTTGTATGTACGTAATTTACCCTATAAAATTACCTCAGAAGAAATGTATGATATATTTGGTAAATTTGGTGCTATACGTCAAATAAGAGTGTAAGTTTTGTAAAAATAAAAAATAAATTCTAAATAAAATCAAATATTTTGTTTTAGTGGCAATACACCTGAGACTCGTGGTACTGCTTTTGTTGTCTATGAGGATATATTTGATGCTAAAAATGCTTGTGATCACTTGTCTGGCTTCAATGTGTGTAATCGTTATCTTGTTGTGTTGTACTACCAATCAAACAAAGCTTTTAAACGGTTAGATGTGGATAAAAAACAAGAGGAATTAAACAACATTAAAACCAAGTACAATTTAAAAACGCCAGAACAAGCATAAAATTTGGTCGGTTTGTGTACTTGTTCATTTTTCTCAAATTTCTTAAAACTTTTTATGATTTTTCTTGTATATATTGTTTGCCTTGGTTTGCATAAGTTTTACAAATTCTGAAAAACACAAAAATTCCTCGTGTTAATTTCAGCTTATCTTATTTTATCATCTTTTTCATTAAGACTGTAATCAGGATTCTTTGTCGATTCCTGATTTTATCATAATCATCATCATTTTAAAGCATTCATTCTCATCATAAAATATAACAAGCAAATGTAAAATAAAAAAATCGTAAAATAGCAACAAAGAATAATAGAATATCTTTTAAATGGGAAGTGGAAAATTTTAAGGTAATGAAATAAACAACAACACAGTGAAGGAAGTTTATAATAAACATTCAGAGACTGATATTCGATAAAGGCGAAGTTGTCTATAACCCTAGGTATGTGCATATGAAACTTATCCAATTTTTTTTTATTATAGCTGTTATTCCACAGGTTTTACAAAAAGTTTGTATTTTGTAATAATATAATCGATTTTTTTTTTTCATTTGTATAGTATGTATGTATTGTGCAAAAATAAAATAAATCTAAAGATAGATTCACAAAAGGAAATTATATACTATAGAAAAGGAATTCCATATATAGAATGATGGCAGTCAGCACAAATACCTTAAACCAGTGACTTTTAGTGCTTTATAATATCCCAATGATGTTGGCATTCAATACTTTTTCATAATAACGGTAGTTGGCTACCACAGCTACTTTAAGACCGATATAAAAATTTAAAATGTTTACTTATTTTGTTTTATAGCTTCTAAGTTTAATTTTATTGGTTAGAGTTTTTAAAGTTATCTTTATTTGTGTTAGCTTACGGACCATATATAGCTATTTATATATATATATATATAGCTCTATGAAAATTTTAAAATGTTTACTTATTTTGTTTTATAGCTTCTAAGTTTAATTTTATTGGTTAGAGTTTTTAAAGTTATCTTTATTTGTGTAAGCTTACGAACCATATATATAGCTCTATGGACTCCATTAGTAGCTTTTATTAATAATATATGGCCCTAGGGCTTTGGTTATGTAATTTGAAGTCAATAAATTATATAATTATTATGAAAAAAAAAAATAAATAAAGTAGCAAAATATGCTTGTTGTAAAAAAACCAATACATTTTTTCTACCAAACTCTTTAAAAAATTCCCACGGGATCGATGAGTGGCATAAAATGGCTTAATTGGTTAAAGGCAAGTGTCTTTGTATAACCGGGTTTATTGCGCTATTTTACGGGTTCAATTTTGAAATATCTTAAACTACCGAAAACCGATTTATAACGGTATTTTGCAAATATAACAAAATTTAACAGGTAATATTATGAAATAAACTCCGTGAGATTTAAAGGTACATGCTACTATTGCAACCGCAGTTTAAAATTTTCCATGCGGTATTGTTCAGAGTGTGGTAGACAACTACCGTTATAATGAAAAGATATTGCTTGCCAACCATAGTTTTTAATAATTTTTTTTTCAGCAACTTCCTTAGATTTTTTATACAATTATTACTTTTTATTCGAAAATGAAGTAATAAAGTGACATTTATCTTCGTAGCTATTGTGGCTTTATAATGGCTTTTGCAATCTTTATTTTTAGCAGATTCCTCAATTGGTTTCTAAAAAGCATTTTTATTATCAGGCAAATTTGTGCAGAAAGGTTAAACATTTGTTGTGAAATCAGGGATATTTTCTCCTGATTTCTCTTAATGTGGAGCCTGTTATTTTGTTGGATTACTGTGTACGATGGCATCTCTTTAACTAATTCCACTTCTACGCTGTTATAAAAAAAATTCTTAGCTCATGTCCAGTATTTTTAAAAAATTTTAGAATTATTATTTAAACAACCATAAAATATTAAAGGCTAACCAAATCTCTCAACCCTGTTGATTTACTCTTTTATTCATATTTGCTTAGGCTAAAACATAGGCCGAGCATAGCAGTTGTTCGAATTGGATAGTTACTGATTTTTTACAATTAAAAATATAAATTTGATAGAAAAGATGATGGTTTTATGCTGCCGTCATCGGACCAGCTAGTGTAGTAAATAAATCTAATAAATTATTTTTTAAACAGTCGCATTTAATCAGTGTTTCAAATAAATAATTCCGTTTCTGAATTAAAAAAGTTAATTTACAAAACACTATTATTTATTTATAATTATTAAAATTTAGACTAGTTCGATTTCTTTTAAAAAGAATTCACTGGTCAACGCGTTCATTTATATAAATCGAACAGTATTAATTTAATTAATCCCAAAGAGAATTTATGTTCCATCAAGATCTACTTAACAGACTACATCTACGGCGGAGTCCGTAAACTTGCTTCAAGAATAATAAAACCAAAAGTTAAATAAAAAGTAACCATTTAATTTTTTATGATTATGACTGAAACAGTAATAAATAATGTTTTTTTGTTTGTTTTTTACTTGTAAAAACTTTTTTTTGTCTGTCATTCGCTGTTAAATTTCTTCCACTTTTCGAGTTTTTCTTTCATTCACGTGTAAAGTTTTGTTGCACATTTAAATCAATTTAATATTTACACGACGGACGGCTCCCTGTATTTACCTAATTTGTTAAAGCTTTGAGAATTTAAAGAAAACTTTAAATTAAAAAAATAAGTGTACCTTTAACTTAATAATTCTTTGACCATTCTTTACATGTTTTTAAAATCACACAATGAAAAACACAAATTAACTATATTATAATTATATTTTCTCATAGTAAATATTAAAAGTTTATGTAAATATATATTAGTTATCGAAATTACAATAAATTCATATATTATGAACAATCTTAAAAATAAATTTAGTTTGTATACAAATGGTGTTTGAAGTAGTTTCTTTTTATATTCTGTTCTATTTTCACAAAATAATAAATCTTGGCTATTGTAAGAAAACAAATTAAAAATTTTAACAATACAACTTTTATAGTCAATACTTAAAATAAATAAAATACACAAAAAATCATGATGTTTTAAAATATTTTTAGAAATTAATATAAAAATATTAACGCTAAAAAAACGTTTTAAGAAAATTAAAAATACCTAAAATGCATTTATATGCTAAAGTTCTTATTATCAACGATTGGATTGTTATTATAATAAATTTTCTTATTCATTTAATAAGATCCCATCTCTCCAGGGTAGCTAATATCATTTTCATGCGTTTCTGTCTTTAAAGCATCGGAAGATGAAGAAGGATCGTTATCATTATTAATGTCTGTATTATTAGTTGTTGTAGCCGAAATTAAATCAGTCGGTAGAACATTCGTGGCAATTGATATATCAGCACCAGGTGGCAAACGTTCTTTCGGTATTGCTTTAGGTACATTGGCCAAGGCCTCTTTCTGGCGCCTTTGCAAATCTTCCTCTTGTTTCTTTAATTCTTCTAATTGACGGCGTGCCTCTTCGGCAATAGCTTCACGTTCCTGTTGTTGTTCCTTTTTGATAGCATATTTCTTACGCTCCTGTTTTACCAATTCTTCTTTAGCTTTATAAACCGTAGCTGGTATGAAAGCCGGTCGTTGTTGATGAATTTTCATATGACGTTTCAATGCGACAACTTGAATGAAACGCATATCACAATGTTCACATGCATGTGGTTTTTCGCCCGTATGTGTCATTTCATGATGCTTAAGTGTTTGGGCCTTAGCAAAACGTTTGTGACAGTATCGACAGGCAAAATCTTTAACACCTTGATGTACAATTTTATGATGACGTTTAAGATTGCCAGAACCATTAAATCCTTGACCACAATCGGGACAAGTATATTTGCCTTCCTTCATCATGAAATTAATTTGTGGCGACCATGAGGGCAGAGCCACCTGGGGAATTGGATTAACAGCTGTACCAGCCAAATCTGCAATATCTACACGCTCCACGCGTCTCGGATCTTTTGGTATGGCACTAACAGAATCGGCACATACTTTAAGAATTTCATCGGCCACCTTTTGGTGAGATTCCTGTGTATTTTCCGGATTTGGTAAGTCGGGCAATGCGTCAACATCTTCGGCCGGTACTTCGCCCATCTCCACTTGACGTTTACGATATACTTCAATAGCTCGTAATACACGTTTTTCATGGGTCTTTAAATGCTTTGTCAATCCCTTCGGATATAGGAAACGTTTACCACAAACCTTGCACTCACATCTCTTTTCACCGGTATGTGTCATTTCATGCATTTTACAAGCATTCGATTTGCCAAATTGTTTTCCACAATATTGGCAGGCATAGTCCTTAATTTTTTCATGTACCACACGAACATGCATGCGAAGATTCTGTTTATTGTGCGAAGCATGTGGACAAAGATGGCATTTAAATTTCTTCTCTGTATTGTGCGTGGCAATGTGGGTATTCCATTCTTGTCTTGTGGTCTTACCCACGCCACAATAAGGACAAACGTAATTCTTAATACCGGCATGACGCATAAGATGATCCTTGAGAGCACTGTTGATGACAAAACGTTTGCCGCAAATATTGCAGGGGAAGGGCAGTTCCTGGCCAGTATGTTTAAACATGTGTTTCTTTAGGGCCATTGGACATTTAAATACTTTCTCACATTCTGTACAAGGATACGATTTGGGTACATCTTCTTTTGCTATCTTATGAACTCTCTTCAAATGCCAATTGAGTATACGACGACGGGTAAACTTCATATCGCAACCTTCCTGTGTACAAGCTATCTTTTCGACAGTCTCATCGTGGCAATGCTCAACATGTAAGCGTAAACCATAAGCAGTGGTAAATCCTCGTTTGCAAGTTTCCACTTCACACTGAAAGGGCAACTTGTCGTTGTGATACTTCATATGTTCCTCGTAATTCTTAGTTTTCTTGAATTTCTGATGACAAATATGACATTCGATGATGCGGTGTAAATGACGTTCAGCTGCAGGAATACGTTTACGTTTTGGTTTAACTTTGGGATCTTTGGAATCTCCATCTTCCTCTTCTTTATTTTCTTCTTTTAATTCCTTTTTAATGGCTTTCAATCTATGAGCTAGAGGTTTATCATCATCACTATCACTGTCATCATCATTATCGATACCATCGGGCATTTGAAAATCATCATCACTATCTTTGTCTTCCTCACTGGATTCTTCACTAAACATATCTTGTATTTGTATTTCCTCTTTCTTTGTTTCCACCTCCTCGAACTCCTCTTTTTCAACATTTTCCAACATTTTAAACACATCTTCCTCATTATCTATCATTTCTATTTTAGTGTTTGTTAGCAAAGGATCAAAGTTTAAATTAATATCCTCTTCTTCGGGAATTTGCACGCCTTCAATGGGCGCTGTGGCAGGTGCCTCCATAATATCAAATGTTGGTTGGCAAGTGCTGGACACCAAATCTTGGAATTTTCGCACCGAATCAGCGCATAACTTTTGAAATTCAGCCATATCGCTGAGTCGGGTGTAGCAAACGCCACAAATGTTCTTTGGAAACCCATCCTGTGGTTCTACCGACAACGATGTGCACATACACAATTTCTTGGCCAATCCGGGTACTAAGAAAAGGTCATAAGAATTGCCATTTTCCAAATATTTTAAACAAATACGACAAATGGAATGAATATCCATGTTGTACAAATATTTTTACAAATTTTACACACAAAATTGTTAATTTTTAAATATATTTCTTCCAAAAAAGAGAGAAAAAAAATTAATCCTCGAATGTAACAAAAAAAATTCTACGCGTCAATATTTTTCTCCCATTTTTAAAGAGTTGCCAAGGTATCAATTAATTTTAGTATAAATCTAGCTAAATCAAAAAGTAGAAGTACTTTTTGGATACATTAATAGCTCAATAGGCAATGGCATAAATGGAACTCTCAATGTAAATACAAAACACACATAACATGGATGAAATAGTTACATATTATTTATTGAATAAATTTATTTTTGCAATTTGTTTTTATTTATTAGGTATTGGCAATCCTATTTACAACCATATGTCAAATGTATTTTTAAGTACCGGGTACTTGCCACTATTTTTTAAGACGAGGTTACCCAAACGTAAACGTGATGTAAATGCACTGATATCAAAACATTTAAAAATCAGTGGGTGTTCTAAAACGGGGTGAGAAATTTTCTCACCGAAAATGCAACTCTTGCATATTGAAAACAGTGCGATTCACATTATTCATTTACTACCATGATTCATTATTCATTTACTACCATGATTCAATCTTCATCTTATTAGAAGAATCAAATTAATTTAAATAATTCTCTTTATATATCAAACGAAATAAAAATTAAAACAATAATTCAAAATAAGAATTATTTTGTTTTCCGAATATGATTTTATTTATTTATTATTTTTTTTTAAATCAGTTTAATTTTAAACCCGATGGTTTTCATGGAACTTTTATATTACAGCCACAGGGTGACTATTTTTTTTTTATCAATTTATTTGATAATATAAATTAACACACTCCCATAATACAAAATTCGTTACGTGTGGATCATTTATAAAAATATATTCAATTTGTAAACAAACATATAAACAGTAAGAATTTACAAGCAGAAAAAACATATGATTGAAAAAAATGTGTTTAAATTTTTGTAAAATAAAAAAAAATATTTTACAACTACGTTGTTTTATGCAAATGAATTATAGAAAAGATAAGAAAACCTTCTATAATGTTTCTGCTTAAGATTTTACAACAATAATACTTTTTTTCATATTGACTAGTTATATTTATTTTTGCATTTGGTTTTACAATCAGCTGTTTAACAAATTTGTAAATTATTGCAAATTTTCTGTTCGCGTACTTTTTTAGAAAATTTTTATTTTGGGAGTAAATTGGTCTTACTCTCTCTAAATTTGTTTTACCGAGTAATTCTTACTGAACTTGACTGAAAAAAGTAAACGAATGAACCTATTATAAACTTTGGTATATAACAGTTTTTGTGGTTTTGTACATTAACCCATTCCCGGCCAATGATACCGTATGGCATCACGCGGATTTCGTGAAATTTGTAGTTCCAATTGTAGGGGTATATTGTTGAAACAGGGCTGAATTTTGAAATTTTCCCCGATTTGGATTCAGGACTTCCAATCAACCTTCTCCACCAAAATTCAGCATCTGCTAAAAAAATTTCCTGGCCGGTATTGGGATAAAATAAGTTTTCTTGGTCTTAAAGGGCTAACTATATTATACTTTTGCTAGCTTAAGCAAATGTGCGAATACATGTAATCAAATGTGTATGACTATATTGTACTTAACAAACTTTTCGTTAAGTTTCGTCAAGTGTCATATGCTTAAGCAAGCAGCGAAACTAACCGCACTTTACGTAAGGAATCATGTGTTTTTAGAAAAACTGTTTATGAAAAAAAAAAAAACAAATTGCAATGTACGCGGAAAATATTTTTAAAGAAAATTTAATTGAAAATGTTAAAAAACAAACGTACATGTATGAAAAAAGGGATGGTTTTTGTTATTATTTTTCGATTGGGATGCAGGCACTGTTGCATTTTTTGGTACGTATTATTTATGTTTTAATATGTTTCTTTAAATTATTTAAAACTAATATAGATTTACTTGTTAATTGTGGAATATTTATAACTAGTACACATTAAATAATATTTTTCGAAAAGATACATATATTTTGGAAATAAAAGAAGAAAACAGTTTTTGCAAAATTACAATTGTTTGCAACTAAGTGTAGTAAGTATTTAAGTTTAAAAAGTACATTGTAGCCACCCAAAACTCTTCAATAAGTTGATTAAGCATTTGACAGACTTTTCGTTGATTTTTGACAGTAGCTTAAGTTAACAAAAGTATAATATAGTTAGCCCTTTAAATATATTACAAGCACAAATCAGAAAAAATTTAATGTATAACAGTAAATGCATATATGAACATATATACCGTTGTAAATGATTTACATTGCAAAATATGTTTTATATTAATTTTATTTTAAAAAATATGATTTTTTTACAAACAAAATTTTGGGGATTTTCCAGAAAATAACAATTTGGTGTTGAAAAATTTATAATTGGGGATAAGGCGTTGAGAAAAGCCGGCAACACTGAACAAGCCGTTTCGAAGGAGTACGAACACAAAAGCCGTGACACAAGAATTTATATATATATTTGTATATATATTCATAATTAAAACAAAATAGAAACACATTTCATAAATGTACATTAGGGTGAGACATAAATCCTGTTTTTTCGAATTTTTTAGTAATACAATACTAAAAATATTTTTTTCTGTGTGAAATAAAAATATTTTTTTGTAAAAAAAATTTAGGTCGATATCTCAGGCTTGCCTAATCCGGAAAAATTTAAATATTGTCCAAATTTTTTTTCATCTATTTTGATTGGAAAATTAGGCCATATTTAACTTTAATCGGATTGGGCAAGCCTGAGATATCGACCTAAATTAAAAAAAAAAAAATTTCACAAAGAACAATATTTTTGGTATTCCTAATAAAAGTTCTAAAATAACGTATTTTAGACCCACCCTAATGTACATATACCATTTATGAAATGTGTTTCTACAAAACCATCCCCTTTTTATAGATAAGAAACTATTTTGTTTTAATTATGAATACACTCATACACGTTGTTTGTTTTTTCTGATTTATTCTACATCAAAATAATTATTGTTGGCTCGAATGAACAGAATAAAATCAATTGTATAACAACGACCGATGATTATAAATCAGTGACAACAATTTCCACGTCGTTTGATTTAAAATCATCAACAAATATGTGTGTTGGAGTATATTCAGCGTTTGAACGCAAACACATTTATTCTTGTGTTGATTGCGTATGAACGTTTTGCAATCTGCAGTTGCAGTTATCTGATATATATATATATATGGTTGATGGTTTTATGGGTAAGGGCTTGAAATTGAAATGGCTCACATGGAACTTACTTAAACATACTAATGATAATAGAAAAATAAAATGTTCTTATTTCAAATTATTTTCAAAGACAAAGAAAACAAATTTCCAATGTGTTTCCTAATATTTTATAGATTTACATAAGTTTTGCAAATCAAAAGTATTTGCATTAAAAAATGAAAATGCGATTTCAAAGAATGTCGGGGTCCAATTTGTTTCCATTCTCATAAAACTCATAAATATGAAGTTTAGGGACAATCGGATAAAGGAAAGTCAAGGCAATTAAAATTATGACTTTTTTAGTTTTTAGAAAAATTTTGTTCTATATTTATTTTTTTCAGTATAAAATTATATTTTCAAAAAGCTACATAACTTCAATATCGGTTAAGAACTCGCCAAGAAATAGCAAATGCCCCAAACCAATTTTGTGCCAAAAAACACTAGGTCATGAAATTTGATGGCACTTTCTTAAAATTTCAGAAATTGATTAAGGCCATAGCTCTGTTTTGCTCTCTATACTTATAAATATTCAGATATAAAATATTGTTTTATTACCAGTCTGTTAACCTGTCGCGCAATAAGGCAAAAATCGCATACATTTTTTGGCATAATTTTCAAATTTCCATTTTCGATTTTTAAAAAATTTTCTTATATTAATTTTTAAAAATTGGATTTTGCACTTAAATACACCCTAGATATGAGAGTGCCAATTTTGAGGTAAGTCCCTTAATGGACCTGTCGGTGACAAGCTGCTTTTTTTGTTGTATTTCGAGAAAGTGTGATTTTAATAAAAAAATTAAGTAAATTTACTCTTTTTAAGTACTTTGTATCAAGAATTAATCAATTTCGTACTTTAAAATGTTATATTTTATCTTAATAGCTTAGAGGTTTGAAAAAAAATAATATGTCCTCATTAACCCTTTTGGACATGGGGTCACATATGACCACAAGCTAATAAAGGACAATTCATTAAAAAAAACGCATATATTTTGTAACTACTGTTGAATTTTTAGAGGTGTTGCTTAAAATATATTAGCCAAATGTGCACATCTCCCATGCTAAAAATTTTGAATAAATCGAACAACGTTAACCCATTCTTTGGGAGGGCCAAGCTTTGAATTTTTGCATATTTAACAAAATTAATAAACAAATAAAACGACTTATCTAGATACCATTAACAAAAATCTGCTATATTTTTGTACCTCTGGGGTCAAATTGATCTATTGTAAAATATCGTAAAAGTACCTATATTCAATAGCGCTATTTGCTCGCAAATACATTAAAAATATTAATATTTTAAAACTTTTTTTGAATTTATGGACTATTTAGTATATATAATAATTATTAATTCCAGTAATAAAATAAAAGTATTTTTTAATTACAAAAATATATCACTCTGAAGAATTGTGAACACGATTTTTTTCTAACATAACATATTAAAATAAAACAACCATTTACCCCAATGTTATTAAAAAATTATTTATTATTATTATTATTTTATATATCCATTTGGAAAAGAATTGTTTTACAAACTGTATATTGCCATCTCATGTGAATACGTAATATTATCGAACTCCTTAAATTATTTAACGGCTAATAAATGTTCTTTAACAAAAAAAAATATTAAGATAATAAATCTATACATATTTTTGGTTTCTTTTTACCATGGAATATTACTAGAATTATTTTTTTAAATGGACCATTTTAGACCTCAGGAGCACATAAGGGTTAGGTTTCGAAAAATAATTCAGGATTTTATAATGGTTTCAAGTACAATACATTAGTTTTGGTATTTATTTTTTTTAAATATGAAAAAAATCAAAGTTGGTCCTGGCAAGGAATGGGTTGACGTTGTTGATTTATTTCAAATTTTTAGCATGATCTGCACATGTGGCTAATACATACTACAAAATATTTGCTTTTTTTTAATAAATTGTCTTTTATTTGCTTGGAGTCATATGTGACCCCATGTCCAAAAGGGTTCATATTATATTATTTAATCAATTTCTGAAAGTTTAAGAAAGTGCCATCAAATTACATGACCAAGTGTTTTTGGCATAAAAATGGTCTGGGGCATTTGCTATTTCTTGGCGAGTTCTTAACCGATTTTGAAGTTATGTCGCTTTTTGCAAAGATAATTTTATACTGAAAAAACTTAAATATACAACAAAATTTTCCTAAAAAAGGAAACAAATTGGACCCCGGCACTCTTCAAATTCGCGTTTTAAAAACTTGCAATATAACCTTGGACGCCCTTAATGTGCATTGTATGTACTTTTTTCGATAATAATAATTTAGGGTTATATTTTGAAGGCAATATATTCAAACTTTCATACAATTCACTGCTATAGTTTTAGGTTTAGCTGTTACTCAGTTGAAAAATGTTGATTTAACTTGTCTACTTTATCTTATTGTTTAATAAAATGACAGTAAAGCTGTTTTTAGTTGTAGACGATAGTATTAGCTCATCCGTTCACTGGTGTGAACAAATATGATCTTAGTTCTGTGACTTTTTGGAACGTGGTTGATAGCTGTTTAAATTACGTCTATGTGGACCATGGGAATATGGACCCGCCTGCATTGCGGCGAATGAAAAGTTTGGATGCAGATGACCATAGCCAGCTGGATGAGGTGGTCTCATAGGTGGCATCATTGGTAACATATGGTAGGGAATATACTGTGCAGCTGGTGGTGGACGATGAAGTGATGAAGCCCAAGGTGGTGGTGGTGCTGGCCAACCGGGCTGCAATAAAAAAAATTAAATACAATTTTTCAAGTTTAATATTTAATAAAAACATACAAATGGATAAGCAAAATCAGCTGGTACAGCTACGGGTATATGAATAACCTGAGGCGTAGGTGGTATAACAGTTGCAGCTACTGTGGTAGTATCATCTTTACGTTCCTTATCTCTACTAGATCTACTAAAATGTCTATGACTTACACCTTCACGTCGTTGAGGTGATAGAGTACGAGAACGCGAGCGTGATTTACGACTTGGATAATCTCTAGAACTTCGATGTGGAGATTTTCTATGATATTTATCTCTACTTCTAGAACGTCGCCTTTTAGGACTATCTATGCGCCGTTTTTAAACTGTGTCATATTTTTTAGAAGAGGGTGGTGTACGAGATTTTGATCCACCACTCTCTTTAGTGCCATATAAACGTCTTAAACGATCTCTTTCTCTGGATTTATCACGATAATAGGGAACCTTTTCCGTTGGATATTTCTTTACTGCAGATGGTGAACGTGAATTACTCTTTTTTGTTTCATATTTATCAGTCTTTGTAGCATTATGACTATGTTTATCACGATTATAAGTATGTTGCTCACTGCGTGTAGATCTTTCAGATGATTTCCTACGACTAGGCGGTGGAGACGAATGTTCTTGATTATCACGGTGACGATAGTTCAGGAGAAGTTGATTCCTTGAAATTTTTGTTAAAAAAATTATTTTATGTGATATACTAAAGAAAGACAAAAGAAAATCACTCACAGTTGAAGAACTTCTTTTATTTGCATTAGATTTAAAACCATCAGAATTTGTTTTATCATGGCTTGAAACATCTTGTTTATCTCCAAATTTTGCCTGATTGACTGCGATATCATTTCGAGCAAATAAAGGTTTTGAGCCTTCACCTAAACATAAGAAAGAACAAAATTTACCATATACGTGCATTTTTCCTTTAAAACACTGAAAAATGTTTTACTACAGAAATTGTTTTAAATAACTTATGTTGAAATATAATTATCTTACTGACTTATTATAAACAATTTTTATTTCCATGTTTAAAAAACTTTTTAATATAGTATTTGGTGTTAATTCATATAAACATAATTCATAAATTAAACTATTTGTTTCTTTATTGCAAATTTAATTTGTCAATTTAAGAAAAAAATCAAATCTTTTGTTATGAAAGTGAATTAAAAATGCTAATTATCATGTCAATTATCCAATTTATTTTCATCATCCTTAAAATATTATTTAGTGTTATTAAATTAGTTGTGTTTATATGAATCCAAGAAGTAAACTATTTTTTTATTTTTTGTAAATTTAATTTGTCAATTTTAGAAAAAAAAATCATTACTTTCAATTCAAAATTGAATTATTTTGGAAAAATAATAAATTAAATACTGATATTTATCGTGCCAATTATCCAATTTATTTTCATCATCCTTTATAAAGTTTAGTTTCATCTTCTTTTATGTGGTATGTTGATTGTGGAAAATTTAATTTTTGATAAATAATTGATTTGTTGAATTTTTTAAATGTTTTTCCCAATTATGGTTTGTTGATTGTTGAATTGTTGTCGCTTGTCATGCTTCCTTCCTTGATTGATTTGTTCAATTTTTAAATGTTCTTCCCAATTATGGTTTGTTGATTGTTGAATTGTTGTTGCTTGTCATGCTTCCCTTCTTGGGTGGTTATTAATATTGGTATGTTGATTGATGATTTAAAGTTGTTACATTCGTAGCCATTACGAAATACGTAGCGGAATTGGATTAAAAACGGAATCGGATTCCCGTCGTTTCTACAAAAAATGTTTTTAAAGTATTTTAACTACCTAGAAATACCTGCACTTACGTATTTTACCACATTTTTATAAAAAACATAACATTACAACCCGAACTTCTTTATAATGAATTTTCATTTATTAATTAATGTAATGTTCAGATTGACATACCGCTTGGACATCTTTCAATTTTTGACCGTTTATTTGAAATAATCTGCCTAATTATTTTAAACTTTTTTCGTATTCCTATTCAACTTATAAAAGAAATCTCCTTAAGTTTTTTAAGGAAATCGGATATGAGAAGAGTCTGATTTGGTCTAGAAAAATTTATAGTTGTTTTTTTTTTGCAATGCTTAAATGGATGGTGGGTCACTAATCTCTAAAACAGGGGTGCCCAAAAGATCCTTATGGAAGAGCAAACACCAATCCATTTAAAGAATAACTAATTTTTATTCAATATATTTTATTGTAAAAACGAATACATACAAAAAAAAAAAAAAAGAAAAAAAAAATATTTCATATCATACGTTAAACAAAAACAAAATCTACATTGATGATCGCTGTCGTCAATGTTTACCAGCAAAGCATATGAAAGTGTTGTTGCTTTGCATTGCGTGCATACAGTGAAGAACGACAAAAAACTAATAAGGCAATGTTGTTTGTGTATTTCGTATTGCTATTGCTGAGTGCTCTATGTGTATTAAAACACACAGCCTATAGCTAAGTGCTTTTACAAAAACAAATGAGCACCAAGAGCATAGGGCTTGGACACCCTTGCTCTAAAACAACCTTTATTACAGAATGCAAAATATTAGAAAACGCCAACTTTTGTCAAATGTCCTTTTTGGCTGAGATTTAAGGAGGCCAAATGTTAAATATATTTTTTCTGCAATTATATCAATTGGCTAATTATAGATCAATTCGGTAATTATATAATATTATGGATTGAAAAATATCATAAAGCGCCAACATTTGGACCTCTATTTCTTAACAATAAAACGGTGCGTTTTACGTGAAAATTGTGCCGATTTTTTTTTTACAAAAATTTAATTTACAAGACTATTATTTTTCTAGTTTATTTTTCTTGGTTTTTGTGTTTGTTGTGATTGTAATTGATTGTGTCGTTCTTATAACAGCTGACCTATCAACATTGGAAAACGTTTTAAACAGCTTAAATATAAGAGCTATAACCATCCGTGTCTATCCCCATCAATTCTTTCCAAGTATTTTGAATAGGAAATTTCATTTTCAAAAGAAAATTTACAAATCGTATAACCAATACTGGGAAATAGTGCACTCATAAAATTATGTAGGTAGAATCAACTACATGTGGCTGAATTTGCCGATGAAAATGTGTCACTAGATTTTCCGTTAAATCTACTGTAATATGTAGTTGTTTTTATCTATTGAAAATCAACTGAAAAATTATATCAACATGTGAAAAGACCTTTATAGAATCTAACTTGATAAAAAAAACAAGAAAAAAAGGGTTAATTCGGATATGCCGAATTTTTGAATACCCTCCACCAATGTCCTAAAAAATATTTTCTACTGTTTTTGATACAAATAATGTAAAAAACTTTTGAAGTAGACTAGCTCTGCAGCAAAATATGCACTTGATGTATCTTAGGCAGCCACCTACACAGCTGAGCTTACCCAATATACTATAGAATAATCAAACTGCAACACAACTTGAGAATAAGCTTATATAGTGTGTTTTAAGTTTTTCTTAATTTCGTTTATTATAATGTTGATAAAATGTAAATTCACAAGCAGTATTTAACAATGCTTGAGAAAACATTATTATGCATAACTTTTTCTGAAGTATGACGATTGAAAAATAAATATTTTTCAATACATTCTAGTCTTGTTGTCTTTGTTCTACGCTTATAATGCATACGACAAGTGCCGTTACTTTTTTTTAAAATTTGTCCGTGTTTTTTTATAATAGGTCTGTTCGACGTACGTTACCACGGGTGCCCGCGGAAATCCAATCTTACTAGAAAGCATTTTTTGTAACAAAAATTGGGTAAATGAGAGCGTTCATGAGAGGGTAATTGTGTTTCTCTTTTTACCAGAACTTACCCGTACGTTTTGTTTGGGTAAAATGCTAAAATTGTCAAATCATCAGCTGCTGCTAATAAATTAACTGTTTTGCATTTTTGAAAAAAAAAATTAAAGTTAAATAAAAGTTTACTATAAACAACTTTTCCTTCTTAATAATGAAAAATACATTTAAAAATTTAAATAGATATTTGCAATTTCAAATATATTTATTAATTAAGCTGTTTTTTAATTTGAATACATTTGACGTTTATTTTTGGGTATGAAATGTGGTTTTGTGCGTTCGCAGTATTTTGGCCATTTTTATGGTTTTGTGAGAGAATTTTTTGCTTACTCTCATTTAACCAGACTTTACCCAAAATTACCTCGTACAGACCTAATATATAATGCATACAACAAGTGCCGTTACTTTTTTTTTAAATTTGTCAAACGTGTTTTTTTTTTTAAATTTGCCAAACGTGTTTTAATAATAGATTATATTTGAAAAAAAGCTTATAAATATATTGAGTAAAATAAGCTTTTCTATATGCAAGTTAATATATTATTTTTGTAAGCTTATTCTACAATTGCAAGAATAAGCTTATAGTAATCATACACACATAATATTTTCACGAGGGTTCCGTTTTAATTTTTCTACAATTGTAGTTTTTTTAAATTGCAACAACAAAGTTTAATTTGTTACATAAAATGAAAAATTATTGTTGTACTATAATCTAAAAATAATATTGTTAGTTTCTTCCCAAAATGTATTTGTGTTTTTTTTTACTTTAAATTTGTTGTATGCAAGTGTCCCTATTTTTTCTCACATGACTGTATACCCTCACCATATATGGTGGAGGGTATAATTATAGAAAATGTTGAATAAAAAAATAATTTTAAAAAGAAAAATTAAAGTATTTGTAAGTTTTTTTTTTCTAAAATTAAAATTTAGAAAAAAATTTATGACGTCAATGTTAAAATATTCCTGAAATAAATTCTTCTTTTTGTTTTTGTTTATGTTATCGAAACAAAGAACGTACCAGTATTATAAATTATGTTAAAAATATACAGAAACAATTGGAAACATGATACGTTTTTAATTTTAAGCGTTACTGGCCTATGTGGCTTTATATTACATTATGTACAATAATTAAATAAAAATACAGATTATAAGCTTCAAATTATTATATAGGGTGTCCGCCGGAAAGGTATACTAATTTGTTTGTTTATAATTTTTGATTAAATGCAAGAGAATGGATCCTATATTGATAAATGTTTTATTAAATGTCGGCAATTATGTATGGAATACAATATCAGATAAATGTCCGCCTCTGTAAGACTCACAAATGCGAGCCCTTTGAACACATTTTTCGGTATTTCATTAATTTCATCACGAATTTTTTTTTTGAGTTGCTCAAGCGTTTCTGGATTGTTTGCATAAACCTTGCTTTTCAGATATCCCCACAAATAGAAGTCCGGAGCAGTAAATTCAGGCGACCGTGAAGGCCAATCAACATCACCATTTTTTGAAAAAACTTGGGGTCTCGCAGTAATACCGTTGTAATCCTGGCTGTATGCGATGTGGCACCGTCTTGTTGATACCACATGTTAATCAAGCCCAAAGCATGCATTTGTGGCGTTAAAAAGTTTTCAATCATATCACAATATCGCTCCCCATTCACAGTTACCGTTACGCCGTTTTCATTTTCAAAGAAGTAAGGTCCAATGATTCCTCCTGACCAAATTGCACACTGTCACTTTTAATGGATGCAAAAGTGACTGATCAATAATTTGAGGGTTTCCATTGCCCAGAACCGACTAATCGTTTATTCACATATCCATTCAAATGAAAATGTGCCTCGTCACTCATTATGATTTTTTCATGAAAATCAGAGTTGTCATGGGCGAGCTGTAACATCCTATTGGCATATGTACGACGGCGTAAATGGTCTTGTGGAAGAAGCTCTTGTGTCAACTAAATCTTAAATGGAAACAAAAGCAAATCCTTTTGCAAAATTGTGGCCAAAGTTGTTTTTTGAAGCACCTGAGCACGGCGTCGAATTGAGGTTGATGGATTGAGTAGCAGTAATGTTTTCAGCCGCTCTTGAGGTACTTTGTGGTCCATGCTTGGGCCTATCACCTACAGACCCTCCTTTTTTAAAATCATTCACTACACGATAAATAGTATGTTTTGTTGGCACGTGGTTTCGCCCAAAAAATTTCTCGTAACTTTCTCATCGTCACAGTAATCGATGATTGATTTTGATAAAATGTTTTAACGATTAAAACACGTTGGTTTATCGATATTTTTCCATAATAAATTTGCCACGTGTCTACTTCACGACTGCCAAATATGAACTGTCAAAAGTAATGTTTACCAAAAAAGCCGCAAAACAAAGTAGTATACCTTCCCAGCGGACACGCTGTACATCTCACTTTTCTTAAAGTTGTTCTTACATTACTGGATAACGATTACTTAAATCTATTATTAGTTAAGCTTTTTTTATTTGTTACGGCTGGGGAGCCAATAAATTTAATTTATTAATGAGTGCAGTTATTTGTGCATAAATAACATTTATTATATGTATATTTTGTACTTAGGATTGTAAATTGCTATGCAATATGTTTTTGGCCTGCAATATGGAAAACTACAATAATTATTTTTCTAGTTTCAATTTACATATTTTATTTATAGAGTACCAAATAA
Source organism: Eustalomyia histrio (assembly GCA_949748255.1). NCBI lineage: Eukaryota > Metazoa > Arthropoda > Insecta > Diptera > Anthomyiidae > Eustalomyia > Eustalomyia histrio. Next base: position 44,597,459 of record OX456524.1, read on the forward strand.
ATAGTAATCGGGATTCAAATTTCTAACCTTAAGCGAGTGGAATGTTGTAATTTATTAATTAGCCTCTAGGCTTTAAAATTGCAAAATATTGAAAAAAAAAATAATAAAATGCTGGTAGCTTTAAAATATACCAACTAAAACACATGAAATGGCGTGATATCTAATTGAATAGGGTGCCATTCCTATTGAGATACAATTTAATCCGAAAAACAGTGAACCCAACTGAGTCTACGTATATCAAATTAGCTAAAATTGCTTAAAATTATATACAATTTAATCCGAATTTTGACTAGACATTAATGTACTTAATAATATCTTAATATTAAAAATTGACATTAATTAAGTGCAAAGGTCTCGTGTATAGTATTTATTTTAAAATTAGAATAACACATTTTATCTCAAAAGAGATCATAATTAAATGTTACTAACGAACAGAAAACACTATTTTTTTTTATAAATGCAAAAAAATTGTGAGGATCAGCGCTAGTAAGGATGAAATAATTGTTTCAAAATCATTGCAATTTATTATGTACTTTTCATGAAAAATTCAAATGGAATTTAAACAATAAACCATTTATAAAAGGAAATTGCATTTATATTTTGAATTTATTAAGATATAAGGAAAAGTTAATTTGAAACTAGAATATTCGATAGATATTAGGAAAAAAGATATATAGAAATAACGCAACAATTCAACCAAGTATTTTATAAAACAACCTCCCATAAATATTTTTTAAACGATTTTTAGTCCAAAATGAAATGTAATTGATTTCGAATAAAAATATAATAATATAATATAATTTTAAATTGTATAGGGAACTGGATGTATCAAATGTCGTACAAATAAATTTATAACGAGATATAATTGTACTAATTGTACTGCTGGATATTACTGAAACTATTAGAATTAATCTTGATAGAGGTAATATTTGTGGTTTAATTTTTCTGGATTTTCGTAAGGCATTTGACTTAATTAATCATAGAGTTTTGGTAGAAAAACTTCTTAATCAATATGAATTTAGCTCGAGTGGATGTAAATTGATATGGTTATTTTTATCAGAGTCTGTTGTAGTTTATAGAGGCATTCTTCAAGGTTCTATACTTGGGCCCTTACTATTTCTATTGTATATTAATGACATTTTTCAGAATTTATCTTTTTTGACGTGTTATACGTATGCTGATGATATTCAACTTTTAGCAACTTCGGAGTTTTCTAATTTACATCGGTTTGAGAATCGTGTTAATAGTGATCTTGGTCGTATAGTGGAATGGTCTAAGGCTAATTTTCTAGATCTTAACCCATTAAAGTGTAAAATCATGATTTTTTTCGAAATATTCTGATATAAATTTAAATATTTTGCTGGATAATAAACCTTTGGAAATTGTCTCATAATGTATACCATTGGGTCTTATTTTGGACAATAGTCTTTCTTTTGATCAACATGTAATATCTAGAGTCTGTTGGACACTGCGTAGGCTTTATAATGCTGCTTGTTACTTGCCGTTCGCTGTACGATATCGTGTCGCCCCATCGTTGTGTCTTCCACATTTTCTTTATTGTATTGAGGTTTACTCATGTACATCTGCTAGAAATATTGATCGGTTGGAAAAATGGCTCAATAGATTTATTCGTTACATATATGGACTTCGTGTTGAATATGGAAGACAGGTTTTGGGATGCGAGTTTAATCAATATATAGACTTAAGGCAAATTTATTTTTTCTATAAAGCTGTAAAATATAGTAATCCGCCATACTTGTTAGACAAGTTCCATTGTAGTGCTTCTACTAGAACGCATAGTTTAATTTTCCCTAGACATTTCTCACTCATTATGAGACGGTCATTTTGTGTTAATACCACTAGATTGTCGAATTCTACTACACCTTACCAGGATCGTAAATTTTCAAACTCTTTATCGACTTTTAAAGCCATTTTCTTGTCGAGTTTGTAGATTTGCTATTGCAGAATGGTATCATTCAATTCATTCTTATTGCAACATTAGGGTATGGTTTGTGCACAGGGACTTCATACATGTTTTTTATAATCATTATGATTTTAAGTTATTTTTATGCATTGTTGTAATTGTATTGTAGTACTGCCAACTTTGGCCCAATGGGCTTGCGGCATTTTATTATAAATAAATAAATAAAAATAAATAATACCATTTATATTGTGTTCGAACGATCGTTTCTTATAAGGATTTCTAGGGAGTGGAATTTCTTAACCATTACTTTACGAAGTTTTACATTATCATACAATGTATTTATCAGCAGATAATTATCTCATTTTCAGTATTCTCTATAATGATAGTTAAAATTTCCTTAGAATAATATGACTTCATTGATATGTACTTTAAGGGATTTACTTAGTATTTTATTTTTATTATCGTACTATTATTTATTTATTTATTTACAATATATTTTACAAAGTTAATTTATAAAATATATACAAAAGGCGCCGGTAGCCAGACCATAAGCGCACGTATTGAAGGATAATTTAAAGATGTGAATTAAATATCTTGAATATCTTGAATGCCGTGTTGTTGCAGACATCTCCTGATTTTTTGAATGTTGTCACAGTTTGTACAATCAAGAATTTCCTCCAGTGGTTCGTTTATTTTAGAAGACGGGCATATTGTTAACATGTGGGAAATAGTAAGGATTACATCACAATTGAGGCATTTAGGTGGATCAGTTCTTTCATAGTAATGCCTGGTATTAAAATTGCATTTTCCCACTCTTAGGCGGGCCAGCATAATACATTGTGACCTCGTTAAATTTTTGTTGTATTTAAGTCTGGTGGTAACTGGATTCTGTTGTTGTTGAAGAATATTAAAAGGATTACTAATGGCTTTTGGGAAGCATGGCGTTTCCGTAAGTTGGGGTAAATTTAACGCATTTTTGGCACCACAGTCTGCACTTTCATTTCCCTGAATTCCAATATGGGAGGGGATCCATAGTATTAAAATTTCTTGTGTTTCATTTTGCAGTTTCAATATATCATCATAGACGCCATTGTGATTTTTGATTAAGGCTCTTGTTGCTCCTAAACTATCAGTGCAGATTAACGTTTTCCCGCCATGTGCGCCGGCAAGGCCAGTGGCGGTTTTAATTGCAGCAATTTCTGCCGTGAAAATACCTGTGTGGTCCGGTAACCTAGATTCTCTTATGGTTTCAAATCGTGAACTCGAAAGTTGTCTTACTACTGAGTAAGATGTCAAGCCATTTTGAAAAGAACCATCTGTGTAGTAAACCATATAAGGAGAGAAAGAAGAGATTTTTTGGGATAACATTCTTTTGAAGCATGAGGGATCCGTGGTATTCTTGACTAAGCAGCTCAGACTATCATCAGCCTTAGCCAAAGTATTAGACCACATCGGTGTAGCAGGTTTTTGTGGCAAAGACACATTCGATTTTTTCAACAATGAGATTACTTTGTTGATGGCTGATGGTGGGCAATAGGATGCAGAATTAAGATTCTTCCAAAAAGTTTCATGTAGACCATCTGAAGATATGGTAATTGACCTTGACGCCATATTAACAGCGGTTTTTTCCAATAACAATTGAAAGTCTGTAAAATTTGCCTCTGATCTTAAATTTTCCAGAGGAGTTGCGGGAAGCAGGCCTGAGGCGGTTCTAAAGCAGTTATTAATCGAGACGTTGATTTTGTTCATATTCTTTTTAGAAGTCCAGCCGTAAATAGTAATACCATGTAAAATTATTCCTATTGTTAACGAACGACAAATATTGAGTGCTGTTTCCATGTGTGGTCCTTTATTCCGAGAACAAATAAGTTTAAGAAGATTGTTAATTTTGCTTAATTTGTATGCTAATTGTTTTACATGATTGTTCCACAGAAGATTTCTGGTGAAAAACAACCCTAAAACCCTCATCTGATCGGAAAGTTTAAGATTTACGTTTCTGATACAGACGGTACGATCAGTGCAACTTGTCTTTTTACAAACGTGTAGAATCTCTGCTTTATGAGCTGGTATAACAGCGCCTCTGCTCTCGGCCCACTGATGTAGCCTGGTATCCAAGTAGTTTATATTTAACCGAACTGATTCTGGACTGCCAGAAGCCACAGCAAAAATATTGTCCGCATAAATTCCAACGTAGTCGATTCCCGGTAGGTTGTCGACAGCCTTTGCCAGAGAATTAGCATATATAGTGTATAAAACAACGGAAAGAGGGGAACCCTGTGGAACCCCATTGTCCAACGCATACGTCATCGAGTAATATCCGTCAACTTTAACAGTTATTTTACGATTTTCAAGAAATGATTTTAATAATTTCAATATTTGTTTTGGAATACCCCATTCGTTAAGTTCAATTATTATGTATGTTAAAATCACTCGGTCAAAAGCCTTTTCAATATCTTCTGAAAGTACTACACTGTGTTTACAATTTTTTAGGTTTTGACGCAAAGTTTCTTCAAGTTGGTGGCAAATGGTGTGGACTCCATGCCTAGGAATAAAAGCATGTTGTAATTTAGATAGATTTTGTCTCGTATATTTCCAAAAACGTTTAGCCAAGATTTTCTCCAAGATTTTTGATAAAACCGGCAAAAGTGAAATGGGGCGATAACCCTCTAAATTATTGGGACTTTTTCCCGGTTTCGGTATGGGTGACAGTATTGCAGTCTTCCAATCCTGCGGGAAAGTACCAGAGGCCAAAATATTGTTGTAAAGTTCACAGATGCGTTGTTTGAGGTTATCAGGAGCATTTTTAACCATGGCGTAAGTAATTTTGTCGCGTGAAGGAGTGGAGCCTTTCAGTGATTGCATTGTTTCATTTAGTTCTGAAATTTGAATTTTTTTTTGTCATTATATCAAATTGATGGCATGTTATGTCCTGACATATTTTTCACACAAATGTAAACAAAAAAAAAAAAAACAAGAACAGCAAATTTAAAACAGAGTAAGTAACAATTATGCTTTTTAGTTAATTTATTTAATTAAAACATTTTTTATAGACAATGAGTCAACAATTACTATTAATAATGCACATGTCCTCATCGGAATCTGAAGATGAACATGGCGTAATGCGCCTGCTAAAGCGTAATTAATTTATTTATAAAACCAAAAAATACTTCACTAAGGATTTATTTGCAGATTTAAACAGCGATTTAGACTGTCGAAGGAGGCGTTTAATTATGTTCTTTCCCAGATTGATTTTGTTGGGCACATGTCAACAGCGGTGCCGCCAACCCTTCAGTTAGCAGCAACACTGTCTCTGTTTGCTACCGGTAGCTTCCAACATGCGGTTGGAAACGATTATTTAGTTGGTATGTGTCAAAGCACTGTTAGCAAAACTGTGAATAATGTGGCAAAGGACATAGAAGAGACAGTGTGTCCGAATTACATAAATTTTTCTCCTGAACAATCAACAGAATGTATGGAAGCTTTCATGAGAAAATATAAAATTCCAGGAGTTTGTCTTTAAAGTTATCTTATAATAAAATTTTGAACATGCTTTTAAGTTTTTAGTTGTGGGTTGTGTTGACGGCACTCATATTGGTCTTCAGAAGCCAACGATTAACGAGCATATGTTCTTCAATAGAAAAGGTTTTCACAGCCTCAACTCTATGGTGGTAAGTTGCTTTTTTTTTTAAGTGAATGGTTAAAATACATTATTTGTACAATTAGATTTGTGACCACGAATATAAAATTTTGGCAATCAATTCAAAATATGGCGGAGCAGCACATGACTCGTTTGTTTGGAAGCATTCTGATGAAAGGGATTTGTTAGAAGATCTTTATAAAAACAATAAATTAAAAAATGCATGGCTTTTGGGTAAGTAAATGCAATACGGTATTATATTATTATAAGTAAATGCAATACGGTATTATTTTTACTATCATTTTAGGCGACTCTGGGTATCCTTTAGAGCCATGGTGTATTACACCATATAGGAATCCTAAAGAAGGTACAATTAAAGCTCATTTCAATTATCTACAATATAAAGTTAGGTGTATTGTTGAGAGATCGATTGATATACTAAAAGGACGTTGGAAAATTCTTTCGAATGACAAACAAAGCCGTTACAGCCCTGAAAAAATGGCACTTTTTGTAAATGTGTGTGTAGCATTACATAACGTGTGTATTAAATTTAAGGTACCACAGTACACTGAAATCGTCGTAAATGAACGGACTGAAATTGATATTGGAGCAGAGACAAATCTGACAAGAATTGGTAATAAAATTCGAGACCAAATCAAAATGTCTTTACTTAACAATTTATAAAACTACAAAATCAAATTTTAAATTATAAAAGTAAATAACTAAAATTGTTTATTAAAATTAAATAAAAAATAATACTATAAGGAACACAAAAATATTTTTCATTCAGACTTAACACTATTTTTAAAAATAACACAAAAAACTTAAAAAATGAACTTCATGAGAACGAGCGTTTCCTACAATCTTTTTGAAATAGCTTTTCCCTGCCCACAATTTGGCAAAATATTTTTTGCCAAGTTGGGATGCTCCGTCATAAATTCGGCCAAGATTTCCTTTTGTTTTGCATTTATACTTTTTGCACTTGTCCTAAAAACTTAACAATTAATACTTTTTTTTAATTAAAATTAAATAAAACTTACATTTTGTTCACTTTTTTTTATGAAAACACTTTAAAACAATTTTTTTTTTAATTTCGACACCTATTGCTGTATCGAACAATATTGTAAAAGATTGCACTCGATCGATTGCTCGTTATCGAATCTTATCATCTCAAAATACGTTAATTTTTGTTCGATAACGAATGCCATAATCTCAAAATAAAAATATTCGATCAAAGTTGTTCGATCACGAAAGCGGCGATTAGACCCCAGCAATTTCAGACGGGTGACTTAAGCTGTCCCCATTAACATAAATTGTAGCAAAACTGCCGATACGATTTGTCCTCAAGTTATTTACTTTCCTCCAAAGCACTCGGACATCCATTGATGGATTTAGGGAATTTAAAAAGTTCTCCCATGTACTTCTTTTTGCAGCTTTACACGATTTTTTTAATTTTGCACATAGTTTCTTATATTCGATAATATTTGTTTTGTTACGCGTCCTTTTAAAACCTTTCCAGGCACCCTGTTTTAAACTGATCAATTTTGATATTTCCGAGTTAAACCAAATTGGACTATTTTTTTCTTTAGGTTTACAGCTGAGAGGGATGGATTCATTGGCTGATTTTCTAATAATACGTTTTATTTGAGCAGCTTCCTTGTTGATGTTTGAAGATTTTACAAATTGACTAACAGCTAGATCTGCTCTCTTCTGAAAAAGAGGCCAGTCAGCTTTTCTGTCCAAAAAACGGGGCGTAAATTTCCTTGTAATGCCATCAATATCATTTGTTATCCCAATGGGAAAGTGATCCCCAACCTCAGGCATTGATAAGCAGGTCCATTTTAAAGTTGAAGCAATATTAACAGAAGACATGGTCACGTCAACGGCAGTTAAAGTATTTCTGGTATTTACTAAAGTGGGAGAGCCATCGTTCAAAATCACAAGATTATTGTCATTTGCAAAATCTTCAAAAATTCTGCCGTCCGGGGAGTTGTAGGATGAACCCCATAAAATATTTTGTGAATTTAAGTCTCCTAGCAAAATATGATGTACATTTTGATTAATAGATATACTACTTACAATCGAGTTGGATAAATTTACGTCACCTTCCTTGTATATATTCGTAATATGAAGCTCTTCATTTGCACTAATTACAATTGTTTGGTAGAGTAAGCTATTTCTAGATTTTATGTGATGAGTGACGTTCAAATTATCCTTGACCAGTATTGCTATGCCCGATTTTGCATAATCATACTCACTGCTGTTGTGATGAAAAATTTTAAATACCGGAAGATGTAATAAATGTAAATTTTTCTCGACAATATGTGTTTCTTGAAGAGCTATGATGTTTGGTTTGTGCCTTGCAACTAGTAGTTCCAAGGCAAATTTATTGTTAATGAAACCTTGTAGGTTCCACTGGAGAATAGAGATGTGGGGTACTAAGTCCAAGACCGTCAGTGATATCACTAAATATGATATCCTCAGTGACGGGTTCATTGGCATTCGGTACAATACCATCATCATTTAAGATACTGTCATTTTTGCTTAAATCATTTGTTGTTGTGGTAGAATTTTGCGTTGTTATGTTTTTGTTGAGTGAGATTTTCTTCGAATTAGAATTAAGAGTTGTTGAAGGAGTGTTGTCTGTTGCCATCTGTGATTTTTGATTTGTTAAATTAATGTTGTTGTTTGTTGTTGAGAAAGAATTGTGTGTTGGTTGTTGTACTATTAAATTAGTTGCATTATTTCGATATTCTGCGCTGTTTATGTATGTTGTGGTTTGTATTTGTGTTGCTGAGTTGATGTTGTTGTTGGAAAAAGAAATAACTGTTTCAAAGTCTTTTGCGTCTGTTGATTCTTTTTGTTTTTCAGCAAGGTTGGTTTTGGTTTGCATGGATGTTGTTGTTGTCGAATTTTGTCTGTCTGTAATGGAAGCAGCGTTAGCAATTTGAGCGTAAGTGTGGTTTTTTTTGCCGTTTCTTGAAATCGGTGTAAGAGTATTAAGGGTGGGGTTATCATTATAAATGCCCCATGCTTCACGTGTCGTACATCTTCTGGTTATTCTTATGTAATTCACAGATTTATGCTTCCAGAAGGTGGGACATTCTGGGTCATAGGAGGGATGACTTTCAATTTGGCAGTTTACACAATATTTACCATTACATATCTCATGTTTCTCGCTTTTACCACATTCACGGCATAGTTGAACGTTTTTACACCACTTTTTAGTGTGACCTAGTCTAAGGCAGTTAGCACATTTCATGGGATTGGGAATGTATTCTGCAACTGGAACCCTTTCCCAGCCGAGTTTCAAAGAGTCAGGACGGTAAATGAGATCGAAAGTGATTATAGCTGCCCCTGTTGGCACTATTTGGTCATTTTCCTTTTTAGTAATTTTGCGAACCTCAACAACTTTTTGATCACTGAGTAATTTCAGTAACTCCTCTTGTTCAATATTTATAATTTTCTTGGAAAAAATCCGACCTTGTACGGTGTTTAGGGTTTTATGCATTGAGATTATAACTGGTATAATGTCTATGTAGTTGGCTTTTAGAAATTTTTCTGCAGTTTTATTATCTGGTACCTTAATTAGCAAATCACCACTTTTCATTTCCTTGACCTCCAGCCGGTCACGTGATATGTGGTCCAGTCCTCTTTCTACCTGAAATACATTGTGAGATGCTAGTGGGAGAACTTGAACATTTTCCTTTAGTGAAACAGAAGATGCCACCAAATAACGTGGAAGGTTGAGTTGATTCGCCGAATTATCGGGTAAGGGGATGAAATCTTCAGGTCGCGGTCGTTTGTTCTTGTTGGGTCTAGTTTTCCCGGACGAGGAGGCAAGCTCCTGGAACCGGTTATAGTTCGGGGGATGAACCCCGCTCATGTCGCGCCCGCACTAGAAAACTTTTTTATAATATTTTAATGTCCAAATAATAAAAAAAAAATAAAAAGTTATTTCTCTTTCCTCAGTAAAGAAAAAACAAAGTAACGAATAGCACTAAATCCGTAACGAATTGTACTAAGAAGAGAAAAAACAACCGACGAAGAACAGCCGACAATAAGAAAACACGTCTTTACACGGCGATTGCCTGACAGAGACTGTTATCGTACTATTTTGTGATTGTATTATATTGGTAGGCTCTCACTGATATGGGCTTCTGCCTTTTTGAATTGATGTAGAGATAGCTGAACCACATCCAAAAAATAAAATGTACAATTTTTAATTTTTAATATTTATTATAAAGCACTACTATCCTGTTCTAAGGATCGTTTATTGTTTTATATGTATATACTGTAATTTGAATTTAATTTTAAGAGTTTTTTGGTGACAATTTTTTTAAAAGCGACAATCTGTGCCGAAATTTTGCAGAATAAGGACGCTGATAAAGTGAACACTCTTTTGCACAATGTGGAGCAATGAAATTGTTAAATATGCACTTGTGCACCGATCACAGTCGACAATTAGCGCCGATACAAGGATGACAAAACAAAACAAGGAATGGCAAAACGAAATTTTGAAATTGCACCAACTGGCTACTAAAATTTCACTTCTTTGAGCTTAATTATAGCAAAAATACATTTATTGTATCTATTATTAATATACATATAAAATAATAAAACATTAAATAGTACATTTGTACTCTTGAACAAAAGTAAAAAAATCGCTTTTGCCAAAACATTGCAGTTATACTGATGTTGATATGATATCCCTGGTTTGTAGACATCTGTTTACAACATTAAGAAATAAAAAAGTACACGCTGTGCAAGTAAGTTATAAAATTTAATGAATTTTTTATTATTATATATTAATATATTATTTTTAATTTAAGAAACATAAATGTATTACTTGGACGAAGAATTTCTTAACGATTCAACCCTCTGATAAGGGAAAGAAGCCACTCGTAATCTCAACATGGACCAATGAGTCAGTTCATGAACACATTCAAGCCGTTGAAGCCTACATCTGTATATGGGAATAGAGCCACAGAAGTTTTCTGTTTTTGCGAGTAACCCATTTTAAAAGTCCATTTTGCCAACAAGCAAATAAACAAAATCATATGATTTAATTTATTGTCGCAATTGAGTTGTGGCCGATATGAAGTGAAAAAAATTGTCACAATGTGCGGCAATAATGGGGCCACCCAAGAATAAATTGTGCAATGTTTTTAAAAGTGCGCCGATATAGCACGATAAAAATCTTTACAGATTGTGCTATTTGCGCCGATAATGGGATCTTAGCTTTATTGTATTGCAAATGAATAATTTAAATAAGGTATTAATTAACCTTTTTATTCGGACTGTAAAATTTTTGTATCTATAAATTTTTTGTAAGATAAAAACTAAAATTTATTATAAAAATAATGAATAATTGGGCTAAAAAAAACATTTAAAATTTACTAATTGGGCTTAAATTCAATTACCGGTGATGGAGATTTAGAGCGTGTATTTTTAAATGGTTTGAAATTAGGGCATATTAAGCTTAGTCTCTTCTGATAGATCATCCAAATTAGATGGGCCTAGTCCATAAATAAAGAAATAGACATTTGGATATTTTTTGATTACGGAATTCTGGTTTGATCCTTAAATTTCTAATATAAAATTTAAACTTGTTCATAGGTGCACTGAATATATCTCTTTGATGGGTGTTACATATCTTTCTGGAAGCATTTGAATTCGATCAAACATTTTTGGTAAGTTTGTTCGATATAGTATGTTGTAGTAAGTAGGTGATTTGAATAATGACATTTTTAATAAATTTAAATCTCATAATTTACTTATGCTTTGTTCGCGTTTTGGTCTAGAAAGCAGGCATAATTCCATATCCACGCATTTTTTTAATTTTTATTACATAGTTCAGATTGCAGTTATTTCACATCACTTTTACAATGTTTGCCTTCTCAAATCCCTGTTTGTTCTTTAATAATTTGTGTTTATTATAGGGATTATAATCACACTTAAGGGAGGTTCGTCCAAATAAAAGTGATAGTGGAATAAAATTAATTACTTCCAGTCATTTAGTGATATTGCTTTAAACTTTATTTTGAAAATAGAAATAATAGGAATTTAGAACTTATCGATAACTTCATAACAACTTCGGACTATGTTCAGAAAATTGAGGAAAACCCTACGGGCAAAATGCAAGTGGTACAAGGTGCTTTAGGTGATTTATGTGATCACGCTTATGTCGATGTAAATCGAGCAAATGAAACTTTTATATGGATAATCAATAAGATTCTTTCGACATAGCCATAGCCATGCTTAAAGTAAAATGTTCCTAAATTGGTATAGATGGTATTTCAATAAACTTCATATAGATTTTCCATATGTCCAAGTGTTAATATTTTAAGCTCGTTATCGAAAATGTTTGAACATGTGATCAAGGATCAGATCATGAGGTTAATAAATAATCGGAATTTACTGCTCGATTCTCAATATGGTTCTCGACAGGGGCGTAATACTTATTTAATATTATTTTTTTTTTAATTGGGAAGGCTTTTATATTTTCTGAAAATAAAAATACAAATTTCTAAAATTTATGGTAAAAACCAAGGACTGAAACCGAACCCAAACGGGTTCAGGTTCGCTGTTTATAAAAACTTTGAACCCGAACCCGCTGAACTCCAAAATTTAACCAGGTTCGGGTTCAAAAATATAAAAAAATATTCTTGCAGTTCATGGCGTGAAAAATGTTTGATAGAAAAATCATAAAAAATATTACACTTCTTGCATTCCAGTTTGTAGTGCTCGACACTATATCTAGTCCTTTTAGGCATATACTTGATCAATGCAGAGCTATTTGCAAAAAATTGCGAACACCAAAAATATCTTCTGCGCTCACAATATTTTTTCCGTTACCGACTGTAATTTATTTAAAAAGTAAAACGTTAAGTTTGTTTTTAAATGAAGAATCAATCGAAATTCATAAAAATGTATTTTTTAACTATTTGAATCAGTCATACAAAAAACAAACTATAAAAATTTACAGACATTAAGTAGAAGTTGATATTTTCTGTTAAATGTAAAATTTTATGTTTTCTGCTTCAAAAAATAGAAATGCATATAATTCTTTTTTGATTTTTTTTCCAAAATAGTTTGTTTATATACAAAATTATTTCAATAAAAATGCAGGAAATTTTTCAAATATAGCCACACACAGAAAATAAAAATATATATGTACATCTGTTGTGTTGTTTTTGTAAAATTACATACAAATAAAAAATTTCAATTTGAAGGTAATCTTTTCACCTTTTAAATGGCACCAACATAAACATTTTAGGTTATATAGTTTAGAAGTTATGGGCGGAGACTTTTTCGATATTTTGACATTTTTGCCAATTTTCATGACGTCATATTTCGAAAACCGAAAGGGTTTGGGGTCGAAAGGTTAATGATTTGATAAACACTACCCATTTACAATATTTGTGGCGAATTTCATTAAAATTGGAGATGACAAATCCGAATGCTGTGCGGTTTGACATGGAATGGCCCAATATAAGCCCTTTTTGTATTTATTTATTAATAATTCAACCATAATACAAAAGCCATTCTGGCCATTGAGGGTATTCACGCTGATTTATTGAGGGTATTCACTCTTGGTAGTAAACTACCCTTGTAGACCTTGTAGAGGTTGTAGATATAGTAAAAGTACTACCATTTACTGCACCACAACAACAAAATGTATAGAACTAAAATTTACTAGGGTGTGGTTAAAATACAAGACCAAAAGTTATATTAAATAGATGTTGTACATTTACAAGACTAAAACAGCTGATCGTTTAGCCGCCAAAACATTTGGTTGATTTTTTTATTTTTCATTTTTTAGTCACTATTAAAATAAAGTTAAATAATGGATCAAAATAATGAAAAACCGAACTTAAAACAAAAGCATGAAAAATAAGTAATAAAAGATGGACAGATAGTGAAATTTTATATTTATTTTTATATTATATTTTTCCGCAATTATAGGCATTTTTTGTTAACTTCAAATTCTTTTTGATATTTTAAGTTTCAAATTGATGTACAACAAAAATCAGCTGATTGATAAATTTACAATAGCTGTGTTTATGCGGGAAGTAAATACACGAAAAAGTCGTTCACGCTTTGTAGTATAAAATTGTTGTAAATATACAAGGGCTGTAAATATACCACCAAGAGTGAAAACCCTTATAGAAAAGCAGAATGTATTAAAATAGTTTACTATAAAAAACAATTGTATCCTCTTCTTTTTAATTAAAACAATAAGTAGAATAAAAGAACAGGAAAATTTGCTAACAAATATTAGTTTATCGTATATTAAAATGAAAAAAATACGAGGGATGATCAATAGGTCCGTGACTGAAGGCTCTGGTTTGTTTTCGCTACAACGAGCCGATAGCTTTTGTTGCTAGTGCTCGGTTAGGGATTTAGGATTTAATTTATATAATATATAATGATTTATCTATAAGTTTTTTTCATTTATATAGTAGCTTTAATTAACCACATAAGGCCCTTATGGCTCGGTTATGTAAATGAAGATAAAAAAAAAATGAATAAATAAAAAAACAGTAACGTCATAGTGCTTTTTAGAAAAATACTTAGACACGTGTTTGACTTATTGGAACAAAATATGTATTTTAAAATGTTTTCTTTTAGCTTTTGTAATATATTAAGAATTTTGAGAGTGAAGTATTATTTCTCAGACCCTGTGCCAGATTTTATAAGACGATTATCGTCCACTTTTGAAATAAAATATCTAGCATATTATATGAATATGTAAACTGTTGTTAAAAATTTGGGGTAACTGATAGGTATTTTCAATTTTATAGTTCAAAAGTTTGGTAAGTAGTGGACAATAATCCTCTCTCATCTTATAGGATCTGAACAATAGATCAATAATTTAACATGCAAATTTTCTTTTTCTAAGATCAACTTGTTAAGCTAATTCTTGCCCTATATAATCTGTTTTTCTGTCGCTTTTGACAGAAAATATAATTTACATGATATAGAATTTTTTAAGGAATGAGAACAAATATTACAAATTGCCGATTGTATTTCATAAAGTCTACACAGCACTTGCTTTGAGTTGGTTGGTTAAAAATGTTAAAAGCTCGAAAAGTTATTAAAAAGTTAAATTAATTTACTGGTTAAAATAAATTAAATTGTGTTTATTAATAAACTACTAGAAAAATGTAACGTGCGTCACAAAGGGTTCACGGCTTTTGCCTAAAAAACGATAAAAAATTTTGTCTGCAAATAAATTATTTTAGAATTCTCTTATATTCATCTTTCTCTCAGGTATTAAATTTTGTGTGCTTTATGCGAAATTCGCTAAAAATTACTAAAACATACTTCAACTTTCAAAGTTACTTCCATTTTTTGTAGCGTGCGTCACAAAACTTTGTGATTAATAATTTGGCAACAAATGCCTGCTAATAAATTAATTTGTATGCCATTCAAAAGTACACTTAAATCCCACTAAACGCTACCTATCCGATTTTCGATAGGAAATCAGCTTTCCAAGGACTTAATAGTGATCAGGTCTTCTTTTGTTTGGCTTAGAATTGATAAACAATACCAACGAAGTAGTCTGGCACAAACAAAATTTGAAAATTTCATGCATATGACAATCTGTTCCGATTTTCTATATCCCATACCTTTTTCACCCTTGGCTCCATACTTGGTACACTTATTTACATAAATAAGATACAGAAATATTTTTATCTATTAGATACAATGACCACTATTATATTTTAATCAAAAAAATATAAAATACTAATAATATTTCAAACCATTTTCTTACTGTCCCAATTTTTATTCACATTCGACTATAGGAAATTATAATACTTTTCAATGTTGTTTTTTTCAATTGCAACAACAAAGTTTGAATTGTTGCTTAAAATGAAGAGTTGTTGTTGTACTATAATCTAAAAATAATATTGTTAGTTTCTTTCCAAAATGTATGTGTGTTTGTGTTTTTTTACTTCAAATTTGTTGCATGCAAGTGTCCCTATTTTTTCGCACATAACTGTATATATATCCTGCAACGGCATTTTTTTTTAATTGCTATCCCAATTGAAACGAGAAAAAGAATTATTGTAGTTATCCACCCTAATGTAATAAAAAATGATCAAAAAGATAAGATAATTGTTGTAATTAATGAGTTATTTAAAAGTTTTTTTTTATAAACTATATAATACAATACAATATAATTGCCATAAAATAATAAAACCACTAATACCTAAAATTATTATTAAAAAATTAAAGTAGTTTCGAGAAATATCCAAATAATTGAAAATTAAATACTTACTTCAAAATGAAACTGCATATTTCTTCAAATTTGTATATCCTCATTTAGTGTGTTGATTAAAGACTAGGAAAACAATACATCCAAAATATGTTGAAGTTGATTAAAATTGGCACTTAGAAATTGACTTTTATATTTTTTTAGTTATTCAATTCACAATTATGGAGTACTCTACTCAGAAGAGAGGGTTTTTTCCACTTACAAATTACAGCGTGGAATAATCCATCATTGTGAATCTGGCTTAAATGAAAATTTTTTGTCTTTTCAAACAAATAAAACTGCATAAAATACTAGACAGCGCTGTTATTTGCGAAAGTTTACTTCTTTAGGCACCCCTAAAAATACATATAATCACCCAAATTAAAGAAAATTTTATTACGATTCCATCTATGCATAGTTTCAAGATGCGGGAAATAAAATTCGCGTTATGTCCATTTTAGTAAATTTTGGGTGTGTCGGATTTTTAGACCTAGCGAATTCTGTTTCTCGGATTTCCTAACAAAATGCATATTTGAAATTGTGAAAAAATTTCTTTCAATTTGAGGAATCACAATTACCATTTTTTTAATTTCCGAGGGAGTCGTACTTTGTTTTTTGAGGGCTGCCCGAAGAAGTAAACTTTTGCCCTATATTTTGTTTCAAATAAAAAAATTACCAAATCTGCGCGAAATTTTAATGCCGTTTAAATCTTCTGAACGCATAATAGCATGTGGACCCTTTTTTACAAAGTCACTTGATACACTTTGATAAATTGTTTTCTTATGGCCACTGCTAACAGTTGAAGATACTAATACCTTCGCAATGGAATCCATAATTGTTCAAGGTAATTATGATGCCAAATTTATGTTCAAAGAATGCTCCTTTGATGTTGGCGATGCCAAAGGTGTTCTTGTGGTGCCTTCGGATTCCTGTCCAAAAACGTGAGTTATTGTTAAAAAAAATTAATAAACGTTTTATTTACCAACTTTATATATATTTTTTTTTATTTAAATATTTAGCTTTATTCTTATGAAAATTGTAAAATTACTATAAACATTTTCCAACTATTATTTTTGCAGAGGTCTGTGCTGAATAATATATCGGCGGCGGGTGAAGTAAAAATACCGGCTGCCTACCGTAAACGGCATTGCCAGCTGATAGATTTATTTATTAAAAAGATTTGCTGTATACACACCAAAAAACTAGGGAAGTATTATTCAAAAAGAATAAATGAATATTGTTAAGATTTTTAACCATTATAAAATCGGTGATTTATTTACTAAATAATCAAATAATAAACACAGTTTGAAATTATTTATAGCACTATTTATTTATAACAGCCATTAAAATTACAGAAACCACAAATACAAATTACTGGTCTTTCACTCTGCTACAATTTTTGATTTTCAACATATCGAATCAGAGTCTATGTTCCTAAAATCCGTTTTCTGCTCCGTATAGGGATCCAGAAAACGGCACTTAAACGGAGTTGGATTCCGTTTATGACGGACCGAAAACGGAACATATTGTTTGTTGGGATATCACATAAATTTATTAACGCTGTGTGATGTAAAATAGCTTACTCATAAGATACATCTTTTTCTAAGCTTTAGCTTGTAATAATCACAGACATTTTTAATTATTCGTTTTTGACAACAAAACGAACTCAAAAGCAACGGAAATAAAACTAATGCATATCGGGGAATCACACATTAGAACAATTATGCTGGCACAATATGCCAGCTTGTAGCCAAGCGTATGGTTTTTTGGTGGCGTAAAGTTTCAACCAGCTTCTAACCCGCATTAGCAGCACAAAACCAATACATGCACATTAAAAAAAAACGCTAAATGTTAAATGCATACAAATACACTAACACACACAAAGCTATAGAATACGTATACATTTTATGCCAGATGAATCATTCTCGTGTGTTATGAAAGAACAAAAATTGTGCGGCTTAAATATTAGTCTAATGTGTGATGGCTCATGCGAGCAAAACATGTGCAAACCATCTCAAACAACGTGCTCAATTTTAAAACATTTCGAAAATAGTCTGATCAACACTGAAATGAATCTGTGCAACTCTGTATTATCCATTAATGGAAAATGACAAATTCGAAAAAAATGACACTTGCATTTGACAAGTTCGAAAAATAAAATTTTAAACGTCATTAAGGGTAGTTATAAATTTAAAAAGTTTATATGTATATATATAAAAAGAAAACTTAATAAGTTTATATATATACATATAAAAAAAGAAAATTTAATAAATCGAACGAAAAAATGGCTACAAAAAGCCAATTTTTTTTTGATATGTTATGAATATGAAACGTCAAATTAATTTCGAAAACTTCAACACTCAAAACACATTTTTACTAGTGGAAACAGTTTGAAATGTTTTCCTTAAATATGTTATTTTGGTCATATGGAAACATGGTATAAAATCCGTTTTCTGGATTTTCGGAGTTGGATTCCGAAAACGGTACGAAGGGCTGCCATTTTCTGTTTAAGATTTTAGGGCTGACATATGGGGATTTGTGTTTCTACGAGTAAATGAAAATTGATGAATCGAATTTCCGTAACAATATAATCGTGTTTAAGAGTAACTGTAGAATAATTTCCAACATACGGCAATATGTTTATACGCCATAAAAGAGAAAATTCATGCAAACCCTCATTGATAATTTTCCTTAATTAAGTAAAATGTATTGTCCTTGCATTTTTAACATATGAAAATGTTACATAATATTGCTGAATGCTATAAAAACAATATTAAAAAAAGGGGATAAAGGATTGACTATGGTTTTAAGTCTTGTTATGAACTAAATTTTCGCCAAAAAAAGACTTAAACGAGATTTCGGAAATAGTGTAAATTCACACCAGAAGAATTTAAAAAATTCAAATACAATTATCTGGCATCATCGATTTTCAATATGTGGGGTTGTTCAGTGATAAATGTTATTTCGAAAGCTTAATACTTCTTTTATGCAAATGTGTTACTCGAAAGAACCGTTAGAAGCCGGCAGCGAAAATTCTTCATTAAATAAAAATTTTTGTTTTATTAAAATTCGTGGTTTAAATACAGAAAATGTCAAATTTTGGTTAGCAAGCAACTGCATTAATTTCTCCCTCTTAACTATATATGAAGGATAAAAGTTTGGTGAATATGTTTGATCAAAGCAATAAAATTGAGAGTGCCATACACACGCTGCAAACACATGGAGTTTACGCCACCAATCAAATGTAAATAGTTTCAAATTTTTTTTTTCTAAAATAGACTTAAAACATCTATTTCTTTTTAGATTTCCAACGCAAAACTTTGAGGCAAATGTTACCGATTTCTCATCGCCTATTATACCACACATACAACCAACACAAATATATGAATATGGAGGAGCTTCCACTTCAGTTTTTCATTTAAATTTTAATCAGGTGAGATGAAAAATTTTGCAACAAGTTTACATTATGATCGTCTGTCGAATTGAGTCCATTTTTATACAAGTAGAGCTTCCTAATCTGGAATAAAACGTGACAATAAAAATAAAAAACTATTAGAATTATTAATAATGCGTACAAAAAACAGGTAGGCATACCATCATCCAAGTATGGCTAAGGCGAAAAATGGTCAACTTTTATAAACAGAAATGGTATTTAAATAAAAATAAATTTGCACACAATTACAAAAATGAAAAGTATTTTTTTAATTTTCTATTCTAACACCAGTAAAAACCTAATATTAGAGTATTCCAATGTTTTGAACCCAAATTAATATTGAAATATATGTTCAAAACAAGTACTGCGAAATCCTTTTTTCAAAACGTTTCAAAATCATACATCTTTTTATATATTTCATTTCATAAATGGTGGTAAATTTTGTTAATTGGCTAATTTTTAATTGCATTGGGAAAGTGTTGTAAACAACTGCTTTGCCAGTTCTTTTTATATTTTTATTTCATAAACGGTTGTAAATTTTATCAATCCAGTACTGGCGAAGCACTTTTTTCTAACTTTGGGACATTGTTCTAAACTAGATCTTTGCCAGTGCTTTTTTATTTTTAAGTTTGTACATTTTGTAAACCAAGTATTGGCAAAGCACTTTTACTAACGTTGGCAGAGCGTTCTAAATAGGTGCTCTGCCAGCACTTTTTGTTGTACCATTGACAATCAGTGCTCTGCCACTATTTTTGAACGTTCATTTCCGGTCAGGGTGTCCCGTATATAGAACAAGTTACCTTGCAATTTGAGAAATTTGTCCAACTCGCATAATGTTTTCAAAGGTAAACTTTTATCATCTACAGTGCCACCTCGCTTAACGCAACTTCTCGATTATTGCAACTCGTAAATTGTTTGCTTTGTACACTCAGCTAACGCAACATAAAAAAAAAAATAACCTCAGTTATCGCAACTTTCCTCGCATTTTGTGTTTTTTATTTACATAAATATTTTTTTATTAAAATTGCTTTCAAATGTTACTGCTGCCTAATACTATTGCGTTTGAAATTAGTTTTGGACTTACCGATATTCCAAGAATATTGAAGTATGCGTATTGCATTTGTTTTTTAAAGATATTTACTCAGTTGAAAGAATCTCTTTTTGTAAAAAGTTTTTCTATTTGGATTGAATTTGTAAAACTTTCAATACAACAAAAAACAATAACAAGAATTAAATAAGATGAAGCTGCATTAAAAAACTTCGTTGCAAATGCTGCATCTGGACCAGGCAAGCAATAAGAGCTTGTGAATATGCAAAAATGGAAAAGGCTTTGTACAAGTGATTTATAAAGCTAAGAAGCACCGTGCACCGTGTCGTCCCAAAGATGGGGAATTACAAAGTGATGATGGTATGATTACAGTCATGAGCAAACTGTACAGCTGTTCTTCAACCAATGGACCAAAATGTCATAAGCATAACAAAAGAAAAATCTTCTAGCTTATATTATTGGGAGTAACGGTTCAGATATTGAAGAAAAAATAAAATTATTTAACTTACGGAATGCAGTTTGCCTTTTATCAAATGTTTGGGATAAAGTAACATCTAACATGATTAGGAAATGCTGGAACATGTTAATGTCTCCTAATAACCAGTGGACCGATGAAGACGATTTGCCACTGAACATAATAAGAGTTGAACTCCTTAATAAACAATCGACGTTTACTTCTGTAGCTAATTATCTTCATGAAATCACTTCAGAAATTTCAAATAAATGCTTTGATATGTGAAACCGACTACTCTAATTACCCAACTGAAGAAGAAATTCCTTTGGAAGAAATTGAAAGCGAAGAAGAGATCGAAAATGTTGACATTACTCCCTCGTTTCCTAAAATAAATGTCAGAAAGCTATTGATTCTTTTAACATTTGGTTCAATTGGCCGAGGAAAATAGAATAGCATTAAAAGACATTATGTTTCTATAAAATCTTTGTGAAATTGCAGTGCAGAAAAATTTTTCATGCAATAAAACACAGTCAAAAATTTCTGACTTTTTTTAATTGATACTTTTACCATTAAGTTTACAAATTTAATTTCTATATCCGTTGTGTATTTTTCATTTATTTTTTGTGGGTTTTTATATTATTTTAAAATCAATAAATTTATTTAATTTTATTTGATACCTTTCACCATATATGGTGAGGGTATATATCAGTTTGTCATTCCGCTTGTAACTTCTCGAAATATAGGTCTAAGACCCCATAAAGTATATATATTCGTGATCCTTGTGTAATTTTAAGTCGATTTAGCGATGTCCGTCTGTCTGTTTGTCTGTTGAAATGGCGATCACGACGCGAAGACTCAAGCGGGGGAGCCCATTTTTACCTCGATTGTTGGACATCCTCCTGAGCAGTTTGGTATTGAAAATGAGCAATGTCGGTCCAGCGGTTAAAAAGTTTAGGGTGAAAATGTAAAGATACCTCTAAATTTTCCATACAAATTGGTGTATTTTAGTACAATTTAATAGAAGCCACAGGTACAAAATATATTTTCTCATATTTCTTCATCAGTCGCTTAGAAATTATTAATATTTTGTATTCACCTCAAATATTTTTCACCTCAAAAAATTTTTGTCACCACTTAAATTTTTTTTTCACCACTTAAATTTTTTTTCAGCACAAAAAATTTTTTTCACCTCCATAATTTTACTTCAAAAGTTTTTTACGTTATTTGTATCAAAAACAGTAGAGAACATTTTTTTGGGATATTGGTGGAGGGTATTCAAAGATTCGGCACAGCCAAATTTAAGCCTTTTTTACTTGTTTGAATTCAAATTTTTCTGCACAATCGAATAACTTAAACATCGCACATGTTAATGCTCAAAGTTTAAACCCCACTTTTTCTAACGCATTCTTGTCTTGATATAATTGGAATATCTAAAACCTGGTTTAAGTCAAACATTTACTCCCAATCGTTAACTCTTCCGGGTTACAATCTTGTTAGGAATGATCGTCCAGATGATAGTCTAGCTGGTGGGGTTTGTTTGTATATATCAAATAAGTTACGATATAGCACAGTGTTTCATAGTGAACATACGGTGACTGTGAGTCTTTGTTTGTAGAAGTGTTTGGTAATCGTGTTTCTGGTGTTGCTGGGGTGATATATCTACCAAATGGTAACATTGATTTATTTGAAGAACTTCATGGTGATTTATTTGATCGATTTTTTAAATATTGTTATCATGGGTGATTTCAATTGTAACCTTTTTGATGTTTATATATCAGAAAGGTTGCGTTCTTTTGGTTCTTGATGTGGGATTACTTGCATAATTGCTTACCTACACACTTATGTGTGCGCTATAACAGTACTTCTTTAATTGATTATTTTATGCTGAGTCAACCACATTTAGTAGCATTTATGGGTCAAATGTTATTTCCTTTTTTTCCTAGAGTGAACAGAAATAATATTGAACTTAAAGATTATAAACGCATTAATTATAATCAATTTGCTCACTATATTGATCAATCAATTTGATGCAACTCCTATTTATTACACAAATGATGTAGATGTGCCACTTTCCACATTAAATGCTTTGGTTAATTATTTACATAATTTTGTTTCAATCTATAGAACTAAACCCAATTCTTATAATATTGACTGGATAAATTCCAGAGAAATTATCAAGGCTAGATCGTTACGTGACTCTACATATAGTACTTATCTGAATGATCGTACTGACAATAACTGGAAATATTTCTGTAAACTTAGAAACAAAGCTAAGTCAGTCATTAGAAGAGTTCGTAGAAATTATGGTAAACGTTTATTTACTGGTGTTGATAATACTCAAATGTGGCGCAATATACGTAGGCTGGGATGTATTGGTCGTGAGACTCCTGAAATTCACGAAACTGATGTTGAGTTGATTGCCGTTTAGCACATGCTTTGCTTATGTCTAAAATTAACTACTGCCTAGAAGTATTTTCTGGAACGTCCTCTGGTAACTTAAACTACCTTGAGAGTATTGTTAGAAGAGTTGTTCGTTATGTATTTAATGTGCAAACATAATAAAGCGTCTGCACTAGTCCCAGTATTTTTAGGTTACAAATTTCATGATTTATCTATCTTCTCGTCTTTTATTATATTTTTATAAAATTACTAGCTGACCCGGCAAACGTTGTTCTGCCTAGGAATAGGATTACATTATTATCTAGGTAGCTCGCACAAAGTTTGAATATTCTCACAATAATAGTACCCCAGATATGCAATAATAAATTTGTACTTCGTATGGGAGGTGCCACGCCCATTGCTTGGATCCCCCATATTTTTTGGAAGATTATGAATATTATTATCAAAGAAGCTCACACAAAGTTTGAAGACTCCCACTTTAATAGTACCCCAGATATGCAATAATGAATGTTTTCTTCGTATGGGAGGTGCCACGCCCATTGCTTGGATGGCACTCATTTTTTTGGGAGATTATGAGTATTATTATAAAAAAAGCTCACACAAAGTTTGAAGACTCCCACTGTAACAGTACTCCAGATATACAAAAATACATTTTTACTTCGTATGGGAGGTGCCACGCCCATTGCTTGGATCCCCCATATTTTTTGGAAGATTATGAATATTATTATCAAAGAAGCTCACACAAAGTTTGAAGACTCCCACTTTAATAGTACCCCAGATATGCAATAATGAATGTTTTCTTCGTATGGGAGGTGCCACGCCCATTGCTTGGATGGCACTCATTTTTTTGGGAGATTATGAGTATTATTATAAAAAAAGCTCACACAAAGTTTGAAGACTCCCACTGTAACAGTACTCCAGATATACAAAAATACATTTTTACTTCGTATGGGAGGTGCCACGCCCATTGTACCCATATAGGTCAATTGTGAATCTAAACCATTCAGGGATCAAATAAAACAGACACAACAAATTTCATCGAAATCGGCCCAGCCGTTAAGGAGGAGTGCAGTCACTAACACACGTACAGGAGAATTATATATATAAAGATGAAACTAAGACAGCCAATTTTTCTTGTGGATGAACTTAAACTTATTCACTCTACCCGTAATATACAACTTGATGTACCTCGATTACATCTTACAACTTTTGAAAACTCATTCATCGTACTTGGAACCTTCTGCCGTCTGCGCTTATTTTCATATCATATGCTACATTCAAGAAAAAGCTTTTGAGTTTGTATCCTTAGGTATTCTAAACAGTTTGAGTCTCTGATATTATAGGATTTTAAGGTTGTTCTTGTTTTTACAGAATTTATATATTGGTGATGTTTGTGTGGTTGGGGAACCATTTATTTTTTCTTTTAGCACTAAAATATATTATTTTTAGTATTTTTAAGTCACATTGTATTATAATATAACATGAATATTAATCTACAATACATGTATAATTGGCCTTATAGGCTTAATATGTATTGAAATAAATAATAAATAAATAAATAAATAAATAAATAAAATAAATAAATAAATAAATTCAAACCGTAAACAAATAGACCTTCGGTTATCTAGGTTATGTGGTCAGACTTCTTGTGGACCTGGACAATATGTGGTTTCAACAGGATGGTGCCACTTACCATCTAACGAAACAATGGCTCTTTTGAGCGAGAAATTGAATGGCC
Source organism: Eustalomyia histrio (assembly GCA_949748255.1). Taxonomy (NCBI): domain Eukaryota; kingdom Metazoa; phylum Arthropoda; class Insecta; order Diptera; family Anthomyiidae; genus Eustalomyia; species Eustalomyia histrio. Next base: position 44,622,357 of record OX456524.1, read on the forward strand.
GTGTTATCTCACGTCGTAGCGATGTTAATTGACCGCCACGATCATGTGATTTGACACCGTTGGTCTTCTTTCTTTGGGAATATTTAAAGGAAAAAGTGTACGTCAATAAGCCAAGAACAATTCAAGAGTTAAAGGATGAGATAATTCGGTACATTATGTCTCAGAGTCATTAAAAATATGGACCATCGGATAGAGATATGCCGCTTCGTGACGAGCATTTGACTGATATTTTATTTCACACATAATTGTCATAGATCCTTCTATAACAAAAAAAAATTGAATATAATTCTCTGTTTTGTTTGGTTGTTTGGACAAATTTGATTTAGAGACATACTCGGTTATTGGTGAAAACCCCAGATATATATTTAAATAAACAAGATATATATCACGAATATATTTAACCCATTAAAGAGGAAGCGACAAATTTTGTAAAGCCAAAGCTTGAATAGCAGTTTTGTAATATTATGTATGTACGACAGCGATGCCAACTTTTTAAAAGCAAAAAGCGGCCGAGCAGTTAAAAAGGGCTAAATTCAAAAACTTACCAGTTTTTGTGTGTTTTCAGTTTATTTTATTTTTTTAAATTTGTACTTTTAAAAGATGGATCTTACGTTTTAATGTATAAAATACATATTAAATTAAAAAAAAATATTATTGAAATTTTTTAATTGTAAATGTAGAATTTAAAAAAAAAAAATTAAAATATTCGTTTTCCAACAAAATCGAATTTTCTTCTTGATCTTCGGGCCATAATATTGTCTTTATATAGGCTTGCACTTTTCGTAAGTTTGGTTTGAATTAATTTTTGCAGAAATACTTAACTGTATTTTGTAATTTGCTTCTTTTTAAGCCTATTGCTTCTTTTTAAGCCTATTTTATATGGATTAAACAATTTGATGTATTTAATGCAAGCCATACACGTTACAACTGTTGCTACAACTCGCTTGGTAATCGAGTTGAGCGTTTTGCACACAAACGATATAACCTCAACGCCTAGTCAGATTAGTTCCCCAAGCTTTTCTATGTTATTGGTTGTAACGTTATTGGTTGTAATAAAACATTAATTTCTGTAAAAATAGTTTTTTACAAGTTGTTGTAAAAAAATGTATTAGTTTCACTAGAAATTTATGAAAAAAATTCAAACGATTGGATAAAACATTATGTAGAGTACCAAAAAAAAAAGTTTCTAAAGAGTATGGTAAAATGAGAGTAAGCAAACAATTCTCTCACAAAACAATAAAAATTCCCAAGATACTGCGAACACACAAAACCACATTTATTTATTTATAATTCAACTATAATACAAAAGCCATTCAGGCCAAAAATTTGTATCACATAGCAATAATTCTGAGCAGAAATCTTAAAAATAAACGTCAAATTTATTCATATTAAAAAACACCTTAATTAATAAATATATTTGAAATGGCAAATAACTATTTACATTTTTTAATGGTGAAAAAGGGTATATAGAGCAATTCCATATGAAAACGATCAAAATTGGCAAATTTGGGCGACCCCTCTCCGATTTTAAAATAAATAGTCTCAATCGATTGCCTAGCAAAAAATAATGTACCTACATTTTTTTTTTTTTTATAGTGACTGGTTTAGTGGTGGTGTACACCAGTCATGTGACAAAATTGAAGAATTCTTCATAAGGGACCTCATTGAAAGTTGTTTTAAAAAAAACTACTAAAGCGATCGCAACGAGTGATAGCTCGTTGGAAAGGTATTGAATCAGGCTTTAATTGAAAAATAAAATTTTCCTAATAATGTTTGCTTTAAGAATCAGCAATAAAAAAATGGGCCCCGACTCCTTGTTTGGACAGGAGAAGAGCATTTAAGAGACCACCTTGTTCTCATTGTTTTTATATTTTTTATAATTGAATTATTTTTAATTATTTAACATTATTTTATTTTATTATTAAAAATACATTTTAAAAATTATTTTACAGTTAAAAATACATTTATGAAGAAAAAATCTTTCTTATTTTGCTGCTTATACTTAATTACAATATTTATTAAAAATTTCAATTGTCTTGGCATCATTATAAAATTAAAGTAACTTTAAATTTAGCACGTCGGCAGACGAAGAGTACCGCTTTACATTAATTGACATATCAGAAATATTTGGTATGAAGCAATGAAACTTTTGCGTTCCAGTTATAGTTTTGACATTATTATATCTGTTTTGAAGTCGTCGCTCCATGGCATCGTGTTCTTTTTGAGTGCATAAAACTGTGTTAATGGCAATTTCCTTGCTTTGAATCCACGAAAACAAATGTTGTACATTTAAGATCTGGTCAGTATATGGCCTTTGCAAACTTGCCTTAGTCGCCATGCGTTTTAGGGTTCCCCCTAACGCATCGCATGGGCCCTTACCGTGGGACGTCGCAAAAAAGTGCCACTGGACCTTGCAGTTTTGTTCTTCTTCAATTATGCAAAGATTGTAAAAATTTTTTTTATTCTTGTACTGAGAAGCCGCGCCTGAGAAAAACGTTACTTTGTCGATTGCATCGAATTTTGATTTTAAGAATTCAAACAGTTTCATTTGAAATAAATAAACGGACACATAATTATGAGCTAAACTCTCCGCGACAACAACAAGGCTTACGGTCTGTAGTTCGTTATCTTCGTTTTTGAAATAAATGCAAAAAGGATGCACCGTGCACTGGTCGTTTGCCCAGTGATAAGCCTGAATTTCATCCTGAACGAGAAAAGTGTAATTCTCGGCAAAGTCGCTTATCACAATGAATTCATTTTGGGCTAATTTCTCCTTACTTTCCTTTAGAAATTTCGATTGCATCTCGGATATGAAATGGTGCGCCTTCAGTTCATTCAACTTGAATCCGAATTCCTCGATGAATTCCGGAATCTGCTTTACCACGGTCTCAAGGGAACATCTGTCGTTGCTAATTATCCACTGTTTGAAATGCACCTCCTGAATTAACAGCTGTTCAAACTTTTCCGCCAAATATTGCTCTAGCTCGTCAATCTTCGGACAATTGTCGCATTTGGACAGATGACAATTTTCCGTGGGGTATGCGCACAACGACTTCGACAGGAGGTCCCTATATGTTTCAATTTCACCGTGAAATACTTTCAATTTCTTGCATGGAAAGAACATTAATTTGATGTTTTGATGAAACATGCAAACGCAGACTGAATGCGTTCCGTGCCTGTCTAATGCCTGCACGCATTCTTTTGGTCGTAGGATGGCAAACTTAGAAAATCCCACTTTTTCTGCTGGGTATTTCTCTTTGAACTGATGGTATGCTTCGGATAGATTACATAATAATAATCTGCGCTGCTTGTGTACTTTTTCTCCATCTTCACGTGTGATAACATAGTCACGTGTACCTGGGCAGGCGCGGCTGTTGTCATCATTGCAGTAAAAATCTTGAATCAATTTCACCGTTGCTTCGCTGAGGGTCCTTGAGCCAAATTTCTTGGTGGGAGTCGCCAATATGCCCTTCTATCGAACTAATTCTTTGCTTCATCTCGCGATGTAAAAAGATGTTTGAAACTGTTCAGAAATCTTGCGTATAGACCATGATTGAGGCAGCACAGATAAAATGAGATATTTCTCCGGAAAAGTGGTCGCTAAATTGAATTTTCTTTTCAACTGCTCAATCATTTGTTTGCCGTCATCAACGTCATCTGCTTGACTGCATTCGTTATCAGAGCCTTCATCAAATATTGTCGCGATTGCACTCATAACCTTGCCTTTTTTATCTTTCCTGTATTTTTCACTTCGCAACTTTCTTTTTCTAATAGGCGTTTCACCTAAAGTGGTAATAGCCTCATTCAAAGGACTCAAAGACATATTGACCATCGGAATGTCTGCCTCACTATCAGATGAAACATTTTGTTCAATTGTCATTTCACTCTCGGATTGTGGTTGCATTTGTTTCAATGCATTTGCTTGTTGAGACAAATCGATTTTACACTTGGGGCAAATGAATTGTGCTTCTTCACCGTATTGTATATTTAATTCATTCATGTATCGCTTCGAAACACCAGTTAATTTTAATACTTTTATCTTTTTCGAACGATGTCCACTCTTGTTAAACGGATTGCAGCAAAATTTATTCATTTTACTTTAAATTGTCTTTACAGCTTCACTCTTTACTTTACAAAAAAAACACTTTAACACTTTCACGTTTAGTATTCAACTGAAATTTGACTCAGAGTGTGTGAAGTATTTATATTTATTTTTTGGTAAAAAATAGGTAAAAAAAATAAGCGATATTTGCTTTTCTTTAATAGGAAAATTTGCGTGAACTACTGGTCATAAAATGTTTTTTAAAGAGGGACTTAATTGGTTACTGCCAATAAGCCGACCACAGGTCATAAAATGTTTTGTAAATTTTTTAAATTACCAGGTAATAAATATTTCGCCATATTTATGGAAAATCCGTGTTTTATGACTTGTTTCTGCACGTGTCATTTTAGGCGAAATATTTATTACCTGGTAATTTAAAAAATTTACAAAACATTTTATGACCTGTAGCCTCAGTCGGGTTTGATGTGCCATTACATGCCACTGCTGCTATTATCCATGGATTTATGGCCGATCTTGTGAAGGCAGGCAGACCATATTCACTACACACTCAACTTGGGGCTCTTAAAAAAAAATTGATTTTTTCTTCATAAATGTATTTTTAACTGTAAAATAATTTTTAAAATGTATTTTTAATAATAAAATAAAATAATGTTAAATAATTAAAAATAATTCAATTATAAAAAATATAAAAACAATGAGAACAAGGTGGTCTCTTAAATGCTCTTCTCCTGTCCAAACAAGGAGTCGGGGCCCATTTTTTTATTGCTGATTCTTAAAGCAAAAATTATGAGGAATCCAAAAAAAATAAAATTAGCCGGAAAATTTAGGAGCTTCTGTGGAAAATTGGAAAATTTAATTTTCATGGGAAAATTTAATTTTCATGGAAAAAAAGGTAAATTTCTGAGAAAAATTAGGAAAATTTTATTTTTCAATTAAAGCCTGATTCAATACCTTTCCAACGAGCTATCACTCGTTGCGATCGCTTTAGTAGTTTTTTTTTTTAAACAACTTTCAATGAGGTCCCTTATGAAGAATTCTTCAATTTTGTCACATGACAGTGGTGTACACCACCACTAAACCAGTCACTATAAAAAAAAAAAAAATATGTAGGTACATTATTTTTTGCTGGGCAATCGATTGAGACTATTTATTTTAAAATCGGAGAGGGGTCGTCCAAAAGGTGATCGCTTTCATATGGTATTGCTCTATATAAGTTTGTCAGTCCGTTTGTAATTTCTTCAATATTGATCTTAGACCCTATAAAGTATATATATTCTGGATCCTTATGAAGAGCGAAGTTGATTTAACGATGTCCGTCTGTGTGTTGAAATGGGTTTCCCGAAGACCCCAGACATAATGAGGACTTGCTTGATATAAATTTATGTCACATGTGATCTATTTTTGTTTGCTATTGAAATTCAGCCAGATTGGTTAATAAATGGCTGAGATATAAGCAAAAAAACAGGACTACCTCTAATTTTTTCCGTAAAATTCTTTCATTTAATATGTATGTTGAATTTTACGCATAACAACCATATCCATTTGTTGAACTTCTTTTCTTTCACCTCTTCACCTTTTCTACACAAACAACAAACACATACAAAGATTTGTCATTAAAAACCAAAATAATGTCTTTAAACGAAAACTGTTTATTTACTTCTATAAACGACGATTGCCTATGTCTTTCAATGGCTCAGTGGTCTAAGCGTTTTGTCACAAATAGTTTTTTTCTTTTAGTCGCGCGATCGGTCCCCGTCAACTTTTTTGTACAATTTTTTTAATATTTCTTAAGACTTTTTTTTGGTTTTTTTTAACATAAGAAATCGTACAGCACAGTTGACTTAACCATGTCGGTCAGTTTTCCTGTATATTTGGAGAACGGAAAGAGGAAAAGTTCCCAAATAAAGTATAAGCATCTTGGTTATTAATACACAACATCTGACCAAATGTGGGCGGGATCCGTCAATTGGGCGTTGCACAAAATAGATTACTTTATATCTTATGAACGGTAAGACCGTAATTAAATAATCCGTAAATGGGCTAAAAACATCAAAATTTTTATAAGAACTAAAATTTTAGAGCTGTAATATGACCTATGGATACGTCTTATAAAGCAAAAGATCGAAAATCTTTAGTATAACATATTTGCTAAAAAACTCGGAAATATCGGTTCAAATACAAAAAAGTTATGACCAAAACATACATTTTTTTAAAATACTATTTTCGGGAACCATAAAGCTTCCCGAGTGCATGTTTTATCACTAAACTATATGGTTAATTTCCTCTTAAAGACGTCCGTATATAAATCTGTCCATTCTATATATGTCCATATATAAACTTCAGTTTTTTCCCAACCATGGTGAAGGGTATATAAGATTCGGCATAGCCGAATTTAACCGCTCTTAATTGTTTATTATTATGAAGAAAGAGTCCTTTATAGAAAATTTGTTTGTCTAAATTTATTTGACAGTTTTACCATTTTACCCACACAACGCGGTACGTACGTACGCGGCAACGTACGTCGAACACGCCTATTGTATACATTCAATGTTACCCCATAATCAAAATCAATTACATGTTATTTTAGTCTAATTTGATTCATGCCTAACGCTGATTTTGGTCGTACTCTTAGAGACGAAGTATATTTTTTGCGTGTCCGGAATTCGATGACGTTTAGGGTATTTCTCCGGATCAACATTTTTCTGTGTAAATATTTTGAATTTGCGAAATAAAACTTTTCCCAGTGGTCGATCTTTGACCGAGTTTCGGAGTTTTTCCTATGTTATAAGTTATAGTGGCTTTGCCGAGAACCGTTAATAGATGTTATATCTTGGTAAAATCGATAAATAAAAAAATTAATGCATTCAATGCATGGAATTTTAAAATTTTGTTTGATCCAGTCTACTTCGTTGTTTATCAATGCTAAGTCAAACAAAAGAAGACCTGATCACTATTAAGTCATTAGAAAGCTGATTTCCTATAGAAAATCGGAAATTATTTACAAATTTTAAAGAGCATCGAAAGTTAAATTTTGTCAGTAAATGTCATTATGTAGCTAAACACGTCTACTTTTAAAAAATATCAACTACACCTTTTCCAATTGTATTTCAGAAATAGTCAATTGTATTTCAGAATAGTCAATTATATATCAGAAATAGCCAATTGTATTTCAGAATAGTCAATTGTAATTCAGAAATAGTTAATTATATTTCAGAATAGTCAATTGTATTTCAGAAATAGTCATTTGTATTTCAGAATAGTCATTTGTATTTCAGAAATCGTCAATTTTATTTCAGAATAGTCAATTGTATTTCAGAAATAGTCAATTGGGTTTCAGAATAGTCAATTGTATTTCAGAAATAGTCAATTGCATTTCAGAATAGTCAATTGTATTTCAGAAATAGTCAATTATATTTAGAATAGTCAATTGTATTTCAAAAATAGTCAATTGTATTTCAGAAATTGTCATTTGTATTTCAGAAATAGTCAATTGTATTTCAGAAATAGTCAATTGTATTTTAGAAATAGTCAATTGTAATTCAGAAATAGTCAATTATATTTCAGAACAGTGAATTGTAATTCAGAAATAGTCAATTATATTTCAGAATAGTCAATTGTATTTCAGAACAGTCAATTGTATTTCAGAATAGTCAATTGTAATTCAGAAATAGTCAATTGTATTTCAGAAATAGTCATTTGTATTTCAGAATAGTCATTTGTATTTCAGAAATCGTCAATTTTATTTCAGAATAGTCAATTGTATTTCAGAAATAGTCAATTGTATTTCAGAATAGTCAATTGTATTTCAGAAATAGTCAATTGTATTTCAGAAATAGTCAATTGCATTTCAGAATAGTCAATTGTATTTCAGAAATAGTCAATTATATTTCAGAATAGTCAATTGTATTTCAGAAATTGTCAATTGTATTTCAGAAATTGTCATTTGTATTTCAGAAATAGTCAATTGTATTTCAGAAATAGTCAATTGTATTTCAGAAATAAATAAATAGTACACCTTACATTGTAAGAACATATACTATGTGATATTACACATTTGTTTCATTCCTCAAATAAATTTTACTGTACCCAAACGCTAACATTGTCATTCTGAATATTTGAGTTTCGATTCACTCAGTAAAACGTATCAGGGAATCCAATCCAATATATATACAATATTCGTACTCGAAGCTCAATTTGCATAAAAACTGGACTCGACCCGAATAGTGTTCATAAAGTGAACAATTTTATTTTTATTTTTAAGAAACAATTTTATTTATTCAATAAAACATTTCTTTTTATCTTCTTTAAGCAACGTATTGGCAAAACTCATTGGATATGTGATTACTCCGATGATATATTTCAAACTTTACGAGAAACTGAACTGAAACGACGTCTGGTGGGGTTTCGTTCACAACAAATTGGTTATCGTCCCATGTTGCTAAAATTATTAAAAGATGCTACAGAGAAACATAAACTGTCTAGAACAACATTACATTTAGGTTGGTATTTCACACTATGTTATATTATGTTTATATTGTAGTATCAATTGTAGTTTTCTTTATTTATTATAATTTCAAATGGCACTACGCACCGCGACCATAATAGGTCTTTTGTGCTGCCCAGAACCACCATAAAGGTTCAAGCTATTAATGAAGCCAAGAACCTTTCCGGGTGAAGTATTCTAATTATCGGAAGGCGACAAGAAACGGTCACCCGAAAACCTGATCCTCCTGACACAAAGCCCAAGACAATCACAGAGGACATGCTCTGACGTCTCCGATTTCAACCCGCAAAACCTGCACAAATCAGTGTCCGATTGACCCTTCTTGTGCCTATGGTACTTAAGGTCGCAATGCCCAGTAAAGTATCCAGTCAAGGTCCTTAGGTCCCTTCGACCAAGGGCCAATAGTCGCCCAGACCTACCACTGGGTATAGATATAAATCTCTTTGCCTGTTGTTGGCCACGAGATGTTTGCCAATCATCATAAAATTCTGACTATCCACATCCTGAGCCTCTCCCTAATATAGTCCATGGGTACCCCGCAAAAAGGTTCAGGGCCTATGAAGGGCCAACGGGCACCACGGTTGGCCAGACAATCCGCCCTCTCGTTGCTCTTATGGCCCGGAGTCCATCCCAGGGTAAGGGAGTTGCTCCTACCGAGTCTGTTGAGAGCCGTAATACATTCCATGACTAGTTTAGGTGACACCTTGAGGGACATAAGACCTGAGAACCGTCTGACTGTCAGAGAGAATATAGACACGGGATCTGACTACACTCCTCCGTAGACATTCCTCCACACACACACACATATGACGTAAATTTCCGCTTGGAAAATGGAGGGATATTTGCCCATGGGAAGGGAGCGCTGAAACCCAGGCCCTAAAACCCCCGCACCAGTATCCTTATTCATTTGTTTCGAGCCATCTGTGAACCATAACTGGGCCCCAACCTCGGGTTCCCAAGTCCGGTTGATCCACATGCTTCTATCAAAAGACATAGCGTCAAAGTAATTGGGTCATCCATAAGAACCTCGACGATCGTCAAGTGACCCCTTAGGTCACCGCTTTTCATGCTACCGAATTCTCTGAGTCTAGTTAAGCCCATGATGGCCGCCTCCATTACAGAGATATCCAACGGAGGAATTCCCAGCATTGCCCCGATGGCATCCGTAGCACACGTCCCGATAGCGCCTGTTATACCAATGCACGCCAGACGGTAGATCCTTTTAGGAGCAACCATCGTTTTCAACTGTTCGACCTTTGGCCACCATGCGATAGTCGCATAGGTGATCATAGGTCTGACAATAGTATTGAATGACCAATACACCATCCGCGGTCTCAGACCCAATGTCCTTCCAAAGAGCCTCTGGCAGGCATAGTTTTTAAAGTATAAACTAGAGATGGGAGCGTGAGCAAAGTTTTACGTTATTCACTTAAGTTACGCGTAACTTACCTTTATTTACTACTTACGATATCGTGAGTGTGAGTAGAAAAAAAATTCCGAGTGCGTCAGACAAACTTGGTTTTCTAAATTACAAATATTGCAAAATTGTTTGGTTTCACATTTACAATTAACCTTAACTTTTGCATTTAATTTTTTTTCCAGAAACTTTTTTTTTCGTGAATTTGCGTGATTCATGTGAATCGCGCGTGAGTATAATATGAATTTACTTAGGTGCACATGTGTTAGTGTGATTAGAAAAAAATGTTTGCCAGTGATTGTGCGTGATTGAAATTGTTCTCTCGTTAGCGTGAGTATGGCACAAAATTTACTCACGTTCTCATTTCTAGGAAATAAAGGTACTTTTTTAGACCAATTTTAATCCATCAATTTATTTTTTACTTTAAATAACTAATCCAGAGTGGTACTGTTGTGTAGCTCACATTTTAAATTAATCACGTGAATCAGGCGTAATAAAAAATGTTTAATATAAGTCCAAATTTTAAATCAATTTTAGTATTTCTTTAGACCAGTGCTTTCCAAACTTTTTGTCTCAAAATTTATCATGTACCATGTAACACAAGTTTTATCATTCGCGTGTTAATGTGCTTCTAACAATGTTGGCAACTGAAAATAATAACAGTATTGGTATCGGTATAGTAGTTACCGAATCATCAGTACGTACCGGTATTATTAAAAATTGTGTTTTTACAATAACTCTTTTTTGAAATTTAGAAAGTAATGGAATTTGAATTAAATAAAATGTAAAACTCCTTTTGTCTCTTCTGAATAGTAGTAGTTTTTGAGATAAAAGGTTCCGTTAGCAAACATATCCAAAAATGGTATTGATACCTCTTTCGCTCATTGAGTGGCGACTTTTCTCAGCAGTTGCCTGAATTAAAAACTTTGAAGGTAATTCTAAATTTTCCATAACATATTGGTGCATTTTAGTTCAATTTCATAGTATCGGTTAGTAAATAAAAACTTTTTAAAATTTTTTTCACCTCTAAAATTTTTTTACCTCGTTTTTTTCACCACAAAAAATGTTTTTACTTCAAAAAAAGTTTTTCAACTTAAACAATTTTTTCACCTCCCTTATTTCATTTCTAATTTTTTTTTACATTATTTTTATTAAAAACACTGTAGAGGACAGTGATTGACGAAGTTTGTACTTAAGTATTTTTGTGGTACAATGAAAGTCCTAAAAGTAATTTGGTACTCCTTGTTATGAACCGAAACGGCGCTAGGGTGGCAAATACCGGCTAACACGCGGACAGAACAAAAACACTCAGAGGTCGGTCCATTCCGCCAAAACAATAACCCATCGATCCGAACAATTAAAATTCACAAAAAAAACAATCTCGAAACAAAAACAAAACGCGTCGCAAAAAGGGGGGAGGATGTAGGCCCCCACTGGCCCTCCCTACCTTGGTCGTCCGTCTGTCCAGTACAATTAACACGACCCCAATAACCACGATACTCACACAATTACTCTCTTAAATATACGCCACCACATAATATTTTTTTGTAACTAATTATAACTAAACAATTTTTATTAAATAATCTCTTAAAACTAACAAATAAAATTCTTGTAATAATAATAAATAAGTAATAATAATAATAATGACAAAAAGTATTTACACGTCCAGGTAATTTTGGGATTTTCTGAAAATTCCAAATGGGAATTTTGGAAACCTTTAAGGTGGCATCACCATGTCAAACAGTAGCTTAAACTGGGCTCTAATCGCCGCATTCGTGATCGAATTTGATATCGTACAAAAAATAAATTCGATAGGTATCGAATTGCCTAATTACGGCATTCGATTGGTAACGAATCGAAAATTTTGCAAATTGTAAAAGATTTTATTTTAATTGTAATAGAGTCCTGACATATTTTTCACACAAATGTAAACAAAAAAAAAACAAGAACAGCAAATTTAAAACAGAGTAAGTAACAATTATGCTTTTTAGTTAATTTATTTAATTAAAACATTTTTTATAGACAATGAGTCAACAATTACTATTAATAATGCACATGTCCTCATCGGAATCTGAAGATGAACATGGCGTAATGCGCCTGCTGAAGCGTAATTAATTTATTTATAAAACCAAAAAATACTTCACTAAGGATTTATTTGCAGATTTAAACAGCGATTTAGACTGTCGAAGGAGGCGTTTAATTATGTTCTTTCCCAGATTGATTTTGTTGGGCACATGTCAACAGCGGTGCCGCCAACCCTTCAGTTAGCAGCAACACTGTCGCTGTTTGCTACCGGTAGCTTCCAACATGCGGTTGGAAACGATTATTTAGTTGGTATGTGTCAAAGCACTGTTAGCAAAACTGTAAATAATGTGGCAAAGGACATAGAAGAGACAGTGTGTCCGAATTACATAAATTTTTCTCCTGAACAATGAGAAAATATAAAATTCCAGGAGGTTTGTCTTTAAAGTTATCTTATAATAAAATTTTGAACATGCTTTTAAGTTTTTAGTTGTGGGTTGTGTTGACGGCACTCATATTGGTCTTCAGAAGCCAACGATTAACGAGCATATGTTCTTCAATAGAAAAGGTTTTCACAGCCTCAACTCTATGGTGGTAAGTTGCTTTTTTTATAAGAAAATGCAATACGGTATTATTTTTACTATCATTTTAGGCGACTCTGGGTATCCTTTAGAGCCATGGTGTATTACACCATATATGAATCCTAAAGAAGGTACAATTGAAGCTCATTTCAATTATGTACATTCTAAAGCTAGGTGTATTGTTGAGAGATCGATTGATATACTAAAAGGACGTTGGAAAATTCTTTCGAATGACAAACGAAGCCGTTACAGCCCTGAAAAAATGGCACTTTTTGTAAATGTGTGTGTAGCATTACATAACGTGTGTATTAAATTTAAGGTACCACAGTACACTGAAATCGTCGTAAATGAACGGACTGAAATTGATATTGAAGCAGAGATAAATCTGACAAGAATTGGTAATAAGATTCGAGACCAAATCAAAATGTCTTTACTTAACAATTTATAAAACTACAAAATCAAATTTTAAATTATAAAAGTAAATTACTAAAATTGTTTATTAAAATTAAATAAAAAAACAATACTATAAGGAACACAAAAATATTTTTCATTCAGACTTAACACTATTTTTAAAAATAACACAAAAAACTTAAAAAATGAACTTCATGAGAACGAGCGTTTCCCACAATCTTTTTGAAATAGCTTTTCCCTGCCCACAATTTGGCAAAATATTTTTTGCCAAGTTGGGATGCTCCGTCATAAATTCGGCCAAGATTTCCTTTTGTTTTGCATTTATACTTTTTGCACTTGTCCTAAAAACTTAACAATTAATACTTTTTTTAATTAAAATTAAATAAAACTTACATTTTGTTCACTTTTTTTTATGAAAACACTTTAAAACAATTTTTTTTTTTTAATTTCGACACCTATTGCTGTATCGAACAATATTGTAAAAGATTGCACTCGATCGATTGCTCGTTATCGAATCTTATCATCTCAAAATACGTTAATTTTTGTTCGATAACGAATGCCATAATCTCAAAATAAAAATATTCGATCAAAGTTGTTCGATCACGAAAGCGGCGATTAGACCCCTGGACAAAATGACTGCCAACAACAAATTACACAGGGCACAATAACTTAAAGTATAAAATAAAAACAAACATGCAGATAAAGAAAGATAAAATAAATATAAATAATAATGGAAAAATCGTAAATAATAATAATAAAAATATAAAAAGAAATAACCAAAGGGAGAAACCAAACTAATCTAAATAAAATTAAAAAAAAAAAAACAAATTATAGACAAAAAAAAAACAAGACTTAAATGTCACTAAACACCCTATACCCGAAGGAGCTCCCTAAAGTATTTGAGTTTTTTTTTTTGGATCTGAATTTTCATAATTTTTTTCAATTCCCATAGTTTCTCTGTCTTTTTTTTTTTTTTTTGTTTTCCTTTTTTTTCTTTACCGCGAAAAAATACTTAACACTTAAACTTATTATAACATGCACAAACACTACACTTAACACTAACTTAATTATTAATCTTAGCATATTTTTTTTTCTTTTCTCTTCTTGGATTTGTATATACCCTTCCACCATTTGCATTAATTACTTCTCTTTTCTTAAATTCCTTTTCTGAAGCCATTTGTCCTTTTCAACTCTGTTGATTGGGCCTATTTCCCCTTTTAAATGTCCGGGCAGTATAAAAATACACGTATACATATACACAAACATGAATATTCTGGCCTCCACTTCACATCTGAATCCTGCAACCAGCTGGAGGCCAGTGCCAATATAAGAAAATTTTCTTTCCTAAATTAAAATTCAAATAACACTCACGTTCTCTGTAAGAACACCGGCAAACAGGGATTTGCGCGTTATTTATAAATTATTTACTTTTTTTATTATAAAAAAACGAAAAAAACATTAAAAAAATATCCTGCGAACCAGTTCGCTTTAATTGGCTTATTATTTTCTTTCTTTCTTAAAAATGGCCACTGTGCCTGGATATGTATACCCTTTATCTATAATTCACATTGTAGTGAACTCTTTCTCTTTGCTAGCTAGTTGTCCCCTTCTATGAATCCACCACTAGAGGGCACACAAGACAACAAAAGCCAAAAACAGAGAGAACATAATTCACAATTACACTTTTGTTTCTCTAAGTACACTAACAAATATACACAGTGTACTACATACATGCATACATAACATAACAGAACACAGCTGAGCGCCTTTCAGTGGCGTAAATATCAATAATTTGGTAGTCAGTGGCGTGACTACTGCTAGGGATGAGTGGGGCAAAATACCCACCGTTACATCCTTTGACTTATTTGGTACTTTGTATTTACAAATGTTGCCTTTTGAATGATATAGTTGATGCTAAAGTACATTATGTGCTAAATTTAGAACCTTTGGGCATAAAAATGATAAATACTATATATAAATGTATGTCATTGAATTTTTTACTTTTTTTTGTAATTTTACTGAATTGTCCCCATGGGCTTTAAAATTGCAATAATTGAAATAAATAAATAAATACATCAATAAAAAAATGAATAAATAAAAAATTTGTTTTATACTTTAAAAATTTTTTTCACTTAACTTTGAAAATTATTTTTACCTTAGGGCTTGGTTTGAAATTGTATAATAATAAAAAAATAAACTTGTTTTAGCCTATAACTTTTTTACCACACAATTTATTTTACTTTAAAAATATTTCTGAATTGAACAATGTACCACATTTTCTTACATGAAACAATTTTTCATCTAAAATGCTTTTAGATCAGAGGTTCATTTATGAATCTAATACCGACGTTTTTTTCGAGTTATCAATGCCTACTCAATACTTACAGAGTTGTATTTTCTGTATATAAGCGTAATTTTGCCTTAAAAACACTATGA
Source organism: Eustalomyia histrio (assembly GCA_949748255.1). NCBI lineage: Eukaryota > Metazoa > Arthropoda > Insecta > Diptera > Anthomyiidae > Eustalomyia > Eustalomyia histrio. The sequence goes on from OX456524.1 coordinate 44,637,791, forward strand.
AAATACTGCTCTGTTTTTGGTAAGAATATATAATACTATCGAGTCAATACTTGAAAATTATTGAGTGTTCAAAAGTATTTTCATTTTACAATTCTGTTTATGGTCGTTTTTACAATGTACATACTTTATTAAACTATATTTGCAACTAAATAAAAAAAATTATCATTGGTTTATTTGATTTCTTTTTTGTTATAATTAAAATCTTTTTCAAATTTTCTAGCTGTTTATTTGCTTGATTGTTTTATGGACAGTTATACCATACGTGCCGATAAACTTAATCTAACTACTATAACTTGTCTCATTGTTGCTGCTAAAATCGAAGAATCTGATATTGATATGCCAAAGTTTGCCGAGCTCAATAAAATGCTGGATAAATCGTATACACTGTACGAATTTAAGAATGTTGAATGTAAAGTGTTGGGAGCATTTAATTTTGATTTAATACGACCGACAGCAGCAACATTTGCTGAATATTTTGCAAATAGTTTTATAACATTACAAGATTACCACATCTTTATAAATCATTGGAACAATGAAATGATTTTAAATAATTATCATTATCAACAGCAGCAGCAGGAGGAACAATTTAATTTTGAAACGGAATCTGTAAACAACACAACATGTCCGCTAATTAATATACCATGTCCATATTCGAGCTATGAAGATATGTTGACAACATTAAGTAAACAATTGTTTGAATTGATTGATATTTCCCTTAGTTGTACGTTCTTAAAATTTCATAATTTTTAAGTAAATTTTTCAACATTTTTAAATATTTTACAGATTTAAAATTTGCTAATGCCAGACCTTCAATAATAGCATCATCTTGTGTGGCAGCGGTGAGACAAATGTACGGTATTTTTCCTATATGGACACCATATTTGATAAAATTAACTGCTAATACAGCAGATGTAATATCACCATTTGTCGAAGCTATTTTAACAATTTACCGCATACATTGTAACAACGAGCTACTACTACATAGTGTACAAACTCCAAATACACCTATAGCAGGAGCCAGTCTAAATACAGCCACTATATTATGTGATAGTCCAGATTCTGGTATTGTATCAGCAAATGATACAAAATCTACGAAATCTGATACAGATAATGAAGATGATTGTGATGATGATGATATTGATGATGATGACGATGATATTGATGATGATGATATTGATGAAGATGATGATTCTGAGGAAGAAGATGAACCATATCATTGTTTTGAATATCCAATATTACCAAAAAGAAGACGTATATTTTAGGTCAAAAATATGTTGAACATATTTTATATGCAATCTATGTATACATTTTTTTTTTGTTGGTATTCATCTAAAGATTACTTTTGATCTCATCTTAATTCCATTTTTCTTTTAATTAATTTGATACCTCAAGCATATTAACACTTTTTAATATATACATATGTTTAATTTTAATAAGTCACTTTAGTACATTTTTTACGAATTTTTTCAATTTTCAAAACCTGTAGGTGAATGTAGTTAGTATTTTTCACATACAGCTTTCATACAATTGAATTGTAATAATATGAGTCCAACTTTTTCCTTTGTTTATTCTTTTTTTTTTAAATAATAAAAATCTTTACTCTAAAAAATCTCATTACAATTATATTTTTAATTTGGGAAATAAAATAATTTGGTTTGAAATATATGTTTATATTTTAAATATTGGAATATTATAGTTTTTAGTTTTATAATTTTTTTATTTTGTATATTTTTTGTAGTTAAACCTTTGACTACCAATGACTTATAAAACGCATCCTAAATACAAAAAAGAGTCAAATTTTCAGGATATGCAGAAAAAAATTAGTGGTAATATTTAAAAAAAAAAAAATTCTTTTATTAATTTCGAAGAAGATTGTGCTTTACTTTTTTTAAATATTTTATATTGAGTGAAAAATAAAATGTATAGTTTTCAATTATGACCCTTACGACAATCACGATTATTTTTATCAAAAAAGGCACAAACATAACAAAATAATACAGTGAATTTAATGTAATTTTTTTAATTAATGAAGTACAATGCAAAATATTACACCACAAAATTTATCACTTTTTACATACCATTTCGATGTCTCTCACGTAGTAAAAAACGTTCTCTTGGTTTTGTATGGGCAAATTACAAAGGTTCGGCATCTTTTCAAATTGGTTGTTTTACCAATTGGATTTGAAAAAAAAGGTTTAAAACAGGGAAATTTGCTAAAATTTTTGTAGAAATCAGGGAAATTTGCTCAATTTTCCCCTGTTTTATCTCAGTTTCCGAATCTTTGTATTCTGTATAAAATTTTATTTGGCCGCTGTCTGCGTTGCAATCTCTATACTATGTACTACATATCGAAATACTACATATTGAACTACTCATATTGAAAAAATCAACCAATTCAGAAGAGATACTTTATTAAAATTTTGGGTTTAGTAACATATTTTTTCCAATGGGTGCGCGGTTAAAGCATCATAAACAGCATAAAATTAATTCTTAGCTGTAGGAATAATTCTTAATAAAAAGTTTGGTTAAAAAATCTGCAGCGTTTTCAGTTTGACCGAAAATGGATTACCAATTTCTAAACTATCTAATTTAGTTTTTTTTTTGATTTTCTTACAGAAGAGAAAATTTTCACATAAAACAACAATTCAAGTTTTAAATTAAAATTCCTTGCAGTATTATTATTTAAAATAAAGGTGAATGAAATATAATTTAATAAAATTTACATAAAATATAACACAACAAATGTACTTTAGTACATTTAGAGACGGTGCGTAGTGCCTAAATTAGTTCTTAAAAAAATTTATAAGTTTCATAAAAAACTTGTAACCTTAAATTTAGTTACAAACTTATTTAGCCAATTCGCACCAGTCCCCTTAATAAAACAATTTAAACTTAATTTATGTAGTAATATATATTTTTTTTTTAAATAAGTCTGTTTTTTTTCATTTGATTTCAGATTAAATACGAACAAAAAATTTGAGGAAACTATCATTATAAATCACCATTTTACTAAAAATAAGAAGAATTAAAAGGGAAATAATAAGATAATAAACAGTAATTAAGTAAGTAAAAAAAACACTTATTATACAGGGGAGATACTGGGAGATATGTAAGTTATACTAACTTAAAGCTCCTTAAAATTAAAAAAAAAAACATTTCAAAATAAAGAAATTAAAGAATTCTGAGGAATTTTTGAAGTTTAATCTTAAATTTTATAAAAATGCGTTTTAAAATACTTAAATGTAAAATTCTATATCTAAAACAATAAAACTAAAGTTCTGAATGTGATGTTTTTCATAAGATGTAAAATTCTTAGTTTACATCGTCAAAAGTGTTCTAGGCTGAGAAAAATCGTGTGCAAATCATGATCGTTAATAAGCTCAATTGTTTAAAAAGTTTATTTAAAGGTTCGGACCATGTCCTATCAATAGTTTGTCCAATGACATTTGAGAAAATATATGTACTGAAAATTATGAAAATCTAAAAACACCCTATAAAGCTTTCAGAATGTACTGTTCAAGAATTAATTTTGTTAATTTTCTTTTGGAAATGACATGTCATAACCCCAATGCTAAGTAAGGAATATATTTTTTTAAATTTGTTTAAACCAAATTTAAACTCTATTTTTTCAAATTCTCGTTATGAAACTGCATTTTGTTAATAGGAATTTTAACTGTCACTGACTTCAATTTCGTTTGATAGTGAAATTTATTACGTCAATTGCTTCACCAAAAGAATTTTTCAGAAATAAACGATATAAACGAAAGAAAGTTAATTACATAAAAAGTAAAAACAGTAGCAACAAAGTTAGTATTTCAAATAAAGAAAAATTTTCAAATATAACAAAAATTAACTATGCTTTAAGAAAAGTATCGAATTTTTGTTATTTTTCTATAAAAGGCCTTCTTTTGGTTTTTATTAATTTTTTAAATTCTTCCTTTTTTCTACATTGTTGTAGTGTTTCCAATTCGGTTACTCGATTAACCTATTCCTCGATTAATGTCGAAACAAGTAACTTACAACTCAAATAATTATTCGACCCGAATAATCGATTAAAATAGGTCGATTAACCGGTTTAATTTTTAATATGAAATTTTCTGTTATTTTTTTTTTGAACTTTCTAATTTTCTTAACTTTGGCAAGAAAATTGTAGAAAAAACATCAACTAAAATACAAATTCATTTCAAATCGACTGAATCAAAGCAAATGTTATATACTTGGCTTTAGAAAATAGGATAGACAATTTTTATTTTTGTTTTAATATGTAAAAAAAAAATTGAATTGGAGCTTTCAACTTTTGTATACATGCATTTCTAGCTGACAATATATCTTATCAGAACGCGAAGTTTTAGAAAAGATAGAGCCTCTAAGTAGAGCTTTAACAAAAAATCTATTGAAATATATACTTTTCTCCTTAGCAATGAAACATGTGATTAGGTATATTCCTAACAAGCACTATGACGTTACTTATAAAATTGCTTTAAATTCGAAAATTGTTTTTTCTAAAAAAATGTTTTATTTAAAATTCTATGAAAAAAATAACATGGAATTTTGTTTCTAATTTGATTTATCAACAAATTTTGATAAAGTAAAAACTTCAGTAGAATCAAGTTGTTTTTGTCAAAAATATTTAAAAATTCGTTTATTTGTTTATTCTTAGTTGCACAATCACAGAAAAATCGGTGAGAACTTGTTAGGAATATGCGTGATTTTCATATCTTTTCTAATAGATAACCTCTTTAACTCTTAAAGCTTAAACCAGGTAGTGAAAAGTAAGGGATCAGTAGCAGTTCCATCAAATTTTGTTTGTGAATTTCGATATTTCATATTTCTAAGGATTTGTTTTTCAATTTTTTGAAGCCAGCTCTTGTTTATTTAGGCATTTTTTATTATTCTGGACAGTGTCATATATACACAGAAAAAAGTATCACAAAATTTTACGTAATTAAAAATATTTGTTAAAATTCAAATTCTATTTCTAATAATTTTTTGTTTAAAATATTTGTTACCTTTCATATAAAAGTTCTTTGAAAATAAAAATTGAACTTACAAAAAAATAACAAAGAGTTTTTGGTATATACAAACTACATTGTTGGTACCTTTTTAAAAATGTTTATTTGTATTTACAAAAATATTCTAGGAAAGATATTCAATATTACAAACAGAATTTTGTAATTTTATTCTGTGTAGAAAATAAAAACCAACTTTATCGACAAATAGTCCCACTTCGGTAAAACAATATCTACATTGGGTTTCTAAGGGTTTTATTCTGAAAAAAATTTATCTGATTCATCTGAAAAAAACCCAAGATTATAAGGCATGATTCTTTAAAATCTCAGGATGCTTTAAATTGCCCTAAACGAACACTTTGGAAACCAGACTTAACTTGATATTTCAACAAAAAGCAGGGCTCTAATCGCCGCATTCGTGATCGAATTTGATATCGTACAAAAAATAAATTCGATAGGTATCGAATTGCCTAATTACGGCATTCGATTGGTAACGAATCGAAAATTTTGCAAATTGTAAAAGATTTTATTTTAATTGTAATAGAGTCCTGACATATTTTTCACACAAATGTAAACAAAAAAAAAAAAAAAAAACAAGAACAGCAAATTTAAAACAGAGTAAGTAACAATTATGCTTTTTAGTTAATTTATTTAATTAAAACATTTTTTATAGACAATGAGTCAACAATTACTATTAATAATGCACATGTCCTCATCGGAATCTGAAGATGAACATGGCGTAATGCGCCTGCTAAAGCGTAATTAATTTATTTATAAAACCAAAAAATACTTCACTAAGGATTTATTTGCAGATTTAAACAGCGATTTAGACTGTCGAAGGAGGCGTTTAATTATGTTCTTTCCCAGATTGATTTTGTTGGGCACATGTCAACAGCGGTGCCGCCAACCCTTCAGTTAGCAGCAACACTGTCTCTGTTTGCTACCGGTAGCTTCCAACATGCGGTTGGAAACGATTATTTAGTTGGTATGTGTCAAAGCACTGTTAGCAAAACTGTGAATAATGTGGCAAAGGACATAGAAGAGACAGTGTGTCCGAATTACATAAATTTTTCTCCTGAACAATCAACAGAATGTATGGAAGCTTTCATGAGAAAATATAAAATTCCAGGAGGTTTGTCTTTAAAGTTATCTTATAATAAAATTTTGAACATGCTTTTAAGTTTTTAGTTGTGGGTTGTGTTGACGGCACTCATATTGGTCTTCAGAAGCCAACGATTAACGAGCATATGTTCTTCAATAGAAAAGGTTTTCACAGCCTCAACTCTATGGTGGTAAGTTGCTTTTTTTTAAGTGAATGGTTAAAATACATTATTTGTACAATTAGATTTGTGACCACGAATATAAAATTTTGGCAATCAATTCAAAATATGGCGGAGCAGCACATGACTCGTTTGTTTGGAAGCATTCTGATGAAAGGGATTTGTTGGAAGATCTTTATAAAAACAATAAATTAAATATGCATGGCTTTTGGGTAAGTAAATGCAATACGGTATTATATTATTATAAGTAAATGCAATACGGTATTATTTTTACTATCATTTTAGGCGACTCTGGGTATCCTTTAGAGCCATGGTGTATTACACCATATAGGAATCCTAAAGAAGGTACAATTGAAGCTCATTTCAATTATCTACAATATAAAGTTAGGTGTATTGTTGAGAGATCGATTGATATACTAAAAGGACGTTGGAAAATTCTTTCGAATGACAAACAAAGCCGTTACAGCCCTGAAAAAATGGCACTTTTTGTAAATGTGTGTGTAGCATTACATAACGTGTGTATTAAATTTAAGGTACCACAGTACACTGAAATCGTCGTAAATGAACGGACTGAAATTGATATTGGAGCAGAGACAAATCTGACAAGAATTGGTAATAAAATTCGAGACCAAATCAAAATGTCTTTACTTAACAATTTATAAAACTACAAAATCAAATTTTAAATTATAAAAGTAAATAACTAAAATTGTTTATTAAAATTAAATAAAAAATAATACTATAAGGAACACAAAAATATTTTTCATTCAGACTTAACACTATTTTTAAAAATAACACAAAAAACTTAAAAAATGAACTTCATGAGAACGAGCGTTTCCTACAATCTTTTTGAAATAGCTTTTCCCTGCCCACAATTTGGCAAAATATTTTTTGCCAAGTTGGGATGCTCCGTCATAAATTCGGCCAAGATTTCCTTTTGTTTTGCATTTATACTTTTTGCACTTGTCCTAAAAACTTAACAATTAATACTTTTTTTTAATTAAAATTAAATAAAACTTACATTTTGTTCACTTTTTTTTATGAAAACACTTTAAAACAATTTTTTTTTTTTTAATTTCGACACCTATTGCTGTATCGAACAATATTGTAAAAGATTGCACTCGATCGATTGCTCGTTATCGAATCTTATCATCTCAAAATACGTTAATTTTTGTTCGATAACGAATGCCATAATCTCAAAATAAAAATATTCGATCAAAGTTGTTCGATCACGAAAGCGGCGATTAGACCCCAGCTCTTTGTGTTCTTATTCAGAAAAGAAATACATTTATTTAGCATTAACCCGATGAAGCCATTAATAAATTTTCTTAATTTTTTGACTAATTGGAAACACTAAAATATTGATATAAAATAAATTTTTTGGAAAAAAGTGCATTTATTTCTAAAGATCTATGTTAAAGATCATTTTATCCAAAATTAGTTTTAGTTATTTTTTAATAAAAGTTCCCTTTTTTTAGTTAAAATAAATAGATAACTTGTCAGAAAACATTGCATTTTTGTAATCAGTTAGGAAAACAGTTAAAGAAACTTTACGAAATTCATTAATAGCACTGTTAAAAAGTTTTTTTTCTAAGTTAAAGTATCTTTAAATATCCATTTGACAACAATTTTTTTCGTTTTCTGGTGAAGCTTTAAACGTTCTTGGGACCACTATCGATATTTATTTATTTCAATAAAAATGATCCTTGGAAACTTAAGCTACAAATCCAGAAGAAAAAAATCAATGTTGGAGCATTTTAGGATAAATTACGAAATTAAACAAAATATACTGAAATATATAAAATACACACAGTTTTAAATTAGAATAATTTCTATATAAAACCATAGGTAGCTGCACACACACACTCTCACACTTAAGATTAAAAATAACTTTTTGTTTCAAATACACTCATCGTTGCATATCTCTACGTTTAAGTATATCAAAAATAACGTCAGAAGAATTTTCTTTATTACCATTCGGTGATCCATTATCATCGTCATCCGAATCAGTTTCATTTAATAAAGGAACAGTTAAAGCGGAATGTTTTTTCGTTGCTGTAAAAGCATAATCGTTTACATGTCCGGAATTTGTAGAACTCGATGAAGCACCATTAAAAGAAGCTTCATTTAAATGCATATCGCTCGATGATTCATCATACGAATTTAATTCTTGTATTTTTGTTAAAGTTGAATATTTATGTACAACATGACAGCAGATGCCAGCCAAACAAACAACTAAACCTAAAGCATTAACTAAACTTAATTGGTCGCCATTATATTCTACAGCCAAAATTAATTGAAAAATGTCCTTAAAAGAAAACAAAAAAAGAAAATATATTTTAGTTCTCTGCTTAAATTAGGGTTGCCTGGCAATACTACTAAAATACCGTTATTAATTTAAAACCCTTTCAAATCGTTACCCTTAAAATACCGGTACCAAAATAACTGAAGTACCATTATCCTTGAAATACCGATACCGAAATAAATGAAATGTCGATACTCTTAAAATACCGTTACCGTTATTTTTAGATCTCGGTTTTTGATAATTGCAAGTTTTAATTTGATGTTTACATTAAGTTGGTAAATTTGATTTGTTTTTTGTGTGCGCTGAAAATCTGACTAGCGTTATCCTTAAAATACCCCTACCGAAACAACTAAAATTCCGTTACCGCAATAGCTAAAGTACCGTTAAACCGTTAATACCCTTAAAGATATAATTAAAATACCATTCTCTCAAAATATCGGCAATAGCGTTACCCTTATAATTCCGTTATCGAAATGCTCTACAATACCGTTACCCTTGGCGATAACCTCTCCCTTCGGTTAGCAACTATGTTTTAAAATCATAAAAATTTATAAAATTTACCTTGAATATTCCAGCTATTGATAATGTTAAACTAGATGTCTTTGATAGCACCATAAATTCACTCACTTCCATAAAAAATGCCAATGATGCTCCAGCAGATATCTTCAATATAACCATAATTATAGCATTATCTGTATAATTCATCATATTTTGCATGACACCAACTAAATCTTTACCTTAAAAGTTTTAATTTAAATACAAAAAAATTTGAAATATTTATATAAAATATACTATATTTACCCTCAAATATTATAACGAATGGTAATAGGGCTACAATCATCCATGGCTGCATGTGATATATCATATCTATTGGATTGTGTAGACCTAATTTTGATTTTTGCATTACAAATTGTGCTAAACTCCAACGTATACCACCACTCAAAGATGCAACCAATATAAATACAAAACCTAATGTATGAAATTGTGTTGATTTATAGGTGAACATAAATAAACCCACAGCAATTAGACCAACTATAAATACCAATGACCAACTCTGTAGTGGAAACATATTTTGAACCATAAATAATATTTTAAAATAGCAAAAAAATTATCGGCTTTTCTAACAAACCTTTTTCTCTAATCCCAATAGTATAGCAAATATTAATATAAATACAATTGTCGATGATTTGGTCATTGTATATAACGATATCGGTACCAATTCCAGGGCCCAATTGGAAAATCCAATATCAATACCACTAGCCAAACCGGTTGGAGCCATTTTTCTTACCGACGTTCGGCAATCTAATTGAATTCTTGATTTACCAACTACCAACCTATAGGCGGCACGTACCAAGCATGCCATTATAAGTTTTAGCACCAAATGGTAACTAACAATGCTTAAGGGAAACTTAAGTTCCTTAATTAGAGCCTTTTGATAGAAAGTTAAACATATTGATAGTAATAGATAGAGGAGTATGGTAAGTAAGGAACAAATGGCCATTTGCATGAGACGGGCATCATTTAAACGATCCCTTAAAGTAACTGTATGTTGTGAGAAATTTGGTGAATGATTTGCCGCATTATGGTTTAGATGACAATTTTGCTGATTTGGATTATGACGATTTTTTTCTTCTAAATCATCTAGATCAGAATCACCCGTATATTTTAATCTATGTTCGGCTTCCAATTTAATTTCTTCATTTTCATCATCATCATTTTCTGAAAATGATCGCTGGGCATTAAATTCCTGATTATTAAGGCGGGCATATTTGTGATTATCATAACGTACATGAGACATTTTTATTTTAAAATTGATTAATCATAGGTTGTGTTTTATAAAAATCTGAAAATAATTTAAAAACATTCAGCAATTACGTTAATACGTATTAAAACAAAAGTTATCTCCTTACCTTTCGTTTTAGCCCCAAATAACCCTTTGTTGGTTTATACTCCACCACACAAAGCGACGTTAGTAACACAGTCTACAACAAAAATGCTTTGTATTTTGTGCCATATGGTTGGATTAATTCAATACAATTTTTTCTTTTTAACTTTTTTTCCTCTTCTGAACTATACCCAAGGAAACGAGCCGGGTACTTTTCTACTTATTTATATACTTTTCTACTTATTTATATATATTATTTGTTGTATACTCTTGCTACTCGATTGTATGTAATAATTCTATTTTATTTTTTTTATTAAGAATTTTTAAAGTTGGAAATTTTACGATCGTTCTACATTATTCTGCGTTGCAATATTTTTTGTTTTAATTTAATTGTCGGTACTTCGTTTTATTTATCTATGGCTTTGATTATTTATACATATTCTTTATATATTTATCAATATTTTGTTAAAATTTTCTACAAAAAATATTGAAACAACTGTTGACGCAGGCACGAATACATGAAGTATAGTAATGTTGTCAACTTGTTAGCCCCAAAAATCGCTTAATTTCTAATATACCGCTCAAAATGTCACTATGCATTTTAAAAGTGAATACCACAAACTGTACAGATATATTACCAATGACATATGTCAAACAAGTATTCTCGATCCGTAAGTTATTTTGAAATAGTGATTTTCAAAATGAGATAGAAAAATAAACTCCATATAAATTGTATGGTACATATTTTTTGTATATCTATCCCTTTCTGTGTATCACTGCAAATTTGACATTTCCTTTTATCCATTTTCTAGTCGCCATTTTGATTTAATCAGTTGTTCACTTTCAGGGTAGTCTGTGGTGAATACCTTCGTTAGGAAGTAACACTGGGCTTTCAATCTCCGTACATTTTCAAAAACAAAGCAAATTAAAGAGGCTGATACATGTATTTCGATCCGGCTAAATATCTGTTCAGAATCCAAAGAAAAAGGAAAAGTAGTAGAAATGCCTATGTAATATATGGGGACCGGGACATTGCATCTATTTATTCTACAACGCATAAAATCAATGTTAAAACACGAAACAATAACAAAAATCAATTGTTTTCGCTTAGCATGTAAAATTCTTGTTTTATCAATAATTTAATGTCCTGTGTATACTAAAAATTGGGCCCAAATCCCCTTGTTTGGCAACACTCTAAACTGTTTTATTTCATAGGTAAAGCACTCTGAGACGATAACATATTTTATGGTTACCGAATTAATTTTGTTTAGTTTTATGGCGCACTCAAAAAAGTGTTTGTCAGTTGTCCTATGTAAAAATACAAACTAAATATCACAGTTATTTAAAAAATAACAACCCTGCAATAGAGATGATACAAAAAATTTTTAAGTGCTCCAACAGTATTTTTTCAGAAAATACATAATTTTTGGTAGTAAAAAAAAATTTGGATGAGTTTTTTGGGTTGGGTATCGTGCATTATCTTGATACTTGTTAATTAAATCGAATTGTTGACATAATTAACAATTTGTGAAAACAACACCGCATCAAATAATTAAACGTCAAAATAAAATATTGTTACGATTTTACCCTTTATAAAATCGTTGATTTATTTACCTTTTAAATAAATCGAGTTCTTTCTACATTGCAAATAATAAACACTGTTTGAAATTATTTATAGCTCTATTTATTTATAACCGTCACTAAAAATTACAGAAATACACTTTAATAGCACACTTTATTTACACTATTTAGATAGACTAAACGTTAGCCACACTTTAATTCTTCACATCCTGCGTTTTACTTATAAACTGAACTACTGCGTCACCAAACACCCGTATTTATATGAGTAGTCAGGTATTCTAGTTATTTCCAGTTTATTACGACACTAGATGTTTCCAGCTGTCAAAATTCGCGTCAAGAAATTCCTAGTTGTGGAAATTTCTTGTAACAATATACATATATATTTGTCAATCAAGCGGACGGGTCTTGTTAACTATATAGTGATGTAGTTCCTTTTACCTTAAAAAACTACTAACGATTTTAATAAAATAACAAAATTGATAAAAACAAGTGTTTTTTAACAGTTAATTTTTTCGGTATTATAGAAATATATTTTAATAAAAAATATAAAAAAAAATTCAAATTTTTTGATTACAAAAAAAAGATGTATAATTACTTCTTCCAATTCCAAACGGTACTCCATAATAAAAATAATATTGTTACAAGAAATTTCCTCAACTAGAAATTTCTTCACGCGAATTTTGACAGCTGGAAACATCTAGTGTCGTAATAAACTGGAAATAACTAGAATACCTGACTAATATAAATACGGGTATTTGATAACGCAGTAGTTCAGTTGATAAGTAATACGCAAAGTGTGAAGAACTAAAGTGTGGCTAACTAAAGTGTGGCTAACCACACTAAAGTGTGGTAAAATCGTAACAATATTTTCACAAATTTTATTTGCACTTGAACTAATTTGTTATGCTTATATTAATAACACGGTACAACAATTTCAAGCTTGTTCCAAAATTATGGCGTTCCGACGATTGATTCTTGCTGAGGAGACCAAAAAAAAAATATACGTGTGTCGGCATTTCGATAGATCACATCGGAATTTCATTTTAGAGGCGGTGAAAGTTTCCCAGCTCTGGCCTGTTCTTGCAGCATATCGGTATATAAAACCATGTTTTCTTCACATCGAGGTGTAGGGTATGTTCAGCAACTTTGTAGATATAAGTCAAAATCTGACTTATAATATGTAGGTCATCCCAAAATTTGATTAAAAATCTGATGAGCAATCTTGAATTTGATTGGTTTTTGGTGTTTGTGTTAAGTATTGGGTTTTGGTGTGTTATGACATATATAGTAGAATTTTATGGCCAACATTTTTGTAAAACATTTCAGCATCGCCCTTCCACTTTATCGGGGTATTTTTTATAATTTGTAAGAATAAAGCTAAAAAATGCTATTATGAGGGGGAGTTAGAGGGTTAATATATTCTACAAAAATATTTGCCATACCATTATCTACAAAGTTGCTGAACATACCCTACACCTCAGATGTAAAGAAAAGATAGTTTTATATCGGTATGCTGCAAGAACAGGCCAGAGCTGGGAAACTTTAACCGCGTCTAAAATGAAATTCCGATGTGATCTATCAAAATGCCGACACACGTTTATTTTTTTGGTCTCCTCAGCAAGAATCAATCGTCGGAACGCCATAATTTTGGAAGCTTGAAATTGTTGTACCGTGTTATTAATATTAGCATAACCAATTGGTTCAAGTGCAATTAAAATTTGTTCAGTTGGTAAGTGGGAAAGAATAGCTCAAATAACTGACAAACTTTTCATGATGTATTTGAAAAATGCGTAAAAACTGCATTATCCTTTTTGATTTTTGTTGATTACTTGACCAGAGTATTAAAGGAGTGCAAATAATTTTTAATCTTGATAATGCGCATGCTTTGAGTGAAGTTGGCTGCAATTCCTTTTACTTTTTTGCTACAACTACAAATACACTTGTTAATTCTGTCATTATTTTTCAAAGGAATATACACATTACGTTTTAAGCAGGAGTAGTTTAGTTGCGGTAGAAGGATATACGTGATATATACCACAATTTCAAATCGAACATACGAATAAAAAGAAAATTTTCTAAAATAAAAAAATAAATATTAATTTAAAAAAGAAATTCAAATAAGAAAGTGTTAATAAATTTTGTGTGCGACAATTAAATAAAACCAAATTATTTTCAATATTAAATTAACTTTGTTGTTAATTCAAGAATTACGCTAAAATTACGTAAAAAAATTTAAGGTTATTTATTATGTACTTACATATATATTGTATATGAAGTATATGTACTTATAGTAAATGTCATCTAAAGAAACAGTTAAATGACGCGTCATAACTAAACAAAAAACCAAAGTCTCTTTGCAAAATTTTACAATAACAATTTTCCAGAAAATTTCAAATATATAATCAAAATGTCTACTAATACTGAGAAGGTAAATATTTATGCAAAGTTTATTTATTTCTATATTACATGGATAAACAAAACTTCAACTTCAAAGTTTTCAATCAATTTCCATGCAACTTGTAATTCATGATTTGTATGTGATTTCTTATATTAAATGTAACTTGTATAAGTATTGGTTTTTTATTGATGTATGGCTGTGTGCAAATATTTTCTTGAATGATTTTCTTATATTTATGAATGTGATTGCCATAGAAGTTGTACGAGTATGTTAGTAGTACAATAATATTTTTTAATAGTGAAGTTTTGTAAATTGTAAATTACAAAAAATGTTGACGTTTTAAAAATGTTTATGATAACATATTCACTAAAAGAATTGTGTCGGTACAAATATCTGCTTTAAAAAAGTGTACACTGCAATTTCATTTATAAGTAACTTACATATATTTCAATTATTTTCAGCTATTTAAATAACACAAACTGTTAAAAAATAATTGCAATATCAGTAAAAGTATTAAATGAAATTTATAAATTGTGCTTTTGTAATTAAAAAAGTGTACATTGCAATTTCATTTAAAAGTAACTTATATTGCAGTTATTTTCAAAATTAAAATTTGTTTTTTAACTAAAAAATTTCAAATTCAGTTGATTTTCCATGGAAATATGAATTCGCAATATTTGTATTTGTTACAATATAATAAAAAAAAAAAAATACGAAAACGGAATTTTTATTCAACCGCAATTTTTTGTCAGTTATTTATTTTTTTGAAAATTTTAATTTAATTTATTTTTGATTGTATTAATTTATGTGTTCTTAATCATAAGCTTTGTCTGGTGTTACGTAAATCATAAGCACTCGTAAATTTTACCACTTTTTTATTGCAATCAAAAACACATTTATTTGTTAATTTTACTTTGATTTATTACATTTGAACTAAAAAAAATTTGGTATGAAATTATTTGTCATCATCGCACCATGTACAGCAACGTGCTCGGTGTTCGGCGCAGAAGGCTCGTTTGCAGTGTTTACAATATAGCGTCGTCGTTCTACGTTTTTTAGCTGGACGTATAAAACAAATGGTTGTTTTTTGGTTCAGGAGACTCCAATTGTTGTTCAGCAATATTTATATTTAATATTAAGCATATCATTTGTTTAAGTGAGCGTTGTAAAATTGATAGCTTAGGTAGTTAGTCGGCTTACGGGAATATCTTCTCTTACCTGTTGATTTTTGTTAGACTACTTTTCCATGATTTATTGTCGGGTTATGCTGACGTCGTCAGTGTTCTGTCGTGCAACATTGATTTTAATTTTAGCTTTTTTAGAACATTCAAAATACGAACTTTCATCACTAGAACAAACATACTCTGATTCGGATGCACTAAAATCATTTTCAATATTATCCTCAGTTTCTAATCCGCTTTCCTGTTCTACATACTTTGAATTCCACTTGCATGATCATTGTGTTTAAGAGGTCGCGTATATTTTTTTTATATATTAATGGTTCTTTAAGAGATAACGATAAAAATTATTATTTTTCGAAAATAAATTTAAATGAAAAAAAAAAACTACATTAAAGCTAAGCAGTCGTAAAATTTACGACTCTATCGCTATTTCGCTTGCTTGTATAGCAATAACACTTTTTTTTTGCACACAACACAACTTCTCACTTCAAAAAAGAAGGTACAATTTATTGCTTAAGGTGTTGCCAGCATCAAATTTTAATTTTTGAATCGAAAATTTTACGATTGCTTATGGTTCTGGGCTTAATTAGTAAATCATTTACTATTTTTTTTTTTGCTATTTACATTTTAGAAATTACAGAGTTTTTACCGAATATTTACAATTTTTTTTTACATATTTTTAAAAACCGAGTTCGTTAAATTAGCAAAAAAAAAATTTACTAATTTTAAAAAGTGCATATTGAAGGAAATTTTATTTCTAATAATTCAAACCTATACCTAAACACTCAGAAAGAAGTTAGTAGAAAAATTTCTAAACGTTTTTAATCCCACTATATTTTTTTCGTAATGATTTTCAGTAAAAAATATTATTTAGTATTTTTTTTTTGCAAATTACAAATTTTTACAGAATATATACATACAAATTTTTATTGCTAATTTTTGCTAAAATTGCCAGAAAAAAAATTTACTAATTTTAAAAAAGTGAATATTGAAGGAAATCTTATTTCAAATAATTAAAACTAATACTTATAAACCTAATAAACAAATGATTAAATTATGTATAAATGTCAATTAATTTGATTCTTTTGATTATTTGATTGAATAGTGGAAAATAATTCAGTCAACAAAAAGAATTTTGCAAAAATTTAATCAGATTAAAAAATGAATTTACCAACTTAGCTTTTTAAAGGGGTGAAATAAATTCGTGGCTCAATTAATGTATAAAGTTTGAACTAAAATTAACCCAAATTAAAGTCACAAAGAAAAAATGTTGGGTGACTGCAACTGAACTAAGCAGTTGACACAATATTCGATTGTATAAATGAATCTGTTTTCTGGGTTACAGTAATACTACTATATGTAAAGTTATTGATAGAATATTTATTTGATATTCTAGGGTTTATAAAATAAGAACATTTGCAAAGCAATAATTTTTGCCAAAATTTTTTATACCAGATTTGAGTTATGTGTTGAAAAATTAATAAAATGAAAAGAATCGACCAGGCCAGCACATCATATTTTTAATCCACTTTCGAAAATCTCTTTTGGCTCAAAAATTTAAAGTTTGTTAATTGTAAATGTATGCTTTATGTGAGCCTTAGGCTCTTGGTTTAAAATTGTATAATAATTGAAATAAATTTGTAAAAATATCATTTGATTTGGAATAAAGCGTTTGCTTTACGAAACTGTATTAATCCGCGAGAAATTCCATTCAAATTCCATATTTGCAAATCATTAATGTTATGCACTTAGATTGAAAAAAGGGATCTGAAGTAGACTTGAGCCTTCTTGTTCGTTTAGGTGTCTTCTTTTTTTTAGTTCAGTTTTTCTAGTTCAATCGCTATATAAAAATTTCGTTCAATCTTTCTTATACAATAACTGTTTTCAATCGTTCGCTTGGTGATCTGGTTAGCGAATTATTCATTTTGTTAGTCTTGTTCACTGCTTTAAGTTAATAAAGATAAATATTTTTAAAAAACCAGGTCCCTAACTCTATAGGACGATAATCGTCTGACGATGTCGCCTTGGCGATTGTGTTGCTTCACGTAACTGAAATTTTTGTTATCGTTTTTTCGAAATCGTTTTTTTTTGGCAGCCTATTTGCTTCCTATAAGCACATAATCTGCGTCAAAACTATTTAAAATGCACAATAGCAAAATACCTATTTTACAATATACGGGGACGGATCAATAAGTCCGTGACTTTTTGAATGAAACACAGTTTTTTTTTTTCCAAAAAAAATTTATTTTTCAACATAATCTCCTTTAAGCTCAATACACATAGTCCAATGTTTCTCCAATTTTTGTATCCCTTCCAAAAAATAGGATTTTTCGATGTCCATAAAATAGGCATTTATTTGATCAATAATTTCATCGTTAAAGCTAAATATCTTTCCATCAAGCCATTTCTTTAGGTTTGGAAATAGTCACTGGGGTCTAAATCTGGAGAATATGGCGGATGAGGTACCAATTCATAGCCCAATTAATGCAATTTTGCCATTGAGACTACACTCCCATTATCTTGATGAAAAAGAACTTTTTTCTTGACCATATGGGTTCGTTTTTTTTAAATCCTCGTTAAATCGGTCCAATAAGTTGGCATAATATTCGACGTTTATTGTTTTTCCCTTTTGAAGGTAATCGATGTGGATTATTCCGCATGCAACCCAAAAAACTGTTGCCATCACCTTATTGGCCGACAGACTTACCTTAGCCTTCTTCGGAGCCGGTTCACCCGGAAAAACCCATTGTTTATACTTCTGCTTGGTCTTCAGAGTGTTGTAATGGATCCATGTTTCATCCACAGTTACTTTTAAAAACTATCAACTAATAATTGCAATGTGTATTAAAAACCCACAATAAACAAAATAAATTTTGCAATCCTCTTTAAAATTTGTGAATAATTTTCGATAGTAAATCAGCTTTCTAAGGATTTAATATTGATCAGATCTTCTTTTGTTTGGCTTACAATTGATAAACAATACCAACGAAGAAGTCTGGTACAAACAAAATTTTAAAATTCCATGCATATGACAATCTGTTCCGATTTTCTATATCCCATACCTTTTCCACCCTTGGCTCCATACTTGGTACATTTATTTACATAAATACGATACAGAAAAAAATATAAAATACAAATGATATTTAAAACAATTTTCTTACTGTCCCTATTTTTATTCACATTCGACTATAGGAAATTATAATACTTCTTAATGTGGTTTTTTTCAATTGCAACAACAAAGTTTGAATTGTTGCTTAAAATGAAGAGTTGTTGTTGTACTATAATCTAAAAATAATTTTGTTAGTTTCTTTCCAAAATGTATGTGTGTTTTTTTACTTAAAATTTGTTGCATGCAAGTGTCCCTATTTTTTCGCACATAACTGTATGTACATTAAGGTCGTCCAAAAAAACAAAAGTTCGAATTCACGAGCTCCACAACTCTACAAATATGCCATTACGGAAAAAATATGGTCTGCAAAAGAAATTAAAAACAAGTAAAAAAGGGCTAAATTCGACTGTGCCGAATCTTTGAATACCCTCCACCAAAGGGGATGAAGATGATATACGTATATACTAAATTTTGCATGAACTGTAATATGAATATGTTTTGTCAATTTATGTAACGAACTTTTGTTATTTAGTTTTAGCAATGTTATTTACAGAGGTCTGCTCTATTAGCGACTTTAACATTGTTCATTTTAACGTTAACTTAGTTATCATAGTATGTAAGACAATAAATGTAATCGAACAATAAGAAGACTTAATAACATTTTTACTTACTTAACAGAAAAAAAATATATACAGAAAAATTGTACAAATTTGTATGGAAAATTTTGAGGTACCTTCACATTTTCACTCATAACTTTTGAACCGCTTGACCGATTTTGCTCATTTTAAATACCAAACTGCTCGGGAGGATTTTCAATAATCTGGGTAAAAATAGGCACCCCCGCTTGCGTCTTCGCGTCGTGATCGTGATTTCAACAGACAGACAGACAGACGGACAGACAGACGGACATCGCTAAATCGACTTAAAATTGCATAAGGATCACGAATATATATACTTTATGGGGTCTTAAACCTATATTTTGACATATTACAAACGGAATGACAAACTGATATATACCCTCACCATATATGGTGGAGGGTATAAAAAGCTTTATTTAGAGGTAGCACTTGTTCTGTTATTTTTAATAAATTAAAAATTAAGAAAAATTAAATATAATTATTAGGATCGCGACTCATCAAATCTAATATATTTTTGGGTGTACATTGCGAACATAAAATCAAATTTAAATTCGAAGTCACGATTTTCGCAAAAACTTCACACAACAGATATTCGATTTTCAACAAGAAATTTTCTTATTACATTTACATCTGCGCAATTTTTTTTTAATATACAGTACCACCTCGCTTAAGCAATCCTCGATTAATGCAATTTCTCGACTATAAAAATAAAAATTTTCAACAAACATTCAATTACAAATAATATCTTATTACCCTAACCGAGCACTAGCAACGAAGGCTTTTGGCTCGTTGTAGCAAAAACAGACCAGAGCCTCTGGTGGGAATCGAACCCACACCCTCCGCACTGATAAGCTAGCACGCTACCAACTAGCCTACCGGGGCGCTCAACTCGTATTGCAACTCGTACACTTAAAAAAGTTTAAATAACTAAAAAAATCATTTACAAGAAATGATATTTCATTCAAAAACCGATCTACTTAATTTTCATTTAAATTAAATGCCAATTGTTATTTATTTTTAAATGTTGATTAATCAACTGACACATCCGTAAGAAACAAATGATATAATCAGTTAAAATAAATGTCAAAATTTTACCTACCAATCCTTAAAAAATAAATGTTTTTTTTTTCATTTATTTTAAATTATTTCCGTTTTTGAATTTTTTGTTTTTATACCCTCCACCATATATGGTGAGGGTATATATCAGTTTGTCATTCCGTTTGTAACATGTCGAAATATAGGTTTAAGACCCCATAAAGTATATATATTCGTGATCCTTATGCCTGTTGAAATGGCGATCACGACGCGAAGACGAAAGCGGGGGTGCCTATTTTTACCCAGATTATTGAACATCCTCCCGAGCAGTTTGGTATTTAAAATGAGCAAAATCGGTTCAGCGGTTGAAAAGTTATGAGTGAAAATGTGAAGGTACCTCTAAATTTTCCATACAAATTTGTACAATTTTTCTGTATCTATTTTTTTTCTGTTAAGTAAGTAAAAATGTTATTAAGTCTTCTTTTTGTTCGATTACATTTATTGTCTTACATAGAGAATAATAACATTCTTAGAGCTATATGTGTGTTACTCTAATAACTAAGTTAACGTAAAAATCAACAATGTTAAAGTCGCTAACAGAGCAGACCTCTGTAAATAACATTGCTAAAACTAAATAAATAACATTACTAAAACTAAATAACAAAAGTTCGTTACATAAATTGACAAAACATATACATATTACAGATCATGCAAAATTTAGTATATATGTACGTATATCATCTTCAGCCCCTATGATGGAGGGTATTCAAAGATTCGGCACAGCCGAATTTAGCCCTTTTTTACTTGTTTTTAATATACTCGTACAATACAAAATGTATGTATGCATATGAAGCTATAAACACTTTTTGTGTGAATGTATTTGTATATGTATGTATGTTTATGAAGTTCTTGTAATTTGTATTGAAAAATTTTATATATATACAAACAATTTAAATAAAAAAAACAAATTGAAATTTTTTGAATATGTTTTTTTGAAACAGACAGCAAACAAAATTTAAATTTGTAATAACTGTTACGGACACAAATAAACCACAAGTTTCCGTTTCGTGGGTAAATTTTTATTACATTTCAAACAAATGAAAAAAATAAATGAAACTGAAAAAAATGGTAAATGATAGTAAATTATTTCGAATAAATGTACAAAAAAGTTAATATAGATATTTCTTTGAAAAATAAATGTATCCTCCTTTATTTTTAAATGGAACGGAAAACTTTTTTATTAAACTACAAACAGTTAACTACATAATATTCTGAGTGTATTTATTTTTTTGTGATTTTATATAATTTTTATTAAAATCAATAAATTTATTTTAAAAATAAATAATTTAAATGTGTGATAAAATTTCTTTTTTTAATTTAAACCGTAAACAAATAGACTCTCGGTTATGGCAACAACCTCAATTTTCGCAACTGCCAAAATTTCTATTAGTTGCGTTAAGCGAGGTTGCACTGTATATATGTTTATAGGCTGTCTTCCTGTGTGAACAAGATTTTTGTTACCAATTTAATTTTAATACGGTAAATGAAAAGCCTTGAAAGCCCTTGGTAAGTAGATTGCAAAAGTACAGTAGTCGGATTTTACATAGATGCGAGTGTTAGGATAATATCACAATAAAATCGAATTTTGTTAAACTTTCAAAAACCGCTCATAACTTAAAAACTACAAATTGTTTTCAATTTTGATGGCTGATTCATAATCTTCATAAAAATTAAGATAAGACAAGTTGAATTTTTTACTTACATCTTTTCAGAAAATTTTGTTATTTTGACTAAAATATGTGTGTTTTATGTATGAATTTTTAAAAAATGGCGATCTAATTTAAAGTTACTAAATTTTTTTGAATTTTGATTTCATATTTCAAATTACTAATTCTTAAAAGTTAAGTTTTTTTTTTGTAGTGTTCGGTTAATCGTAAGTTAATCGAGAGAGTTGCTCGATTAATCGTCTCTATTTCGGTTAATGTCGACCCCAGTAATCGATTAAAATAGGTCGGTTAAATTTTTAATATGAATTTTTTTTGTTATTTTTTCCTAATTTTCTTAACATTAGCAAGAAAATCGTAGAAAAAAAAATTAACTAAAATACAATCAAATTCTTTTCAAATTAACTGAATCAAACTAAATGTTATTTAGGCTTTAAAAAATATGATGGACAATATTTATTTTTTTTTCAATTCCTTAAAAGAAAATAAGTTTTAAATAATATAAATTACATTTTTATGTCCAAAAAATTGAAATAGAGCTTGTTATATATTACATGTATTTCGAGCTGACATCAGTACGCAAGGTTTTAGAAAAGCTAGATCCTCTAAGCAAAGCTTTAACAAAAAACCTATTAAAAATATATATTAATTATTTCCTTAGCAATAAAACACATGACTAGCACTATGACGTTACTTATGTTATAAAATAATAATAATATTAAATTCCTTGAAATTCGAAAACTGCATTTGCTAAGGGCATTGAAAAATTATACAGCGCGATTGAGCCTAGTCGCACGGTGTAGGAATGGTCTGAGGGAGCTCATTTTTGCATTCACAGTAAGGCTATATTGAGTACCCGGACACTGCAAGGTGGATGGCAATGAGGTGGCGGAGGAACTCGAGAGGGAGGGTTCGAATCTGTACTTAGGGATAAGGGACATGATGCCGTTAACCGGTCCTGGAGGAATAGAGTGGATTGCAGGGTGTCGAAGGCGTTATGGCCCGGACTGGACGCAGGGACAACCAGGGTTCTACTAGGATTGGATAGGGGTGGTCTCAGAAGCCTTATAGGGTTCTTAACGGAGCATTGTTCTGTTAGGACTTTTACGAGTAAATGGGATCATGCCATACCGGACTTCTGCAAACTGTGCGGGGATGTCGAGGAGCAAGAGATGGTAGAGCATGTACTTTGCTACTGTCCTAGGATGCAGGGTCTCAGGCAGAAATGGTTTGTATCGCTTGATGTAATCCAGCTGATCTACTAGGGTTAGTCAGGGAAATAGGACGGCTTTTTCTGATGAGGGGACTATAGGGGAAGTCTTGTCCTATGTAGTTTCTTTATTTCTTCGGACCTCTCAACTTTTGTTTCTTCACTTCTCTTTCTCTCTCTCTCTTTCTTCTTCCTCTATACTGAAGGGATTCACAATGGACCGCATTTCTCTCCGGATGGAAATGCGTCCCTTGGGCGCATAACCCTTCTTAACCTAACCTAACCGGCAGGATCGATTAATTAGAAACACTAGTTTTTAGATATTAAGGAATAGGCGCAGCATTGTGGAGATTGAGAATTCAAACTTTGATGTTTTTTCGGACTACTCTAATGTACTGCAAGTTTGTAAACAAGTACTAAAATGAAGGTTACCCAATAAACATTGAAAAGTTAAAAATTCAAGTGCTTTAAATATTGCTTGTATTGTGATTTATTTTAAGTGTTTTTTTTTTACAGTCAATGTCAACTTGTTTTATGCCTTTCGTTTATTGTCAATATTTTAAAATAAAATTAAAACATTTGTTCAAATTTACAATTTTTCTGTGAAGATTTTTATAAAATCTGAATTTCTTTCATGGTAAGAAACATTTATTTGGAGCTAAACACTGTCCTTACATTATATTTTTTCTTATTTCAGAAAAATTCTTCAAATTTCTACGATTCTGAATAAAAGAAGGATTCATGAAAAAAACATCGAAAAACAAAAATCAAGATTAAATATTAAAAACAAAAGTTATAACAATGTACATATGTATGCATGTATGTTAAAAAGAGTTAATACATTTTACCAAAACCAATAATTTCCCTGTTCTTACGGATTTGTTTAAGCTTGAAGTTAGGGCTTGAAAACAAGTGTGTTATTATGTTGTTTGAACTTGAATTGAACTGTAATTTAAGGCTTATTTTAAAGTATATTCTTACTGTAATGTTTGACTTGAATTCCAATGTCCGTTTTGCTGGAATATGCTATTGAATTAAAGTTTAATTAAAGTATAAATCAAGGCTTCAAATTGGAAGAACTGACTTGAATAACATTTGATTTTGGCTCTAATTTCAGCAAAAATGTTTTCTTTTATGATAGACACTTACAGCTACCAAAAAATGTATTTTTATAATCCATCCCACCTAGTTTTGTCCATTAAAGTTACAAAATAAAAAAAATGTGTACTAAACTAAATAAGCATTTAACTTAAATGAAAAAAAAAGTATTTATGAGAGGTATTAAAAAGAATTGTAGTTTCTTTTTTATAGAAAATAAAAAAAAAATTGACACACTCAACTTGAAAGAGAAATTGAATGCAAGTTCGCATCAATTTTAAAAATGTATGAGTGTACCTGAAAAGCAAAACTTGATCGTGTAACCCCCAAGTTAGGAAAATAAAATTGTTTGTTTACAAATTGTATTGTATATTCTCTCTACACTCACCAAAAAAGTCTGTAATGGCAACTGAAAATTTTGCTGTTATTACGGGAAATTCTGCTAATTTGAGCCCAGCGGTATTTTTTGCTAATCTTAGCAACACATGTCTGCTGACGTGTAGTACAATGAAATTAGTAGAAAAATTAGTAGCCGCTACTAAATTTTAGTAGACTTTTTGTAAAGTGGAATTTAAAATCTGTTTGCTAAAATCAGCAAAAAAATTACTAAATACTATTAATATTAGTACAAAGTATTAGATTTATTTTTTTTATCGAGCATCAAAAATTTTTATTATATTTTTTAAAAGATGTTTTATACAAAATGAAAAAAAAAATCAAAGGCTTAAAAATCTTAAAGGTTAAATTTAATTGTTTTTAGGGCTGATTTTTAGAACTAAAAACCCCTTTTTAGTGCTATTTTAATTGGATGTCCTCTTTTTAGACATGAGTCGGTATCTTCACATTTATAAAATGATTTCTGAAATTAGCAACGAAAATTTGTAGATATTCTGTAAAAAATCTGTAATTTGTAAAATGTAAATAGCAAAAAGATTTGCTAAATAATAATTTGTATACTAAAAATCAGTACAAAAATAGTAAAGTGGGATTGAAAACCGTTTAAAATTTTTTCTACTAACTTTTTTTTCTGAGTGTAACATTTGCTGTTCCATTCCATCAATTCTATATCAATTCAATACGAAAAAAGTAGATGTCATACAGGCGCGTATAATATCGCGTTTCGGGGATTCGGCTTAGCCAGCCAGACCTCCCGATTTGACTGTCTCGGACTTCTTCATCTGGGGATATTTGAAGTTTCTTTCATAGACCTAAACAAGTCTCATACCTTGGGGTTGTAAAAGAACAATAACGTGACATCACAAATGTTTCGCACAGTTATGCAAAATGCTCAAATTTTCATCAACGCTGACGGTGGCCAATTGTCAGACATAATTTTCTACCATAAATTGAAACAAAATTTATAAGTGTGTATAATCAGTTAAAAGCCAAATTATCTAAAACACAGTTTTACGGCCCTCTTACATGTACGGATTCCTTAAATATGTCTCAGTAAAAGCTTGTATGTAAAAGAAACATTAATGGACCGATCGAAACGAATACCTTTTGACTCTGTTTTCCTGTGTCCGTTACTGGACTTCACCGATTTTCATCAGTTTTTCTTCCGTTTCTTTTAAATTCGTTTTGTCAAAAATGAATACTTTATGTAATCATAATGCGGGTCGCGCCCTAAAGGTTAAGAAAAATATATGTCTATTTAGAGTAAGGTCTCTTACATTAAAAGTCTTTGCCACCTCACACAGCGAAAATAACTTTAAGTGTCAGTCCAGAATAAGAACGCATGCAACGGTATTTCAATGAATTCAAATCAGTTTTGATGTTTCTTAAAATCTTTTCCGTATACGGATCCAGAAAACGGTACGTAAACGAAGTTGGATTCCGCTTATGAAGGACCGAAAACGGTTCGTTAACGGAATGTATTGTTTGTTGGAATAGTTTTTACTTTGAACAAAAGTTATAGCGAAAAAAAATCAAATGATGGTTTTTGCCCCTTCCTATACTTGCAACCTGGTGCAAATAAGAAATTATGAACATATAGATGGATGGACAGATTCGCATAGCTAAATTGATTCAAAAAGTGATTCTTAGTATACTAAACGCTATCGCACCCATTACCTAATTGTTGCTGTGTATGTCAAAATGAATAAATGTTTTTGTATCAATTTCCTGAAAATTTATTTTTTTGTTGCAATTTGTTTAAATATTTTTGCAAATATAATTTTTGTAAACCACATGAATACATGTGAAATTTAAGTTTCAAACAATTTCATGTTTATGTCAGTTTTACATTTGAAATAAAATAAATTTTTTTTCTTAAAAAAAAAATTGTTTTCTTGTTTTGTACTGCAATTTAATGTTTGTCAACCCACAATACATACAAACAAATAATGGATTTTTGTTACAACAACAAATTACATATTTATGTAGTAAAGGGAAAGTATAACTTTTCTGTGAAGTTAGCAAATATGTTGCAGAAGATCTCCGGTAACAAAGTTAAGTTGCATTAAAAAAAAATAAATAAATAACAAGATAAAATGTCAAGATTCATGGTCAATAATAATTGCATTGTGTATGAACCCAAAGTACTCTATTTAAGTTTAGTAAATACATACATACATATATTGTTTGTATCTATGCAAGTATATTTTATGTATGTACATATATAAATAATATTTAAAAATATATATGTATGTATTTATGTACCTTACATACTAAGTACACCATAGTTACATACTATATTATGTGTTATCCATTTACCTTTCAAATGGGTATAAAGTTTAAAAATTTTATAAAAATAGTTTAAAACTATAGCACAATATTGCAGCAGTTTTTTTCCTTTGTTGTTTTAATGTGTTTTTTTTTTATTTTTATTTTGTTTTACATGTTAAACTTTGTAATATTTTAACTTTTTAACCTTCTTATGTGCGTCATAAATTATCATACAAAGTACTTTTAAAAAGTTCCCATCTGTTATTTGTATTTTGCACATGCGGTTTTGTTAGAAACGCCAAAAAAAGCAATGAAGTGGTTAAAACGTCAAATACTTAGATACGAGGGCGGATCAATGAGTCCGGTACTTTTCGAACTTCTCTCGTAGTTATATGAAATGCAACACTGCTCCCATCAAGTACCGCCTGTAAATGACTATTGTCAAATTTTGAGCAAGTTCCGTCATTAACTTTGCTTTTGACAGCTGTTCAAAACATACAACCTCGTGGATTTTTTAAAAATGGAAAATAATAAATTTCGAGTGCTCATTTAACATTATTTTTTGCGAAATGAAACCGTCAATCAAACCAAGGAAAAGCTTGTTAAATACTATGGGGACTCTGCACTATTAGGTGATTTTCGTTGTGGTCGCACAAGTACAAATGACGCTGCACGTTCTGGACGGCCAATTGAGGTCAATACACCCGTAAATGTGGCAAGAATTCCACAATATGGTGTTGGCCGATCGAAGAGTAAAAGTGCGTGAGATTGTTGATGCCATAGGCATTTCATATGGCAGTGTGGTTTTGATCTTAAATGATCAGTTGGATTTAAGAAAGCTGTCTGCAAGATGGGTGCCGCGTTTGCTCTCAACTTCAACGGATTGGAAAAATTCCATGAATTGGGCTACGAATTGGTACCTCACCTGACATATTCTCCGGATTTAGCCCCAGTAACTATTTCCTATTTTCAAACCTAAAAAAAAATGACTCGGTGGAAAGAGATTTAGCTCAAACGATGAAATTATTGATCAAACAAAATTCTATTTTATGGACATCGAAAAATCCTATTTTTTTGGAAGGGATACAAAAATTGGAGAAAAATTGGATTAAGTGTATTGAGCTAAAAGGTGATTATGTTGAAAAATAATTTTTTTTTTGCAAAAAAAAAACTGTATTTTATTCAAAAAGTCACGAACTTATTGATCCGCCTTCGTTTTAGTTTTTCTTTTTACTTTAAAACTGAATGTGTATATAAATAATCAGAAGCATAAAGCGGCCAATAGACGATCAAGCATGCTGTATAACATGTAAAGGGTGTCCCAAGAAGAACGCAATTTTTAAATCTGGCAACATTCGAAGTGTCATTGTTTGACATTTGAACAATTGTTATTGTTTGCTAGTAGAAGGTACGAGGTTAGTAAAAATGGAGCGCTACACGAATGAACAACGCATTCTCATTGTGAATTGTTTTACCAAAATGGTGAAAGTTTTGCGGCTACAGTTCGCAAATTGCGATTTATTTGGGGTCACAATAATGCTCCAAAAGAGTCAACTGTAAAGAGATTAATGGATAAATTTGCCGAAACTGGGTCTGTTAGTAATGTAAAGACAACAACGCGCCATCGACCAGTTTGATCGACCGAAAATGTCGCAGCTGTACGTGATGATGTCGCTCAAACTCCATCCACCTCAATTCGACACCGAGCTCAGCAAATTGGTGTCTCCAAATCCACTTTGCAGCGAATTTTGACGAAAGATTTGCATCTTCATACATACAAAGTTCAATTGACTCAGGAACTGAAGCCAGCTGACCATGGACAGCGAAGGAAGTTCGTTAATTGGGTATTGGAGAGACAACATGAAAATGCTGATTTTGCCGATAAAATCATCTTCAGTGACGAGGCCCATTTTCATCTTGATGGCTTCGTCAATAGGCAGAATTGTCGCATTTGTGGTGAGAAAAATCCTCGAGTGATTCACGAGAAGCAAATGCATCCTCAACGTGTCACTGTGTGGTGTGGTTTTTGGGCTGGAGGAATCATTGGACCTTTTTTTTATGAAAATGAGGCAGGTCAAGCGCAAACAGTCAATGGTGTTCGGTATCGTGAAATGATAACCAGTTTTTTCTTGCCTAGAATTGAAGAAATGAATGTGGAGGGCATGTGGTTCCAACAAGACGGCGCCACATGTCATACAGCCAGAGAAACAATTCAATTGCTGCATCAGTCATTTCCCGGTCGTGTTATTTCGCGTTTTGGAGATCAGAATTGGCCGCCTAGATCGTGCGATTTAACACCATTAGATTTTTTTCTTTGGGGTTTTTTGAAGTCGATGATTTACTCGAATAAGCCGACGACGACTCAAGCCTTAAAAGAGGAAATTGGACGCTGCATTAATGAAATACCGCAGCATTCATGCAAAACGGTCATTGAAAATTTCATTAAAAGATCGCGTGCATGCCAGCAAAGCCGCGGCGGCCATCTGCACGATATATTGTTCCATACATAACCTCATTCTGTCTACTTTACAATATAATAAAGTTTCACGATTTTTTTTTAAATATCTGTGTTTTATTTAAAATTTAAAAATTGCGTTCTTCTTGGGACACCCTTTACAACCAAATACACGGAGACTTCAAGCCATGCTATCCGTTTTGCGCTATCTCGCTTAGTTTTCGAAATATTCGGCATTTTAGAAAATGGCCGGTATCTCGAAAACTAAGCGAGATAGGGCAAAACGAACAAAATTTTTGCTCTACTAGAGTATTGACATACTGCGATAATAACAATTTGCTGTTGCTGTTTTATAAAAATAGATACCTTGCAATGCAAATTTTTGAAAATAAAATAATGTAAATGCAAAAGACTGAAAATAATCAAAATAATCAAAAATCATCGTTGAACGTAATTGGATTATTTTTTGATTTTCTTGATTATTTTTGGATTATTTGTAATAGTAATCAATTAGTAATCGTGAAAATCTAAACATAGTCGTTATCATTACTTTACCTTTCAAAATAAAAAGTAATCTAATTACTAATAATTACGATTACTAATCATTACCTAACAGCTATGATAATAATTATATGTCGACAATTTTTATTTAAATTTTCAGAAGCGTATTACTTATCCCAGCAAAACTACACATTACCAAATAATGTGTAAAGTAATGTGTAGCCATAGAGGCTCATGGATTACTTTGCAGCTTACTTCACTGATGAATTTTCAGGCGATGAGCCTCAATGTAATGTATATAGCCATTACTTTAGAGGTGATAATGTAAGGGGTTACTTATATGGTTGCGAGAATGGAAAAAGTAATGTGTCTAAAAATAGATTTTTAAAAAAGAGGAATTTTTATTAAAAAATATTAAAAATATATTAAACGTTATTTAAAATAATGTGGTCATGATGGAAAACGAACCAGGGAATTCTAGTTGTCAGCCACTGAACTATCGACGCATATTGTTGCGCTTCGTTTGTTCTCTAGTGTTGTCAAAACAAACATACATTACCCTTTTGCTTACAAAAAAACACAAAGTAATGCATCTAAAAATTAATTTTCAAAAATATTTCAATTAATACTTTACATTTATAAATCATATATTACGTAATCAATAATGAGTAACTTATTACTTTATGCTTGCAAATAATGAAAAAGGTAACGAGCTATCATTACAAGGTAACGCATGAGAATATCACCAAAGTTTTGCTGGGATACATAAGATTTATATGCAAATGGCATACTCGGTGTTTTGTGTTTTGTAATTTCATACAAATATAAGAACTTTCAATTTGAAAAACCAACTAAAAAACCGTGTTTTTGAACGTTTTGTCAGTTATAAATTGACGATTATTTAAACGACTTTCGATTGTTTTTACTATTCGACCCTGCCGGTTAATAGGTTAGGTCATTATTCGAAAAATTAAAAAAATTTATTAATCGGTTGTTCGGGTCGATTACGGAAAAATTGCCGATTAATCGTTTAATGCAAAATAAATGTATTTCTTTAATCAATAAGAACAGATGCTTTTTGCTGAAATATCAAGTTAAGTCTATTGCATTGGTTCTAAAGTGTTTCCTTACGACAATTCAAAGCGTCCTGAGATTTTTTAAAGAATCATGCCTTATAATCTTGGTTTTTTTCAGAGGAATCTGACAACTCTTTAAAATGAAAATGTCAGACATGTTCAGTGGAAGTAAACCCTAAAAAACGCAGTGTAGATACTGTTTTACCGAAGTGGGACATTTTGTCGATAAAGTTGGTTTTTATTTTCTTTATGCACTGTTCAGAAAAAAAATTACTAAATAAACAAGAGCTGCATACAACAAAATTCAATAACAAATTCTTGAAAATATGGTATAAATAGGTTTTGCGAAATTCACAAGCAAAGTTTGATGTGTTAGAACCGCCACTGTTCCCTGACTCTTTCACTACCTGGTTTAAGCTTTAGAATTAAAGATGTTATCTATTAGAAAAGATATAAAAATCACGCATACTCCTAAAAAGTCCTCACCGATTTTTCTGCGTTTGTGCAATTAAGAATTCAAATAAGCGAATTTTTAAATATTTTTGACAAGAACAACTTAATTCTACTGAAGTTCCTACTTCATCATAATTTGTTGACAAATCAAATTAGAAACAAAATTCCATGTTATTTTTAAGTTTTTATAATTTTTTCATGGAGTTTGAAATGAAACTATTTTTTAGAAAATGCAGTTTTCGAATTTAAAGCAATTTTATATTATTATTTTATAACATAAGTAACGTCATAGTGCTTGTTAGGAATATACCTAGTCACGTGTTTCATTGCTAAGAAAACAAATATATATTTTAATAGGTTTTTTGTTAAAGCTCTGCTTAGAGGATCTAGCTTTTCTAGAAAAATAACAGAAAAATTTATATTAAAAATTTAACCGGTTAATCGACTCGTATTTCAATCGATTATTCGGGTCGAATAATTATTTGAGTTTTAAAATATTTGTTTCAACACTAAATAGGAATCAGTTAATCAATTAACGGAATTGAAAACACTAATTTTTACTACTTTTGTCGATTATTAAACAATGATCGAAAATAACCAACAAAATGGGTTGTATATAATGAAAAATCAGTAGTCCTTTTTTTGATTGTATTTTCGATCAATCTAATACGTATTTTATATTATTTAGATTATGTTTGTATGTATATTTCAACGTTTTTTTGTAATTTGTATTGAAAAAATTTTGTATTTAAATAAACTAATAAACCAAAAAAAATAAAAATATTTAAATTTCAATATAGAAAACATAAAATTTTACATTTAACTGAAAATATTTACTTCTAATGAAAGCCCGTATTTTTTTTACTCGGGACTAACAAAAAAAGTAAAGTATTTCGGTCTAGCCAGTCTTACGGTCCCCCCGGTCTTTCGGTCTGACCGGGTAGACCGAAAATACGGGTAGACCGGTCTACCTGTTAAAACTAGCCAGTGCCTTCGTTTTAAAAAGACTATATTAACCCTCCGATGAGTGACAGTTCTGAACTTCACGGCCATGTGAAAAGATCCCTACGGACCTTTTTTGTAAATCATGTTTTTTTCATATAAAAATTTTTTTTTTGATTTTTTTTGTTTTTATTGTTTATAACTAAATTCTACATACAAAAATAATTTTTTCAATTTTTTTAATTTTTTTTTTTTTGCTTGAATTTTCTTAAGACTATATTATACTGGTTTATTGCTAGTAGTATAAAATTAGAATATTGGGCCTTTCCTTGAAAGCAATAAAGTTTATGTCTTCGAATTTTTCTTAGAATTTTTTGTTTTTATCATCATCCCTAATGTCTTTGAGTTTAGGTCTTTGTGTTCAGAACAAGTAAATTATGTGTTGAAACAATAAAAAAATTATAATGATGCCCAAAAACATGCATTTATTAGTGAAATTCAGTACAAGGTCCATACGGACCTATTCACACGTCCGCGTACTATTCTCACTAAAACCTCAATAACTCCTAAAGTAATGATCCGAAAAGATGCGCAACAAAAAACTCTCGTAATACAGAGGCAGGGGGGTTGTAGTGGCCGAAGTAGGAGTAATTTCAGTTTGAAAAGGTAAAAAGGTCCCTAGGGACCTTCTCACTCATCGGAGGGTTAAAAAAATACGTATTAAATTTTTTTCTCCAAAATTAAAGCACTTTTTCAAAAATAGTGCGGTTTAAAATTTTGTTTCTTAAAAATTCCTTTTCTAGTTTTTTTAACAAAAAAAAAAAAAAAAATTAAAAAAGTACTTGTAAAAATAGGTATTTTTTTTAAAAGTACTTTTTGTAAAAAAATGTATTTTTTTTCAAAAAAGTACTTTCTGTAAAAATTATAATATTTCGTGCTTTTTGTAAAAAAAAAAATTAAAAAAGTACTTTCACGAAATTACTTTTTTCAAAAAAG
The DNA here is from genome assembly GCA_949748255.1 of Eustalomyia histrio. Taxonomy (NCBI): domain Eukaryota; kingdom Metazoa; phylum Arthropoda; class Insecta; order Diptera; family Anthomyiidae; genus Eustalomyia; species Eustalomyia histrio. The sequence goes on from OX456524.1 coordinate 44,671,331, forward strand.
TACTTTTTTGAAAAAAGTACTTTTTCACAAAGTACTTTTTGAAAAAAGTACTATGAAAAATTACTTTTTTTTAAAAGGTACCATAAAAATCCTAATAGAAACAATATAATATATTGAATTTTCGTTTGAAAACATGGTTGGCAAGCAATAAGTTTTCATTATAACGGTAGTTATCTATCACGCTCTGCTTAACACCGCTAGGAAAATTTTAAAACTGCGATTGCAATAGTGATATGTGGCTTTTAATATTACGGGGTTTTTTCATAATATTACCTGTTAAATTTTGTTATATTTGCAAAATACCGTTATAAATCGGTGTTTTGGTAGCTAAGCGTTATTTTAACGGTAGTTTAAGATATTTAAAAATTGAACCGGTAAAAAAGCGGAAAAAACCCGTTTATAAAAAAATACACTTGCTTTTAATGGAATCGCCATTTTAAAATTTTCATATCAGTCTTAAAGTAGCTGTTGTAGCCAACTACCGTTATTATGAAAAGGAATTGAATGCCAACCATGTTTGAAAATGTCACGGACGAAAAACTTTGGAAATGCTCAATTCATTTGTATGTATCGTATCTTTTTAACGTATGAGTAATTTTAAATACTTTCCATAGCTCATACGCATTGTTGGTCGTGACATCATAAAATAAATTGTGAACATAAATACAACCCGTACATAAAAGTATATAATAAAACTTAAAATAATAATAACAAAATTTTTAAATAAAAATATATCTAATCATTTAGGGATTTAAAAAGAATTATTAAAGATGCATTATAACACACACACACACACGCATATTTACACATTCGTTTCTATAAATACCCAATTAGAAATTGCCAGTGGTATAAAAAATAAAATACTGGCAAACCATTGGGCGTAACATTTATTTGGAACGCTTTACCAGCGTTTGCATAAAGCAGTATTTATTTTACAAAAATTTCAATGATTTAAAAAAAAGGTTTAACAAAGAATTGGCTTAGCGCACTATGACAGCGTTTGAATAAAGTGTTTTTCCCATTCTATCCAGTCAAGGTTTACGTGTTTTGTTTACTCAATGGGTAGAGCTTACGTCTCAAGTCCGTGCATGAACAAAAATAATACAAATAAACATTGTTTTAATCGTTTTGCCAACACTGCAAATTTTGTTTCCATATTTGAACAGATGGCACTTTTGTCCAATGATGTTACCATTATGGAATTGGCAATGCACTTAATGCCAGCACTCGTTCCACCTGTTAAAAAGCCTTGCTAGCGGTTTCCCATTTCTGACTGGGTATACATATGCATACGGCAAAAATACTTATAACACATAAGGGTTTATGTAAATTGTAAAACATATTGTAAAGGAGTGTGTATATTTTCTATACATACACTTAGGGAAAAGCTTCATTAAGTTTATAACAGTTATGAAAATCTTCTTGGATATTCGTCCAATGTAACACTTCTTAAATATGATGAATAATATGTTTTATAAGAATACAAAACGATGACATGTTTCTACATATTTATGAAACCTTTCTTAAATACACTTAAAGAAAAAACTTTATCATATCTATAAAATATTTCATAGGTTTTCGTTTAATGTAATGTTTCATTGTATTTATGAAACATTTATAAAACGCTTAAAATATTTCATAATATTTCATGGTCATTATTATAACATAGGACAAAAATTAAAGAAGCTTTTTGATGAATAAATTAAAAAAAAATATTAAGTAAGACTTTTTTAATTAAATAAGATTTAAAAAATTATTATTCATGTTTATGAAGAAGTTTCTTCCTTTTTAATAAAAAGTTCAATAAATATTTATCATATGAATCATCATACGACTGAAGAAAGTTCTTCAAATTATTGAACAAGTTTAATGAATATTTAAAAAGAAGTTTCATCAATAGGGCAAAAACCAATTGAAAAAGCTTGGTGGTAATCTGAAAGATCCACAATGAAATAAATACACAATTCAATTTTTTAAAACAGTGAAGTACACAATACTTTTATTTTTTTCCAAAGTTGAAAAACAATTTTCAAATTAAAATCAAGGGATATAAGTTAGGTTTTAGCGCGAGTAAACAGTAGCCTTCTTCTTGTAGGAAAAATAATAACGAGCGTGATAAAAAACAAAATGAAAACTATTCGTTAAGTTTACGAATAAACTATAAAAGAAAATATATGATGGCACCAGAAACATCTGCGGTAAGCAAACTCACTCAAAAAAAAAAAAGCATGAACTAATCCAAAATTTCCTTTAAAATAGTTTAAAAATTTTCCTCAATTAAAGTAAAATTTTATTAAAACTTAGAAAAATTTTCTTAAAATAAATAAAAATTCCTATGTTTGAGTAAAAACGAAATAGTTTATATATTCAGAAATAGTTCATACTTTTCTTAAGTAATATTTCTTGATTTTAGAGAAAAACCAAGTATATTTAATAAAAATTTATCAATTTTTAAGAAAAACATCTCAGTTTTGAGAAATTTGCATACTAATATGTAATAAAACTGAGTTTAGTTCAAAAAAAAAAAAAAAATTTAGAACATAATTTACTCCCATTTAGTTCAAAAAATGTGTCTAACTTAAAATGAGAAAGTACTTGAACTTAATGTGTGTTCATTTTTTGTTCGCGAGTAGTATAATTAACTAAATTTTAGAAAGCCATTTCCAAATTCAGTTTTTAAGTCTAAAAACAAAAAGTAATAAATTGTTTCCTATGTAATAATAAAAATTTATTTGATATTAGAAACTAATGAACTTTTTCCAAGGAAAATTTTCATTCAACATACACTCAAAAAAAAGACATGAACTAAAATGTAATAAAAAATTTCCTTTAAAATAGTTTATAAATTGTCCTCAATTTAAGTAAAATTTTATTAAAACTTAGAAAATTTTTCTTAAAAAGAATAAAAATTCCTAAGTTTGAGGAAAAACGAAATAGTTTATATACTCAGAAATAGTTCATATTTATCCTAAGTAATATTTCTTGATTTTAGGAAAAAAACAAGTCAATTAAATATTTATTTATTTATTTATTTATTTATTTATTTTATATTAATCATATAATTACAAATTATATCCTGATATCCTAACCGAGCACTAGCAACACAGGCCATCGGCTCGTTGTAGCGAAAACAGACCAGAGCCTCTGGTGGGAATCGAACCCACGACCCCCGCACTGATAAGCTCAACTAATTAAATAAAAATTTATTAATTTTAAGAAAAAACATCTTAGTTTTAAGAAAATTGCATACTAAAATGTAATAAAATTAAGTTTAGTTCAAAAAAAAAAAAAAAAAGAAGGATATGATTTACTCCCATTTAGTTCAAAAAATGTTTCTAACTTTAATCGAGAAAGTACTTGAACTTAATGTGTGTTCATTATTTGTTCGCGAGTAATAAAATAAACTCAATTTTAGAAAGCCATTTCCAAATTCAGTTTTTAAAGAATTTTGAAGAATTGTTTTCTAAAAACTAGTTCAGACAATTAAAAACAAAATGTAATAAATTTTTTTCCTATGTAATAATAAAAATTTACTTGATTTTAGAAACTGATGGAATAGTTCATTTCATTTTTCATGCAACTTAGTTCAGATAAATTTTAAAAATTTTAATAAAATATTCTTTTTTTCAAGTAAAGGTTTTCTAACTTTTAAAAAATAATAAAATTTGGTATAGGATATTTTTTTTGGAAAACGTTTAAATTATTTTTTATAATCTATTCCAAAAAAACAATCAACAGTTAGTTTTCCTAATTTTCTAGAATAAATATTATTAAATAAAAGAAATTAAAGTAACCATTTAAAAAAAAACTATCGTGTATGATTGTAATTTTTGGTTCGTGATCGTGCGTGAGCGTGAGTCAAAAATCTCTCACGTGCCCATCTCTAATCTTAACAGACTTAAATATTGAACTTAAAGTAGCTTAATTAAAATATATTTTAAAATTTTGTTAGCAAAGGGTAAAAATTTCGAATTTGAGCTTTTATGTTATCAATTTGTTTGTTGACTATTCCTATAATTGACATAGCGCTTATTAAACTTTATATTTATCGAACTATTTTTTTTTACTTAATAACAAAAAAGCTTAAATTTGTATATGTCAAATAAAGTTTAAGCTAAAATCCCATAAAATAAACTTATGCATTTTTCCAGTTTCCAATAATAACAAGAAATGTAATTGTGATATTTTGTATTTTTGCAACAATTTCCTTAAATTAGTTAATTTAAGAAGACAAAGGACCCCCAGCGTTCCTTAGCCTTTTTGTAGTTCTCTCAAGCAGAACCGTTAATTAACTACGAAAAGGATCTGACTGTCAAAATTTATTACGTTTCAGGATATCCTGCAATACATTTTTTTAATTTATTTACCTTTTTGATAATGAAATTTAATTTATATTTTATTTATATACATGAATTTAGTATAACTCAATTCAGTTTTAAGACAAAATTGTATAGCAAATAGCTTGCTAAGAGCAGTGTCCTCACAAAGCGGAAGTCCTCCGAGAGTGGGAAAATACTTACACAATGAGTGTAAAGTACTTTAAAATGTATGGTAAAATATATTACCTTTACCATAGAAACAGTTTCATATTTATTAGAATTTTTTTTTATCAAATTTAAGGATAATTTTCACTTAAAAAAAGTGCTATTTAACTTGATGTTAGAAAATATTTTTTTATTTTTAGGGTGTCAAGTCCTAGTTTTTAATAAAACAATTATCTAATAAACTTAAATAAAATAAAAATTTTCTTAAAACCAAGGAAACTTTTTCTCCATTTTCCAGTAAAATTTTAGACGATGTATGAACTAATTAGGAGGAAATTTTACTGTTTTTTAATAAAAATTTATATTCTCAGTAGTAAAATTTTTTCAATAATCTAGAAATTTTGATCAATTTTTATGTAAAATTTGTTTCTTAATTTCAAGGAAAATTTTATTAAATATTGGAAAAAGTTGCGTTTGGTGCCATTTTCATTACAATTTTTCCCCAAAACAGGTTAGTTTTTTTAAATTCTTGTTAGTTTTTTTTTGATGGCATCACTGCCATCGCACAGAGATATTAGGGGTACCATCAGACTGTCTTACGAACCTAAACATAATTAAGTTTTTTTAGTTTCAATTTGTTATTTTTTTTTTCAATTATTTAAGTAAATAAAAATGCAAACTTAATGAGAATTACAAACAGTAGTGTTTTGCAACCGAAATAAATAATTTATAGCAGTTTTTTATTATATTTGATTATGAAAGTTTTTTTTTTATAAATTACCTCTCATCCATTTTTATGAAATACTTCATCATATTTATGAAAAGGTCATATATATGATGAAGAATTGATGGCAAACGATTTACGAAACAATTTCATTAATATAATGAAACTTTTTTTCACTGAGTGTATGTATTGTATATAACATATAAACAAAGAAAAAGGAAATAAAAATATTAAATGAAATAATTGTATACAACAAAGGTCGCTAAAGTAACGGTTAAGTGCATGTATATTAACCTAGGGTACAGGCATATGAGGCTTTCCATACCAACTATCCAGCAAAAAAAAATTATATTGTATGATTGTCAAACTTAAAGTATTTATTGCCCTATATGGTACAAATAAAAATTTGGAGAATTTTCGAAAATTTTTCAAATTTAGCGCTTGTCTTTTAGTACACTCAAAAAAAAAGATAGTAAAGTCAGCAAAAAAATATTCCTGACTCAGCCACATTTTAGCTTGCAGAAAAAATGCTAATGTTTTCAAAATCGTGCTGCTGAAAATTAGCTAAAGTTGTGCTGCAACTTGGTCGATTATAAATAAAAAATCCTTGCTATATTAATAAAATATTTTGCTGAGTATTAGTAGACTGAAAATAAAAATAATAATAAAAAAAAAATTAGAAAAATTATATTTTCTTTAAATTATTTCCTGAAAATTGAAATCTAGAATTTTTTTACTTTTGTGATTCTGAAAATAATTTACAAAACTTTTAAAATATAAAAATATCCAGACTACCACCATATTGTCGACAAGGTTTAATTAAAAAATAAAAAATATACAAAAATAATTTTAAATAAAATAGAAACAAAATTATCACACAGTTTCTTTCACTAAATTTCATAAAAAATCACTTTTTATTAGTATCCCAGCAAAACCACACATTACCAAATAATGGGTAAAGTAATGTATAGCCATAGGGGCCGATGGATTACTTTACACCTTATTTCATTGATGAATTTTATAGGCGATGAGCCTCAAAGTAATGCATATACTCATTACTTTAGAGGTGATAATGTAAGGGGTTACTTATATGGTTACGAGAATGGAAAAAGTAATGTGCCCAAAAATAAATTTTTAAAAAAGAGGAATTTTTATTAAAAAAAAATTATTACAAATATTTTATTTGTAATTAAAAATAATGTGGTCAAGATGGGAATCGAAACAGGGAAATCTGGTTGCCAGCCAAGAACTCTACCCACTAAGCTACCGACACATATAGTATTTGATTGCTTTAAACTTAAATGAATCGTTGCGCTTCGTTTTTTCGCTAGTGTTGTCAAAACAAACATACATTACCCTTTTGCTTACAAAAAAAACACAAAGTAATGTATCTAAAAATAGATTTTCAAAAATATATCAATTATTACTTTACATTTATAAATCATATATTACGTAATCAATAATCAGTAACATATTACTTTATGATTGCAAATAATGTAAAAGGTAACGAGCTATCATTACAAGGTAACGCATGAGAATAACGCACCCATTACCAAAGTTTTGCTGGGATGTTATTTATAAATACACATTTCATCTTTATTTTTATTAAATTTACTGTAAATATTTGATTTTGTTTATAATTCAAATTATAAGCAACCACTTAAACAATTCAGAGTTAACATAAATATATTATTTTTCTATATTCAAATTTTTAAGATACACACATTTTTGGCGTACTTTTGTTTTGTCTGTGCTACATTTACACAAGCTGCGTTATATACCTGTAGTCTATCTGATTGTTGTCCTTAATATAAATAAGGTTGTTCACGATTGGCTGGTTATCAGGTTATGTGATTAACAATAAAATACATTAAAATAAAATAATCAAGTTTGCGCAACCTATACCGTTGTTTACAGATTATGTCGTTAAATGCTTATTTGTAGTGTTGGAAAGTAGTACAAATTTAACTAACTGACATCACAAAATAAGCTACTTTTCAGCAAATTACATCTTAAATTTTATATTGAATGCTGGTAGCATTGGCATTCACATCTGGTTTTTATTTAGAAAAAAAAAACAATAAAAATGAGCACAAGTAATTACAGATTGGTTGAAAAGTTCCTGCGCTCACCAAGAGATGACACTGCTAGCTCCAAACTTTTTTTTCTCAAGTTGGTATAACTGTCCTGAGAACACATGCAAAGTTGCAAATCATTCTGTCAATTCTTTCTTTGTTTACAAGCCATTTGAAGTTGACGTGTCATTTATGTTTTTTAATATGGAAAAAATTGAATATCGTGCAGTCATTAGATTCTTTGTTTTGAAGGGTTTAAAAGCAATGGAAATTTATGAACAATTGTTAGAAGTGTATAAGGAGTCCTCACCTTCAAAACGCACCGTTAAATTTTAGGCTGGTGAATTTAAACGTGGTCGTACCAGCCTTGAAGACGATCCACGCGAAGGACGACCAAAAACTGCAACCACAGCAGAAATCATTGAGCAGGTACATAATATGGTTAGTGAAGATCCAAGTTTGACTAAGCGTGAAATTGCTAATGCCATAGGCATCACAGACGAACGAGTACTCCATATTTTACATGAAGAATTACGTATGAAAAAACAGTTTGGAAAGTTAGTGCCGCACACATTAACAATTCAACAAAAACTGGATCGAAAACAAATTTCTCAGCATAATTTGGAGCGTTTTAAGCCGAATAAAACCGATTTATTGCGTCGTTTTATAACTATGGATGAGACTTGGATCTACCACCATGATCCTAAGTTGAAACAAGAACGTTTACAGTGGACTGAAGCTGGTTGTTCAGCTCCAAAGCAGGTGAAGTCACAACGATCAGCAAAGAAGGTTATGTCATCAGTTTTTTGGAATGCAAAAGGAATTTTGTTGATTGATTATCTTCAGAAAGGTAAAACAATCAACTCTGAATATTATTGCAGCCTTTTGGATCAGCTGGATGAAAAAATTCGAGAGAAAAGACCTGGTTTAAAGAAGAAAAAAATCATTTTTCATCAAGACGATGCACCTGCTCACAAAAGTGTTTTGGCGATGGCTAAATTCAAAGAATTAAGATAAGAATTTCTTGAACATCCACCGTATTCACCAGATTTGGCTCCCAGTGACTACTATCTCTTCAGAAATCTCAAACAATTCCTTCGTCGAATGACGAAGACGGTTATTTTGCAGAGCTTCCGGAAAACCATTATAAGGATGGAATAAAATTATTGAAAGATCATTCGAACAAGTGTATTGAGCTTCTAGGAGATTATATTAAATAAAAAAATATATTTCATAACAAAAACAGTATTCTTTCGTTTCGAGCGCAGGAACTTTTCAACCAACCTGTACACTCATAATAATCCATAGGAAAAATTCACAGAAACTGTGGTTAATTATTTCAAAGATTTGGTTATTTTGGCATTACGAAAAATTTTGTAATATATACAAATGACATTTTTATTTCTATATTTTACGAAATTTCATAAAAATACTAAACATTTTTATAAAAAGATAAATATTTTGTTAAAATGCAAAATAATCTTGAGCATTTTGTATTATTTACGAAATTTGTAAACTTAAGAATGTTTTTACCATCAGCTAAGTACGAAAATTTTGTGATGTTAAAATTTTATACTAAAAATAATTTACGAAATCATTGTATTATTTAACCCTCGAAGTGGCACATGGTCTGGCCAGACATATTTAATTTTCATGCTTCAATTTAGCATACTTCTATTTTAGGTACATGGCTGTAATTTCAGGTAATCTCCCAAAATATTGTTGGCTTTCAATGTATAAATTAATAATTGAAAAAAAGTCCTTGGAACAGGACAAAAAAGCCAAATAAAAAATCTTCACCTTACTTTTGGTACATGGTGTCTGGCCAGACCCCTTTGCATTTTGTATGAACGCATAGGCAAAGCACATGGCACGAGTTGGAAATTTGTATTTACTTTATTCTTTTATGCTTCTTTCTTTCTTCTGATTTTGTTTGTGAGTTAGTTATTCATTGAACGTTGAACAGTGAAGAAGTAATCTAGTTTTTGTGCGGTAATTTTGAAGATGTGAATAATTTTACGCAGGTAGATTTGTTGCGTTGTTAGTATATTATCGCTGATGAACTGGAATTTATTTATAATACACGCTTGCGTAGCGCGAATTTGCAACCCCAATTAGGCATTAGTGCGTGATTTTCAAAGTCAGGTAGAAACTGATGAAAATTATGATGTTTTTGAAAACGATGGTGACGACACTGCTGATTATGTGCCAGAAGATGATGCATCAGACATAGAAAATGATTTGGAAATTGAACCTAACGAACTTTATGATAGAGATGAAGACGTAGATGAAGAAGAAGAAAGTGGAAATGATGCTGAAGCAGCAAATGAAGTCGACTCAGGCTGTTTTTATGGTAAAGACGGTACTAAATGTAACGAAACTGAACCCCCTGCATCTCGTTTGCGCCAGCATAATATCATGCATTTTCGATCTGGAACAAAAACAAGGCTCACCAATCCAGTTGAGGTATTCAAGCTATTTTTCTCAACCAATATTACGTTCGTCATCATTAGTGAAACAAATCGGCATGGGCGAGAATCAATTAGAAAATGGAATGAAGAACATCCAGAGTCTACCCAAAGAAAATGGATTGATTTGACAAGCTCTGAGCTAGATGCATTCATTGGGATTTTGTTGGCTTCTGGTCTCAGCCATAATAATATGCAAGACTCCAGTATATTGTGGCGTTCTAATTCGCTGCCCATATTCCGTGCGGCTATGTCGCACAAACGATTCATTACTCTGTCCAGATGTATTCGTTTCGATAATAGTCGTACGCGGGCATTCCGACAGCAAACAGATAAAGCAGCTCCTATCCGGGACCTTTGGAATTTTCTCAATGAAAATCTGCAAAATTATTATGAACCTTATGAAAATATCTCCATCGATGAGCAGTTTTTTCCGTATCGTAGGCGCACAAAGTTCAACCAATATATCCCATCAAAACCTGCAAGGTATGGGATCAAAGGTGAAAACGTTCTAATGCGGCAGAACAATTATTTCTGATAATTTTTTCACCTCATTGAACGGCACCAGACGACCAATTCTTTCAAGTGGGTTTGGTTTTCATGAAAATCTTGTTGCACCTTGCAGCTACATGCCCAAAAAAAATAAGGCAGTCAATTTAATTTCAACCGTGCATTACACGAAATATGTTGAAGGCGTAGCCATGAAACCGAAAGCAATTTTATTTTATAATTCAACAAGAGCCGGAGTCGATACGATGGATCAAATGCTAACTCATTACACAACAAAACGGTCAACCAGACGCTGGACATACGCGTTTTTCTGAAACATGATTGATGTGATGGCATTGGCAAGTTACATTATATGTAAGCTAAATGATGAAAATACAAGAAAAGAAAGAAGACGCATATTTTTATATAAACTTGCAAATCAATTGGTACGGAACGTTGAATATCGCATCAATAATCCGCACATTGTGGCTCAACCAACAACTCGTATAGCATTTGAAGCGTACTTTGGGAGACCTCTCAATATAGCAAACCGTAATGTGGCTTCAGCTACCAAAAAAGATTGCAGAATTTGCCTGCAGCAAGGTGACAGAATACGCCGTAAGACACGCTTTTTTTGCTGCAAATGCAACAATCCTGTTTGTCAGCAACATTCAAAAGTAGATTATTTATGTTTTTGTTGCCTTCCGCAAAATTCTGAATAAAAAAATCAATGTATTCTTCATAGTAATTTTCTATTTTGTCATAAACATTTATTACTTTACCCATAATAAAGAGAAATATATATAGAACAAAAAATTGTTGCCCTTTTCATTCCAAAGAATTTTTCAGGTCTATTTTTTCTTCCTCAGGTAGCTAATAACATAGTAAAAAGAAATAGAAACACAAAATATAACAAATATTTTCCTATCTTAGTAAAAAATTGAACGGCAAACAGCCCTTATTTCCATACAAATGCATGTAAATGTATAGGGGTCTGGCCAGACACCATGTGCCAGAACTAAGGGCTCAAAATATGTGCCTGACGAAGGGTTAAATAATTTATAAATTTATGAAATTTGTAATATGCAAAATTTTTGTAATATTTATATACAAAATATTTGTATATTGTAGGAAAAATACATTTGTATTTTTAAGCATGGATTATTATGAGTGTAAGCAAAGCTGATTGAAAAATATAAGTAAATAACCAACATTAAAGGTTGTTCTCGGTGCCCAGAGGTTATTTTTAATTTTACAACCAAATAAGCTGATAACCAACGTATAGTGAACAACCTTTATGCTTTTATCAGCATAAATTCGTTGGTAAAATATATTAGTACAACAATTTTTAAAGTTAGTTTATTGCTGAAAAAATCTAAGTTAAGTTTTTGCTGAAAACACAATTCAAGGACAAACAAAAAAATTTGCTAAAAACTAGTATACTTAATATATTAGCCCTTTTACTAAATTTTTGTTGAGTCCATATTATTTATAATAATTTAAAAGATTTTAGAGTTTTTTAAGATAAATAACTCAATTTATCATAAATTCGACGATTTTTTTAAATAGTTTTTTACTTATTAAAAAACTTTATATGTTTTTCTATCGATTTAGAAAATTTTAGCATATTAGTCGGCTTTGATTTGGAGAAAATATTCGTTAAATATTGTCTATCTTAAATATTTAATAAAAAAAAAACATTTGTTCAGTAAGGACATTGTACGTATGATTAATATTATATTTATTACAAGCATTTGAATTTTGATGGAATATACATATGAAGCATTGTTAACGAATACTTTTTTCTGCAGCGGGTCAGTTAGTATGGAACGTCACATATATTCTACATATGCATATGAATGAGCTACATGCTCATACAAAAACCTTCACGTACTCATACATACAAGGAGTATTTATATACATTTGTATAAATATGAATAAACATACAATGCAAAATAACATTATTAGTATACAACAAACAATATGTTGCTTTTACTGATGATGTTACTGTTGCTTGCTGCACATAAGAGCAAACAAATATTGTCATCTACATCCACTTTTATATACATTTACTTCTGGCAAAAACTTGAATGAATCATTTCCTTTTTTTTTTTTTTTTTTAATTCTAAAAATCAAAAACAACAAAATTATTTTATTTCATAATAAACCCAGCAAAACCAGACATTACCAAATAATGGGTAAAGTAATGTATAGCCATAGGTGCAGATGTATTACTTTACACCTTACTTCATTGATGAATTTAACAGGCGATGGATGAGCCTCAAAGTAATGGCTTCATTTTTTCAATTATGCTTATTAAAAAATGAAAAGTAATGGGTTAATTTTTTACAGATAGGGGGTAAAAAAATAATTGGTTACCCAAATGATAACAAAGAGGTTAACAATAATTGGTTACTTTGAGTTAACATTTTTTAACTTTAACTTTCCATTTAAAATCTTTAATTTTTCAAACCAATTTGAGCTTTTCTACCGAAATACAAATTAATAAAAACACGAATACTAGAGTTTTTGAAACTAAAAATGCTTGTTATCAATAGATGGCAGTAGTTTTCAGATTTAACAGTAGTGTGTAGAATAGAGATAAATATGTGGAATCGAATAATCTGCCGAAATTATGATGCCTCGGAACAGTAATTTGAGCCCTTTGGTTTTTTTTTCTGTGGGGTGCCATTAGGGATAAATGTTACGCGAACCACCCAGAGACAATTGCATTGAAACATGAAATCGAAGTTGCCATTGAAGAGATTCGAGCCGAAACAATCGGAAATGTACTGACAAATTGGGTTGATCGGATGAGGTACTGCCGAGCCAGTCGTGGTAGTCATATGAATGATATTGTGTTCCATTCTTAAATGACAAAGTTCAACCTTTCCAATAAAATCAGAAATTTGAAAAAAAATAAATTTTAAATGGCCCACCCTACATATACCCAGTGGCGTGCCCTGGGTGGGCACTTACTATGTTTAGTACACATATGTACAAAATAGCTTGTATTTTTTTGTTTCATATTAATTTTTTTTGCAAATCCAATAGGGTTTTATCAGATTTCAGGGAAATTTTCTGAAATTTGTGCATTATGGAGAAAATTTTGCATTGAAATCTGGGAAATTTGCTTAATTTTCTCTCAGTTACCGGGCCTTGTAATATGTACAAAATTTTATTTGGCTTCTGCCTCTATTATTAATTATTTCCATACACAACCAAAAATACACTTCTAATTTTTTAAACCCCGGTCAATTGCCTTTTTTATTTAATTTAAGACCTTTTACCTTTTTTTGGAACGTTTTCTAAAAATGGAGTTATTAAAGGTTGATTTACGCGTCGACTACCCTTATCTGCTATTACTCAGTATTGGGTTTAAATATCAGGTGTGAGCTGGTTAAATAAAATCTAAACTAAATTTAGGTTTACAAATTTTTATGAAATTTAAATTTATTCAAATATTTTTCAAAGAAATTTAGAATTTATATATTCTTTAAAAACAAAAAAAAAAAAAAAAATGTGATTCAAATTGTATTACTTTTTTTAATTAAAAATCTGAGATTAAAATACCACATTCCCAAAATTCAAAATTTCAGAATTATGAGTATATTTTTATAGTAAAATATATGTGTTTAAAATTGTAAATATATAATTAACAACTTAACTTATATAGACTTCCAAAGCAGTTATTGTACTTAAAAAGTAAGAATTTATAAAAATGCTGACAAGTCTTGAAAATTCTTTGGTTTTCTCTTTCAAATGTAAACAAAAATATTTATCATACAAATATTTGAAATTTTTCTATTTGATTGAAAAGTTTTTGAAACAATCTAATTGTTTTTGAAATGGTTCTTTAGATTTGAGTAAAAAATTGCTCTTTTACGTTCGATGTAATTCACGGTGGCGTGTGCCCCAAGAAATATGACCCCAATCTTAAAATGTAATAAGTCCCATTTTTTTTTTGGGGGGGGGGGGGGGGGGGGAATTTGATAATGAAAATTACCCCTAAAAATATAATGAAAAATTACCCCAAAAAAATTAAAATTAGCCCCAAAAATTTAGTTTGGGTCATTTTTTCATTTGTTATATTGAGGCTTTAATTCATAATGCAAAATAACCCAAATTCGAAGAAATGAAAAATTAACTCTAATATGATGACCCCAAAATATGCAAAGCAAAGAAATGTTGCTTTTGCACAGCATTATACACATTTATATTTCATGCAATCAATATCATCTGAATCTACTCCTTATAAACAATAAAGTTACTTGGGCCAACCTAAATTGAAATATTTTAAAGAATTAGAATCAAAATAATTTTAAATAAATCAAATGTTTTTGTGATGCGCAACCACTACCTTTCAAAATAGTTAAAAAATTAGGTTAATTTCTACTCTCCGTCCATGAGTTGCGTCGTGTATTCTTCCAGCCAGTTGTTAAAAAATTTGTTGGTAACAATGGAAGAGCAAGCAATTTCCGATATGCTGTTTTACAGCATTCGATATTCTTATGAAATTTTAAAGCGAATGGTTTTCCATGACATTGCGTCTTAGAGCTTGGCAATTTTGAAACCTTTTAAGAATTATAATTGTCCTTAATGTATGAAAAACAAAATTTTCGCCTGCAGCGCCAACTTCTACAACTATTAATATACCCAGCAAAACCTTGGTAATGGGTGCGATATTCTCATGCGTTACCTTGTAATGATAGCTCTTTACCTTTTTCATTATTTGCAAGCATAAAGTAATAAGTTACTGATTATTGATTAAGTAATATATGATTTATAAATGTAAAGTAATAATTGAAATATTTTTGAAAAACTATTTTTAGGTACATTACTTTGTGTTTTTTTGTAAGCAAAAGGGTAATGTATGTTTGTTTTGATAACACTAGCGAAAAAACGAAGAGCAACAATTCATTTAGGTTTAAAGCAATAAATGTACAGTTCTTGGCTGGCAACCAGAGTTCCCAGGTTCAATTCCCATCATGACCGCATTATTTTTAATAACGTTTAAAATATTTGCAATAATTTTTTTTTTTTATAAAAAAAATCCTCTTTTTAAACACATTTCTTTCCCAAACCAAGCTAACTAATGTATACAATCTTTTAAAATACTGCACATACTGGTAGTATGTATATACCTTGAGTTGCTGCTACACTTAAAATAGTTTGTAAGTTAAAATAACAGAAAATATCATTTAAAAGAAATGGTATTTCGTATAAAACTCAGTCTAATTATTTTTCATTTAAATCAAATGTTTATTTTTATTAATTTTTAAATGGTGTTTAAACTACTGACACACCAGTACAAATAAATGATAAGTCAGTTAAAAATAAATGTTAAAATTTTACCTATTTAAAATTGTTTCGGTTTTTTGTATTTTTAACTGTTTTTTTAATCTGTAAAATATAGACTCACACAGTCTATAAACACATTTTGTGTGAATGGCTTATATGTGTGACTGTGTGTTTACGAAGTTCTTGTAATTTGAATTGAAATAATTTTGTGTTTAACAAATTTGGAGTTTTTTTTTAATATATATATATATTTTTTTTTTTGAAAAATACATTAAACTAAATTTAAATTTTGTATTAACTGTAACCAAAACAAATAAACCACAAATTTCCGTTTTGTGGTTAAATTTTTATTAAACTGCAAACAAATGAAGAATTAAATAAAACTGAAAATGTCGGTAAATGACAGTAAATCATTTTAAACAAATGTATGCAGTTAAAATAAATATTTTGTTTTGAAAAATAAATGTATGTTCCTATATTTTTAACTGAACTGATTTTTTTTATTTAAACTACAAATAATAAACTACATAATATTCTGAGTGTACATACAAGTATATACTTGTATGTATGGAAATTGGTATAACAGTAAAAACACTACCTGTATTTACAAATAACTGTGTGAATGTTTTTTTTTAGCTGTTACAGTATGCGAAATTTTCTTTTGGCTATGCTTGTATGTGTGCATGTTTATTTCCAACTTACACTTATTTTACCAGCAGTGACATTACTCGCAGTTTTACAACTCTTAACAAATACACGTGAAATAATCTCGGATATTGTACTGTATTCATCTGCACTTTTGCCCTCCGCAGTCTCGGTGGGTTCAGTGAGTTTTACTGTGAGGTTTTGTAATTTGGTTGACAAACTGAACTTGAGCATGAATGTATTAAAAACTGTTAGTCAGACGACGGTTTGATGGCTGTAAATGAATTTGTATGTGTGTGCATGGTAATGAAAGATATTCAAATAGTAGTTATATACTTTAGTTTTTTGCATAAATTTCACATACATACTCGTATGTACCAGTGCGTATAAATGCGTCTAAATTTTTAATAGTAATATTTGTTTTTTTTTTATATTTTTTCTCAAATTAGAATTTTATGTTTAATTAAGGATAATGTGAAAATTTTTATACCATTTTTATTTTTAATTCAAGTAGTATTACACTTAAAAAAAAAACGCATGAACTAAAAATTAATCCAAAATTTCCTTTAAAATAGTTTAAAAATTTTCCTCAATTTAAGTCAAATTTTATTTAAACTTACACAAATTTTCTTTAAATGAATAAAAATTCGCATGTTTGGGTAAAAACGAAATAGTTTACATACTCAGAAATAGTTCATATCTTTCCTAAGTATTTTTATGTTTCTTGATTTTAGGAAGAAATAAAGTATATTAAATAAACATTTATGAATTTTTAAGAAAAACATTTTAGTTTTAAGAATTTTGCATACTAAAATATAAAATAAAACTGAGTTTAGTTAAAAAAAAAATTTTAGAACATATTTTACTTTCATTTAGTTCAAAAAATGTGTCTAACTTAAACTGGGAAAGTACTTGAACTTAATGTGTGTTCATTTTTTGTTCGCGAGTAGTAAAATTGACTAAATTTTAGAAAGCCATTTCCAAATTCAATTTTTAAGTCTAGCACTTTCTAATTTTTAAGAAATTATTAGTTCAGGCAATTATTAGTTCAGGCAGTTAAAAACAAAAAGTAATACATTTTTTGCTATGAAATAATAGTAATTAATTTGGTTTTAGAAAATATTTTTAAGGAAACTATTTTTAGAAACTATTTTTAGGGAAAATTTCCATGCTACTTAGTTCAGATAAATTTAAAAAATTTTAATAAAATATTATTTTTTTTCAAGTAAAAGTTTTCTAATTTTTGAGAAATAATAAACTTAGAAATATGATTTTTTCCAAATAATTTCTGGAGATAAATTAAAAAAAAACTTTAGTTAATTTTTTTTAAATCGAGGAAAAATTTATTTTTTGTGGGAAAACGTTTAACTTATTTTCAATATTTTTGGGAAAAAAAAAAACAATCTAGTTAATATTATTTCAGAAAAAAACAAGTAAGAGCGGCTAAATTCGGCTATGCCGAATCTTATATAACCTTCACCATGGTTGGGAAAAAACTGAACTTTATATATGGACATATATGAAATGGACAGATTTATATACGGACGCCTTTAAGAGGAAATTAACCATTTAGTTTGGAGATAAAACTTGGACTCGTGAAGATTTATGGTTCCAGAAAATAGGTATTTTAAAAAAAATTTATGTTTTGGGCATAACTTTTTTGTATCTGAACCGATATTTCCGAGTTTTTCAGCAAATATGTTATACTAAAGATTTTCGATCTTTTGCTATATAAGACGTATCCATAGGTCATAATACAGCTCTAGAATAGTGTTTGTTGTTTGTGTATAAAAGGTGAAGAGGTGAAAGAAAAGAATTTCAACAAATCGTTGAAAGAAATCACTAGAACTGCATGTGTTTTATTTCTACAAAATAGTTTGATTTAGCTGGCAAATTTGCATTTGGGATTTTATTTCGCTTTTTTATTAGAAATATTTGTAATTTCTTTAGCTTAATTTTAAAAATTTGAAGGAAAATAGTTTATTTTTTTATAAATTATTATAAGTTATGACCTAAAATAGTTGCACTCAAAGGCAAATTATGTATAAAATTTTCTTAATATGTGAGAAATAAAATGGTTTAAAAATCTTTTTATAAATTCTTTTAAATCGGAGCAAAAAATAGAAATAAAACTGTTTGTATTTTGTTTGTATCAGAGGGTTTTTATACAAATTTTGATGTTTTTAGCCTATTTATGGATTATTTAATTATTAATATAAAATTTTATTTAAATTAATTATTAAATGTAAAAAAAAAACAAAAAATAAACAAAAAAAAAAATCTTAACGAACCCGCGACCCTTCCACCTGTGGTGAAAGGTATAAAAACGTTTGTATTTTGTTTGTATCAGAGGGTTTTTTTAAAAATGTTGATGTTTTTAGCCTATTTATGGATTATTTAATTATTAATATAAAATTTTATATAAATTAATTATTAAATGTTAAAAAAAACCAAAAATAAGCAAAAAAAAAAGTCTTAAGAAAATAATAAAAAAAAATGTACAAAAAAAAAGTGAATTGACCTGACCGAGATTTGAACCTCGAACTCCGCGGCCTTAGAGAAAAAAAAAGTATTTGTGACACAGCGTCTAGACAACTGAGCTATTGAAGCTCACACAAAATCATCGTCAATAGAGGTACATATATAAAAGTCTTCGTTCATTAGAGATTTGTTTAGTTTTTATTTAAATGACAAATCTTTATATGTGTGTTGTTTGTGTATAAAAGGTGGAGATGAAAGAAAAGAATTTTAATTATTAATATAAAATTTTATATAAATTAATTATTAAATGTTAAAAAAAAAACAAAAATAAGCAAAAAAAAAAGTCTTAAGAAAATAATAAAAAAAAATGTACAAAAAAAAGTGAATTAACCTGACCGAGATTTGAACCTCGAACTCCGCGGCCTTAGAGAAAAAAAAAGTATTTGTGACACAGCGTCTAGACAACTGAGCTATTGAAGCTCACACAAAATCATCGTCAATAGAGGTACATATATAAAAGTCTTCGTTCATTAGAGATTTGTTTAGTTTTTATTTAAATGACAAAACTTTATATGTGTGTTGTTTGTGTATAAAAGGTGGAGATGAAAGAAAAGAATTTTAATTATTAATATAAAATTTTATATAAATTAATTATTAAATGTTTTAAAAAAAAACAAAAATAAGCAAAAAAAAAAGTCTTAAGAAAATAATAAAAAAAAATGTACAAAAAAAAAGTAAATTGACCTGACCGAGATTTGAACCTCGAACCCCGCGGCCTTAGAGAAAAAAAAAGTATTTGTGACACAGCGTCTAGACAACTGAGCTATTGAAGCTCACACAAAATCATCGTCAATAGAGGTACATATATAAAAGTCTTCGTTCATTAGAGATTTGTTTAGTTTTTATTTAAATGACAAATCTTTATATGTGTGTTGTTTGTGTATAAAAGGTGGAGATGAAAGAAAAGAATTTTAATTATTAATATAAAATTTTATATAAATTAATTATTAAATGTTAAAAAAAAAAAACAAAAATAAGCAAAAAAAAAAGTCTTAAGAAAATAATAAAAAAAAAATGTACAAAAAAAAGTGAATTGACCTGACCGAGATTTGAACCTCGAACTCCGCGGCCTTAGAGAAAAAAAAAGTATTTGTGACACAGCGTCTAGACAACTGAGCTATTGAAGCTCACACAAAATCATCGTCAATAGAGGTACATATATAAAAGTCTTCGTTAATTAGAGATTTGTTTGGTTTTTATTTAAATGACAAATCTTTGTATGTGTGTTGTTTGTGTATAAAAGGTGGAGATGAAAGAAAAGAATTTTAACACATGGATGTGTTGTTATGCTCAAAATTCTACATACATATTAAACAAAGGGATTTTACTGGAAAAATTAGAGGTAGTCCTGGTTTTTTGCTAATATCTCAGCCATTTATTAACCGATCTGTCTGATTTTTAATAGCAAACAGAAATGGATCACATGTAACAGAAATAAAAAAGAATCAAGTCCTCATCATGTCTTGGTTCTTCGGAAAACCCATTTCAACACACAGACGGACAGACGGACAGACGGACATCGTTAAATCAACTTCGCTCTTCATAAGGACCCAGAATATATATACTTTATAGGGTCTAAGATCAATATTGTAGAAATTACAAACGGAATGACAAACTTATATATACCCTTCCACCTATGGTGAAGGGTATAATTAAAGTATCCGTAAAAAAAATTATCGTGCATTGTTGTAATTTTTGGTTCGCTTACGTACCCATCTTTAATCTCAACAGTCTTAAAAATTGAACTTAAAGTAGCTTAAAATATATTTTAAAATTTTGTTAGCAAAAGGTAAAAAATTTCGAATTTGCGCTATTATGTAATAATTTTGTTTGCGGACTACAGTACAAAATATCGTAAAAAAATTTTATATTTACATTACGTCATAAAAAGCTTTATATTTATCGAAGGCAATAAAATATTTTTTTTTTCACTTTATTATAAAAAAAAGTTTAAATATATGTCATAAAATAAACATGACATTTTTCCATTTTCCAATAATAACAAGAAATGTTATTTTCGCAACAATTTTCTTAAATTAGTTAATTTAAGAAGACAAAGGACCCCCAGTGTTCCTTAGCCACAGATGACGTGTGTTACTTAGGGCATCCCTTTTTGTAGTTCTCTCAAGGATAACCATTAATTAACTTCGTAAAGGATCTGACTTTGTCACAATTTATTACATTTTAGAATATCCTGCACTTAATTTTTTTATTTGTTTAACTTTTTGCTAACGAAATTTAATTTATATTTTAAATACATAAGTTAAGTATAATTATATTAATTTTAAGATAAAAATGTATAGCAAAAAGCTTGTTAAAAGCAGTGTCCTCACAAAGCGAAAGTCCTCCGCTGGTGGACAAATACTTACACTATGAGTGTCAAGTACTTTAAAATATATGGTAAAATATTTTACCTTTACCATAGAAAAAGTTTCATATTTATTAGAAATTTTTTTTTATCAAATTTAAGGATAATTTTCACTTAAAAAAAGTGCTATTTAACTTGATGTATATTTTCTCATTTTTAGGAAGTTAATTCCTAGTTTTTAGTAAAAAAAAATATCTAATGAACGTAAATAAAATAATTTTTTTCTTAAAACCAAGAAAACATTTCCTAATTAACAGTAAAATTTTAAATGATATATGAACCAATTAGGAGGAAATTTTTTTGTTTTCCAATAAATAGTAAAAAATAGTACATTTTTATTAAATTTTGGTACGAATATCTTAGTTATAGAAAAATTTTTACTGTTTTTTACTATTTATTAGAAAACAGCAAAATTTTTTCCTAATTAGTTGATATATCATCTTAAATTATCAAATTGCAAATGTAAAATAAAATTAATAAATAAATAAGTTAATTAGTTCATATTGAAAGTTAATTTTTCTTAATACTAGTTAATTAATGGGTATACCTTACAGTAGTATTACCGTTTGCCATATTTAATTATGAACAGTGGGGGATTTTAAATAAATAGGTAGTAATAATTAAAAAAACTTCTAAACTATTGCTGTGGTCTGTATAAAATATAAAGTGATTATATAGGATAATTTGTTAAGGATAATTAAAAATCAAAAAACGTGTATAAAAATGTTAAATATATATTTGAGAATTTTCAGGTTTAAATTAGTTACTTCCCCCATTTAAATTATTTGGGTGTATCTACAAAATTTAAGCTTTATTTATATTCATTATATACCCACCTTTCATCCGTAATTATTATCAACAAATGTTAACAACTTATGAATTATTATGTATGTACAAATATAAGCAATAAAATATACCCATCGAATAAACTAAAAATATCTAATATACAGATTGGTTGAAAAGTTCCTGCGCTCGAAATGAAAGAATACTGTTTTTCCTTATATCCTTATAATGGTTTTCCGGAAGCTCTGCAAAATAACCGTCTACGGCTGCTATGGCCTCTTCATTCGACGAAAAATGCTTTCCACGAAGGAATTGTTTAATATTTCAGAAGAGAAAGTAGTCACTGGGAGCCAAATCTGGTGAATACGGTGGATGTTCGTACTTTAATTCTTTGAATTTAGCCATCGTCAAAACACTTTTGTGAGCAGGTGTATTATCTTGATGAAAAATGATTTTTTTCTTCTTTAAACCAGGTCTTTTCTCACGAATTTTTTCATCAAGCTGATCCAAAAGGCTGCAAAAATATTCAGAGTTGATTGTTTTACCTTTCTGAAGATAATCAATCAACAAAATTCCTTTTGCATCCCAAAAAACTGATGCCATAACCTTCTTTGCTGTTCGTTTTGACTTCACCTGCTTTGGAGCTGAACAACCAGCTTCATTCAGTCCACTGTAAACGTTCTTGTTTTAATTTAGAATCATGGTGGTAGATCCAAGTCTCATCCATAGTTATAAAACGACGCAAGAAGTCGGTTTTATTCGGCTTAAAACGCTCAAAATGACGCTGAAAAATTTGTTTTCGATCCAGTTTTTGTTGAATTGTTAATGTGTGCGGCACTAACTTCCAAAACAGTTTTTTCATACGTTATTCTTCATGTAAAATATGGAGTACTCGTTCGTCTGAGATGCCTATGGCATTAGCAATTTCACGCTTAGTCAAACTTGGATTTTCACTAACCATATTATGTACCTGCTCAATGATTTCTGCTGTGGTTGCAGTTTTGGATCGTCCTTCGCGTGGATCGTCTTTAAGGCTGGTACGACCACGTTTAAATTCACCAGCCCAAAATTCAACGGTGCGTTTTGAAGGTGAGGACTCCTTATACACTTCTAACAATTGTTCATAAATTTCCTTTGCTTTTAAACCCTTCAAAACAAAGAATCTAATGACTGCACGATATTCAATTTTTTCCATATTAAAAAAAAATCAATGACACGTCAACTTTAAATGGCTTGTAAACAAAGAAAGAATTGACAGAATGACTTGCAACTTTGCATGTGTTCTCAGGACAGTTACACCAACTTGAGAAAAAAAAGTTTGGAGCTAGCAGTGCCATCTCTTGGTGAGCGCAGGAATTTTTCAACCAACCTGTATTTACACACCTACATATATAATGATAATAAGTTTTCCCTATTTGTTCGAAAAATTCAAAAGGAAAAATTGTAACAAACAATAAAATTTGTCTTATAAAACAATACATCAACTTTCCAAAGTAATGTCTATGCAATATACATAGAATATATCGCTCTACTCTATAATACTCTTTATAATAATGGCAATATTTGTGAAAAAAAAATCAAAACGACTCTCTTTAACTTATAAGGTCAATTACATTGGCCATTGACCATTTGGGGTTGAAATATCGAAAGGAAAAATATAATAAATACATTATACTAAATTGTTGAATTGGAAAATATTGAATAATATTTAAATATAAGCACATCCCAGTAAACAATTTAAGTAGGAGAAGGCTTAAAAAAAAGTAAAATAATGGTCAAAGAGTGAGTTAAAATTTCGAAAATTTTTGTTCTCAATCAGAAAAGAGGAGCTGTGTTCGGAAATGTATCACTGCGCTGCATTTGGGATTAGTTTTTAATACTCATGCAAATCATCAGCTGATGCTGTTGCTTGTTTGTTGCGCATTTTGGAATTAAAAATGTAAAACTTAATAAATTTAATTTGTGAGTTGGATTTTGGATAGCATCGATTTCGCCTCTATAAAATTCATAAACAAAAATTTATTAAAAAAATTAAATAAATAACAAATTTTATACTTATTCTTGCATTGCATCAGCGATGCATGATGCATGTTTGACATTTGTTTGCGCTCTTAATGTCTTGCCACATGATGCTTTTACGAACGCGATGCGCATCACATGCAAAGCAGTGATGCATTTCTGAACAGGCCCGAGATAAGTGCTGAAAATGGCATCACTCAATTGGTAACAAATTTTGTTTTCAGATTGAATAAATTTTTTTTGGTTGATACCTAAAGTCCTGGAAACTTTAACTTAATTTCAGAGCGTTATTTTATAGCTTATACAATGAAGATTTTTGTTGTTATAAGCTATTACGCATTTTTAATTTAATAAATTTAAAGAGTTTAAATAAATTTTAGAGTTTGTATTAAAACAAATCAATTATTTATGCAAATGCTCTGAAATATGTTAGCTGGGATATTTTTAGTAACACATAGTATGTATTTATTTCCAAGTACAGGGTGCGGCATCTTTTATGTCGGTATGACAACAATTAAATTCTTTGGTATTTGTTAACCGCACAGAGACAACAAATTTATAGTGGCAAACGAATTTCTTGCCAACCAAATGGTTTGGCTGCAGCTTTTAAATTTATTCCTGTTGAAAAATAAAATCGGTTATAACAATGAATCTGTTTTCTCTGTGCAATTGACGTTAATTCAGTATAATTTTTCTGATGTATTGCTTCTTACCAAACTAACGCGCTGAAATAGTGAAGCTGTATATTGAAAATATTCGTTCAGTTGTGTTAACTCCACGTGCATATCTTCGAAAATATTGCGGCCAAGAAGCACCGTCTGACAACACTATTCGTCGTTTAGTGTCGAATTTCGTTGAGAACGGGACAGTGGGAGATCGTCCACATGCCCCTCATCAACGTCCAAGACGTTCCAATGAACTGGTTGAAGTCGTATAAGAGAGTGTTGTCGAGAACCTACACCCAGAGAAAAGATTGGTTGGAATTCGATGAAAACCATTAACATTTATTTGTAAGAATTTTATTTTATTTGGAATAACATATAATCCAATATTATAGCAAAAATATGGCATTGGGAATTAAAAAAAAAGGAAAGAGAACTAAAAAAGAATACTACCATCCAAATTATTGGTATTTTCAATCAACTTTACGAATAAAATTCGTTTAGAAATTGTGTACAGTAGAAGCAGCCATTTATTTAGTAAATGTTCTGGAAAATTAGTACAATCTATCAAATTTATTAATAAATTGTCGATATTCGAAAGTGGTAACTACAAATACGGTTATCCTGATGAAATATATTATTTAATTAGGATTTCAGTTGAACCAACCGAATTGTGGATTGTATTGATTTTAGAAGCCACTAAAGATTGGTATTTGTAAACGAATTTTCTTCTATATTTGTTTTCCCTAAAAAAATATTTAAATTCAAAATTAGTCATCAAAATGTATAAGTGTTTGTAGGCTAGTGGGTAGAGAGGTAGCCTAGTACTCCTAATTTCCGAGTTTAAATCCCGGTAAAGCTAAACATTAAAAAAAATATTTTTTATTAATTAAAATAAAATATTCAAATATTTAAATAACAAATATATCAAAGAAAATTAACTTGAATTGTGGCACAGTAAGCAAGAGTGTGAACTATGAATCTGATTGCCCAGGTTCGATACCGGAAAAATCTAAAAATAAAACTTTTTTAAAATAAAATTTTGAGGAATGTAGTAATAATTCGGTGGCCACAACTGATACTGTTTTCTGGGTGTAAATGAGTCGTATCGTGATCGCGCTCAGTATTTTTCGTCAGTGGAATCACTTTGCGGCACATTTTGAAAATTGATTTGCATTTGCTTTCGTAAAAGGCGTAATTGAATCAATGAATTTTGCTGGCAGATCGACCACCTCGCTTGCAATATAGCCAAACAGTCGCTGGAATTATGACATTGAACCAGATTTTTGGAAGCAAATTTTGATGACCGACGAGGCCCATTTCAAACACTGTGGCGGCGTTAACAAGCAAAATTGCCGAATTGGCGGATAGAAGAATCCACACGAGATCCAGGAAATATCACTGCATGACAAAAAAGCTATTTTTTGGGCCGATGTTTGCGCCAAAACGATTGTTGGCCAATTTTTCTTCAGAAAAGGAGTTACTGTTGTTGGGAAACGATATCGGTGAATGCTGGCTCATGAAAAGGTCCGGTCGATTATTGTTTCAACAAGTTGGTGGACGATGCGGCTTTTGCAAGAAAAATTCTCTAGAAGCGTGATGTCAAAAAAGGCGACTGGCTACCCAGATCTTCTGATCTGACTCCTCCGAATTTCTTTTTTTTTTTTGGTGAAAGCAAAGTGTACGCCAAAAAGCCTCAGACCATTAGCGAGCTTAAGGCAAACATTTGTATTTATTCAATATTCACATACCGACTTAAAAAATTGAGCACCCTGTATATAAATATATGGGTAAAGCTGATTTAAGGTACAATATTAATTTGCCGTATTTTTATGAAAATATTTCTATAACAACGAACAATTTGTTTAAATCTTTTAGAAGGGTTAAACAATTTACAATTTGTATGGTCTAATTCTAGGCTTAATATAATTTATTTAAAATCTTATTTTTTGTTTAAAAAAAAATATTTTTAAAGTATACTTTACACAGAGAAAATTTTATTGGACGTAAAATTATGAAAAATTTTTGTAAAATATGGAAACTTTTTTTTATCGAAAAATAAACGAAAAATTTCTTAAAATTAATGAAAAGCTTCATACACCCAGAAAACAGTATCTGTTGTGGCTACCGAATTTGTTGTCAATCGAATTCTGGCAGTTACGACAACTGTCTTCATATTAAATTATATTTTTAGTTGTGAAAACCAATATTCAGTTGTCTAATTTTATATTGTTATCCACATAAATATTATGATCCACAAATTTTCATTTAAAGAAAAATTTTATTTTTAGATTTTTCCTGTATCGAACCTGGGCATTCAGATTCATAGTTCACACTCTTGATTACTGCACTACAACTAATTTTAATTTTCTTTGATATAACAGGTCAATTGAAAAGTCCCCGGCCTACCATAGTAAAACACATTTTTTTTTTGGGCAAAATTCGTTTTTTTATTCAAAGGGTGATACACTGATTATAGCGACCCTCGAACTTTTCGATACCATTTTTGTAGTACGATATGTCCTTTGCTTCAAAATAGGCCTCAGTTTTGGCGATCATCTCTTCATTCGATGAAAATTTCTTCCTAGTGAGCATTCTTTTGAGATCTGAGAACAGGAAATAGTCGCCAGGGGCCAGATCTGGAGAATACGGTGGATGCGGACGCAATTCGAAGCCCAATTCAAGGATTTTCGCCATCGTTTTCAATGACTTGTGACCCGGTGCATTGTCTTGGTGAAACAGCACTTTCTTTTTTTTTAAATGCGGCCGTTTTCCGGCGATTTCGTCTATCAGACGGTCCAATAACGCTATGTAATAGTCGCTGTTGATGGTCCTTCCTTTTTTAAGGTAGTCAATGAAAATTATTCCATGCGCATGCCAAAATACAGACGCCATAACCTTGCCAGCCGACTGTTGCGTCTTTCCACGCTTTGGAGTTGGTTCATCACGTGCAGTCCACTCGGATGACTGTCGATTGGACTTCGGAGTGAAGTGATGGAGCCATGTTTCATCCATTGTCACATATCGACGCAAAAACTCGGGTTTATTACACTTGAACATCTCCAAACACTGCACCGAATCATCAAATCGTCGTTGTTTTTGGTCAAAAGTGAGCTCGCGTGGCACCCACTTTGCACAGACCTTTCTCATACCCAAATATTCATGAATGATATGATGTACATGTTCAGTTGATATCTTTAGAGTACCTGCTATTTCATTCGATTTCAATTTACGGTGATTCGAAATCATTTTGTGGATTTTTTTTATGTTTTCGTCGATAACAACCGCTTTTGGGCGTCCACTGCGTTCACCGTCTTCGGTGCTCATTTCGCCAAATCCTTGATGGTTGATTTTCCTGGGGCAGTTTCCGGAAACTCGTCATCAAGCCAAGTTTTTGCTTCAACTGTATTTTTCCCTTCAAAAAGCAATTTTTTATCAAATTCCGTTTTGTCAATTTTTTTCACAATAACAAAAGTTGCTTCACTCAAAATGCTATAATTCACAAACTAATCCGTGCTGTCAGCTGTAAAATTTATACACGTGTCTTTTGAAGGTTATGGCTAACTAAAAATCATATCGATTTAAGTCTCAATTGACCTGTTATTTGCCATTTAAAAATTTGAATATTTTATTTTAGTTTGGTTCGAGATCATAGAAAAAGCTTTTTCCAAATGAAAATTTTTTTTCTTCACTCAAAATGCTATAATTCACAAACTGATCCGTGCTGTCAGCTGTCAAATTTATACACGTGTCTTTTGAAGGTTAGGGCTAACTAAAAATCATTTCGATTTAAGTCTAGTAGCGCCATCTATGTGTCAGGCCGGCGACTTCTCAATTGACCTGTTATTTGCCATTTAAAAATTTGAATATTTTATTTTAGATTGATTCGAGATCATATGAAAAGTTTTTTCAAATGGAAAATTTTTCCTTATTTTTTAATTTAAGTAAACATGGAGAATACACAGAAAAAGTTATTAGACACCAGCCGAATGGAATGCATTTTCTGGTCAGCTACGACTTTCATCAACATTCTTCGTGCCGAAATACCAATTGTAAATATCTCTATTTAACTCACAAATCAACGGAAAAAGCTATTTATGATAACAAACAGTTGATTTTTATTATTGAGTTTAGATGAAATTTTATTTTATTTAAAAAAAATATATTTTTTAAATGTTTGCCTTTTACAGCATTTGAACTCGGATATTCGGAGTACATACTGAGCTACATTTCTACCCAGTACAGCACAAACACTTATAAATTAATTTTTTAAGCACGACATTAGTGGCGTCTATAATCAATATAATCCATAATTAAATGATATATTTGATCAGGATAACCGTATTTGTAGTTATCATTTTAAATATCGAAATTTTTTTTTTCAAAAAATTTGATAGATTGTACCAATTTTCTAATATATTCTAATTCTAATTATACCCTTCACCATAGGTGGAAGGGTATATATAAGTTTGTCATTCCGTTTGTAATTTCTACAATATTGATCTTAGACCCTATAAAGTATATATATTCTGGGTCCTTATGAAGAGCGAAGTTGATTTAACGATGTCCGTCTGTCCGTCTGTCCGTCTGTCCGTCTGTGTGTTGAAATGGGTTTTCCGAAGAACCAAGACATGATGAGGACTTGATTCTTTTTTATTTCTGTTACATGTGATCCATTTCTGTTTGCTATTAAAAATCAGACAGATCGGTTAATAAATGGCTGAGATATTAGCAAAAAACCAGGACTACCTCTAATTTTTCCAGTAAAATCCCTTTGTTTAATATGTATGTAGAATTTTGAGCATAACAACACATCCATGTGTTAAAATTCTTTTCTTTCATCTCCACCTTTTATACACAAACAACACACATACAAAGATTTGTCATTTAAATAAAAACCAAACAAATCTCTAATTAACGAAGACTTTTATATATGTACCTCTATTGACGATGATTTTGTGTAAGCTTCAATAGCTCAGTTGTCTAGACGCTGTGTCACAAATACTTTTTTTTTCTCTAAGGCCGCGGAGTTCGAGGTTCAAATCTCGGTCAGGTCAATTTACTTTTTTTTTGTACATTTTTTTTTATTATTTTCTTAAGACTTTTTTTTTGCTTATTTTTGTTTTTTTTTTAACATTTAATAATTAATTTATATAAAATTTTATATTAATAATTAAAATTCTTTTCTTTCATCTCCACCTTTTATACACAAACAACACACATATAAAGATTTGTCATTTAAATAAAAACTAAACAAATCTCTAATGAACGAAGACTTTTATATATGTACCTCTATTGACGATGATTTTGTGTGAGCTTCAATAGCTCAGTTGTCTAGACGCTGTGTCACAAATACTTTTTTTTTCTCTAAGGCCGCGGGGTTCGAGGTTCAAATCTCGGTCAGGTCAATTTACTTTTTTTTTGTAAATTTTTTTTTATTATTTTCTTAAGACTTTTTTTTTGCTTATTTTTGTTTTTTTTTTAACATTTAATAATTAATTTATATAAAATTTTATATTAATAATTAAAATTCTTTTCTTTCATCTCCACCTTTTATACACAAACAACACACATATAAAGATTTGTCATTTAAATAAAAACTAAACAAATCTCTAATGAACGAAGACTTTTATATATGTACCTCTATTGACGATGATTTTGTGTGAGCTTCAATAGCTCAGTTGTCTAGACGCTGTGTCACAAATACTTTTTTTTTCTCTAAGGCCGCGGAGTTCGAGGTTCAAATCTCGGTCAGGTCAATTCACTTTTTTTTTGTACATTTTTTTTTATTATTTTCTTAAGACTTTTTTTTTTTGCTTATTTTTGGTTTTTTTTAACATTTAATAATTAATTTATATAAAATTTTATATTAATAATTAAATAATCCATAAATAGGCTAAAAACATCAACATTTTTATGAAAACCCTCTGATACAAACAAAATACAAACGTTTTTATACCTTTCACCACAGGTGGAAGGGTCGCGGGTTCGTTAAGATTTTTTTTGTTTATTTTTTGTTTTTTTTTACATTTAATAATTAATTTAAATAAAATTTTATATTAATAATTAAATAATCCATAAATAGGCTAAAAACATCAAAATTTGTATAAAAACCCTCTGATACAAACAAAATACAAACAGTTTTATTTCTATTTTTTGCTCCGATTTAAAAGAATTTATAAAAAGATTTTTAAACCATTTTATTTCTCACATATTAAGAAAATTTTATACATAATTTACCTTTGAGTGCAACTATTTTAGGTCATAACTTATAATAATTTATAAAAAAATAAACTATTTTCCTTCAAATTTTTAAAATTAAGCTAAAGAAATTACAAATATTTCTAATAAAAAAGCGAAATAAAATCCCAAATGCAAATTTGCCAGCTAAATCAAACTATTTTGTAGAAATAAAACACATGCAGTTCTAGTGATTTCTTTCAACGATTTGTTGAAATTCTTTTCTTTCACCTCTTCACCTTTTATACACAAACAACAAACACTATTCTAGAGCTGTATTATGACCTATGGATACGTCTTATATAGCAAAAGATCGAAAATCTTTAGTATAACATATTTGCTGAAAAACTCGGAAATATCGGTTCAGATACAAAAAAGTTATGCCCAAAACATAAATTTTTTTAAAATACCTATTTTCTGGAACCATAAATCTTCCCGAGTCCAAGTTTTATCTCCAAACTAAATGGTTAATTTCCTCTTAAAGGCGTCCGTATATAAATCTGTCCATTTCATATATGTCCATATATAAAGTTCAGTTTTTTCCCAACCATGGTGAAGGTTATATAAGATTCGGCATAGCCGAATTTAGCCGCTCTTACTTGTTTTCTAATATAAATAAATGGTTGCTTCAACTGCACACAAATACTAAACGAATTTTATTTCTAAAGTTGAATAATTGGATAATAGGATTGATTTCTAGTTTATTTTTCCTCTTTTTTAATTCCCATTGGATTATAGGCAGGGGCCGAAAATAACAGTTTTTTTTGAAATTTAAAATCAAAAAGTCAGGTGGATATAACTTGTCTATCAGATATTTAAATACAGCATATTGATGCTGTTATGCTAAGGAATAATAAACTTAAAAGGCTTTAATTTTTTTGACTTTTATGAAAATGTCACTTTATAATAATTATTTTTTGACCGATATTTTTTTGGTCAAAAATAAAAGTTAAAATTTGGCTTTTATTTTTTAAGTCAAAAATAAAATAAATAAATAAAATAAAATAATGATATAACAATTCTACTATGCTATCACAGTAGTTGATACTTCTTAAATTAGTAAAGTATAAATAACGGTAAAATAATATTGTCATCAGTGTTGCCGAGGCCTTTAAATTTTTGTAACCAAATTTTAGTAAAAAAGGAAGTACTGCAAAAAGGGTATCATTTTGTGCCTAATCAATGAACAATGCTTTTACTTCTTCATTCATCTATTAAAAATGTTGTTGAAAAGCTTTTAGATCTATTATTAGAATTCCAATGAAAGAAATATCTTTTTTTTTTCTTTGGAGAAAAATGTAACCAAAATGAAACCATGTAACCAATTTTGGTTAGAAATAACCAAAACAACAACCATTATTGTCATCGATCTTATTTTTCTTATATTTCCATTACATTGTTATTATTATGGCATAATCAACTTTTATTTCTGACTTAAAAAATAAAAGTCAAATTTTAACTTTTATTTTTGACTTAAAAAATAAAAGTCAAATTTTAACTTTTTATTTTTGACCGAAAAAATAAAAGTCAGATTTTAACTTTTAATTTTGACTTAAAAAATAAAAGTCAAATTTTAACTTTTATTTTTGACTTAAAAAATAAAAGTCAAATTTTAACTTTTATTTTTGACTAAAAAAATAAAAGTTAGATTTTAACTTTTATTTTTGACTTAAAAAATAAAAGTCAAATTTTAACTTTTATTTTTGACCGAAAGAATAAAAGTCAAAAAATAACTATTATATTTTGACTTTTTTGAAAAAAGTCGTAACTGTTACGGTCCCTGATTATAGGTTATTCCAAATAAAATTAAATAGTTACAAATAAATGTTAACGGTTTTGATCGCATTGCAACCAATCCTTTCTCTGGGTGTACATTTTATAAAAGTTGTTGTTTAAAGAAGTTTGTTAATTTTTAGTGTATAAAAATTTTAATAAATAAATTAATATATACATATATATCATCAAATTTTATAAAAATTTGCAATATTAAGTTTTGTGGGACGAGTTACGGTGCAACTTCATTTTATGCAAAAAATTCATTAAAATCTTTAAGATTGTTCTC
Source organism: Eustalomyia histrio (assembly GCA_949748255.1). Taxonomy (NCBI): domain Eukaryota; kingdom Metazoa; phylum Arthropoda; class Insecta; order Diptera; family Anthomyiidae; genus Eustalomyia; species Eustalomyia histrio. The sequence continues at coordinate 44,704,192 of OX456524.1, forward strand.
TCAGTACATGAATGAAAAATCTTAAAAACTATAAAAAAATATCAATAATATTTTATATTTATTTTTGGGTCCAGTTTCTTTAAATACAAGATTTATGAAATCGATTAAATTTTTCAAAAACCATGAATTTTTGTATTTGATGATTCAGAATGAGGCTGACGATGACATGGTTGCTTAGTCCGAAAGTGTGACAATTTTTGTTATCTTTCATTTACATTTATTGAAAATAAGTGTTGCTTATTTAATAGTAACATTCATTTATGATATTGAGCCTGACAAATTTTGAACGAATACTGATGAAATTGGCCACAAAATTTTAATAAACAATTTCATTTTAAATATATTTTTTTAAACAAACAAATATTTTTTATTAAAAAATCAAAGTAATTCATTTTAATACGTAGAGTTTGTTTTTAAATGAAGAATCAATTGAAATTCATAGAAATATCATTAAAAAACCAAACTATAAAAAATATAGACATTCAGTAGAAGTTGATATTTTCAGTTAAATGTAAAATTTTTTTGTTTTCTGCTTCTAACAATAGAAATTCAAATAATTCTTTTTTGTTTTTTTTTTTTTGTAAAAGAAGTAACTTTAAATAAAAATTTGTTTCAATAAAAATTAGAAGAAATTATTCAAATATACAACACGTATATAAAATCAAAATATAAACATCTGTGTGTGTGTTGTGCTTCTATAAATAATAGGAAATTTTTGATTTTGGCTAAAATTTTATTTAACATTATTTTTGTAATGGTATTTAATAAACTTTGCCTATAAATTTTGTTTTACTTTATAAATATCAACCAACCAATTAAAAGGGAAATAACTTTTACCTTGGCCAATATTTAAATAATACCCAAAAACTTTTAAAAGTCTTAAAGTAGGCTTGTTTCTGTTACATTAGTAAAAGACAAACAAAAAAACCTTTTTCAAACATTTGTCTATTTTTTTTGCCATAGTATCTTTTTAATGCCGGAAATTCCTCCCCTAAAAAAAAGAGAAAAGAAATACAAAATATCCTTAAGAAAAACACTTTGAAACCACAAAATAAAAACCATAAAATAGAAATTTCATTTCTGCCAAAACATGATTGGCCTACTGCCAACATTTATACACAAAAAGTAAACTGTAGCTAAATCTGTTATAGGAATCTCTTCATTTCGATCCATACAATACATCATCTACCTTCATTGTATTTTACTACTTTAACCTGCACACAAAACCCATGTGCGTAAAATATTTCCGTTTAATTCTTGTGTTTTTCTTTTTTATAGAAAATATGAATACGGCTTAATGCCTTTTTCAATTTATTATATTTACACTTAGAAAAATTATAAATAATTTGGTTTAGGTAAACCACATAGTTCTTATAGATCAACAGGATATAGCTGCCCGAGATCTGCATGATTGTGCCAAAAACAATCGAATACTCGGTGTTAAGACAATTTCGTTGCTAGGACTACGTTGCGATTAGTTTGCGTTGTCGCAAGGAGGATATTTTGATGAAAATATTTGATATTTTAACGGTTATATTTAATAAAATGATAGAGGAAGGAAGTTATCCAGATTGTTTAAAAATACACAAGATAATTCCTGTGCCAAAAGTTATTGGATCAAATAAAATAGAAAATTTTCGACCAATATCTTTGCTATCAATAGTTGATAAAGTTTTTGAAAAGCTTATTTTTGACCAAATATCACATTATGTTGATGTTAATAATATTTTATTTAATAGGCAATTTGGTTTTAAAAAAGGTTCTGGAACTGAGGAAGCAATTATTAATGTTATTGATTTTATTTGTAGAGAACTTGATGAAGGATTTAGCGGTGTGGCTGGAGTTTTCTATGATTATTCAAAAGCCTTTGATATGGTTAACCATGATATTTTAATTAAGAAACTTAAAGTAATTGGAGTCTCTTACAAAACTTTGGATATTTTTCATGATTACTTAACAAAAAGAATGCAATTTGTACAGATTGGTGATTCAAAAAGTACAAAGCTGCCGGTTAAATGTGGAGTTCCACAAGAAAGTGTCCTTGGACCATTATTGTTTAAAATTTTTATAAATGATATAAAAAATATAGATTTTAATGGTAAATTGTTTATGTATGCGGATGATGTGTGCTTATTTTACAGATATAAATACTCGGAAGTTTTAAAAACTCAAATAGAGTACGATGCAGCTATATTAACTGAATTTTCTCGCTGTAATAGACTTATTATAAACCCAGTTAAAACAAAATTTGTAAGATTTGAACCCCATAATTCAAGAAATGATGATAAAATGTTTGTTTATATTGATGGTATTGCTATTACTAAGTCCGAAATGGTAAAATATTTGGGAGTTGTTTTGTTTGCTCTGGGATGAACACATAAACACCTTAAAAGCTAAGATTTCATCTGGTATTGGGATACTATACAAATTCAAAAATAAGCTTCAGTAAAATTACTCATTTATCAGTCAATTATACACTCTCATCTGACATATCTTCCCTCTGTATATGGTTGCAGAAACAATAGCTCCTTAAAATCCCTACAATCAGCTCAAAATAAGGCTTTAAAACTAGTTTTTAATCTACCTCTTAGATACTCTACCTTGGACTTATTTAAAAAATATGCCAAAAATATTCTTCCTATACAAGGATTATATAAACAAAAAGTTTTGATGTATGTCTTTTTAGGGGAAACGGTAATCGCCTCATACAATTTCCTTAAAATATAGCCCAAACACAGAGAAATACTAGACAAACTTCAAATTTAAGCTCTGTAAGATGCCGTCTTGACTTAACAAAACAACGCATTGTCTATGCTGAACCCCATGAATATAACCAATTGCCATTAAGTTTACGAAATATTGAAGTTCTTTCAACGTTTAAAAATCAAATTACAAAACATAGAAACACTTCTAATATAAGAATTTTGCTTGTATATCTACCTATATGCTAAATATGTATTTTTTATATTTTTTTAAATAACTAAATGAAATCAAAATTTATTTATTATTTTTTAATGTGATATGAAAAGTTGCCTACATATTAGCAAAGGGCGCTGGGGCATACATTTTAAATTTTGTTAAAATACTATTGAATAATAAATAAAATTAAAAAAAAAACTATTATCTCTCTTCACCCTTTTTCTTCTGGAGAGTTAAAAAGAGTCATTCAGTAAGTGGAGGACAATAGTTTTAGGTTGATTATTGGCTGTAACGCAAACATGGTACAAAGTGCAACCCCAGGGGTAACTAATTACTGGAATCCTTTCTGTCCTATTTCTATTTGATTTTGGTGACACAGAATGTTGTTGGTAAACCTACAGAAAAGGCATTTATCAGTGAAGCCGACATCACAGAGAAGACAACTCCTGTGGATGGGGCGAAAATATTACATTTGAGATCAGTAGAGGATGCCCTCAAGGATATGTAATATCCCATCTGTTTTGGAATTATGTGATCAACTCACTTTTAGCGAGGTTTCAGCCTTTGGGACTGCATATCCAGACTTATGCGGATGGTGTTTGCACTTTGGTGTTTCGGAGGTCACTAAGAACATTTTGCAGGAAAATGCAGGCTGTTGTGAACCTGATGAACAGTTGGTGCAATAGGCATACGAACAAGACTCCGTTTTTGTAATTTACGCATATGATTAAATGTAGGAGTCTCAGAGGATTGCTCTCCTAGTGTCTAGTTTAAACATCTGGGGATGATATTAGATAGTAAATTGATGTAAACAAAACATGGTTAAACTGAAAGTTTTTCAGGGGCTGTGGATTTTCTAGCAGTGTCGGAGAGCTTTTGGGAAGCGTTGAAACCTGCAGGTGTAGTTACCAGAAAGCCATTCGTGCTAATTACAAAAAGCGCTGTTCGGCTCATTCTACCCCCGAATCTATATATACAGGGCGAGGCTAAGAAATCGTTATTTAGACTTTCAAAGACTGGAACCTGGCATATGGATTGCAACACAGTGCATGATCTTATCGTTGAGAGGCTTTTGGAACTTGGTCCGAAATTTAAAATATCTTTAGATAACATGATGTCCTGAAAGGAATTCGGTAGAAAGCTTGAGTAGGGAGGACTGGGGCAACCCAACTAAACTATGGATTATTCTGATACTCTCTACACTGATAGCATTACTGGACTGGATCCGGTTTTGGTACGTGGACATGAATAGATTGTGACAGACTGCGCTTCAGGCACTTGAATATCCGATCACTTCATCCCAGGATTGTTCTGCAGTGCTGGTGCAGACTCAACGAGGTTTCTATGGGTATAAGCAGGTCATGATTAGTACGTTAGATAGGTTCAAATATAAAAAAGGTTTTCATAGAGAGGTGGTCACACGGGACTATCGGCAGAATCAAAAAGTTTTTTGTAAATAGACCAGATGGGTATGTGGCAACCCTGCGGGAAAAAAGGGGTCAGTTGGGAATCGGGACCTGTCCTGGGATAGGTGAAAACTGAACCAGTTTCGACAAAACATATCACGAGATAGGTGAAAAGAGCGCCGGTTCCTAATGTAACTATCACGTAAGCGGTTTAAAAGTCACGACATGTCCTTTTAGACCAGTAATGTGACTTGTCACAGAGGGTAATTGACCCCTCCTAGGACAAGCCCATGTTAAAGTGATCGGTTCCGTGACTGGTCCCTATCACAATGAACCGGTCATATGACGTATTCTGGGATAGGTCCTTTTCCCGCAGGGAAGATACCTACATAGTTTCAGTAGAGCTGATTGCCGTCAAATTACTGGTCTTATTTCGGGCTACAATGCTTGTGCTCGTCATATGGCGGGATGGGCATTATCAATAAAAAATTGTGTGTGTAACGTCTGAAGGAAGAGTACACGACAGAACTGTTCAGTTTCTTGTCTGTGTCTCTCCTTCTTTTATCAGGACCAGGCACTACATATAGGCTGGTGAGGTCTTGTTTATGGATTCTGCTTATAAACTACCCATGCCTAATATTTTCAGGTTTACAAGGAATACTGAGATATTCTAGGCTGAGAATTTTCATTTTCATGTTTGTCTGAGCGCCATGGACTTGCCAGTGTGCTTGCCCAACCCAATCCATCCCAACTCAACATTTTAGTTTTAGATATAGCCAGGATGTTTGTTAATCAAACATAACAGAGAGAAACAATTGCAAGTTTTCAACACAAGTTTAGTGACTACAACTGAAATAGGAATTGAAAACAATAAGAATTTATATATCAAGTCAGTTGATGATTGGATTGCCTCAAAAGACTAGTCGTTCTTTCGAGCTGTTTTCTGAAAATTGCCAGAAAGATGGAAAAAGTTGACAGCGGTGGATAATACTTTGTGTAATTTATTAAATTTTTCTATGTGTACAAATTTTATTTCTCTTACTACTTTCTTGTATATACAAGTGTATACATTAACTTAAATATTTTCTTTCGTTTTAGTCTACAATACGTACAAGAAGGAAAATCTATTTCCTAATGACCTTCATCACATGTTTGTAACATGATAAAATGTATGAAGTAGAAATTATAATGATGTTTTGATTAATATTTTTGTTACTTAATGTTATAATATCCTGTTGGAATATACAGAGTGGTCCAAATGCAGGTATCCAAATTAGGTTCGTGACTTTTTGAATGAAACACAGTTTTTTTTTTGCAAAAAAAAAAAAAAAATATTTTTCAACATAATCTTCTTTTAGCTCAATACACCCATCCAATACACTCCATCTTTTGTATCCCTTCCAAAAAATAGGATTTTGAGAGGTCCATAAAATAGGCATTTGTTTGATCAATAATTTCATCGTTGGAGCTAATTCTCTTTCCACAGAGTCATTTTTTTAGGTTTGAAAATAGGAAATAGTCACTGGGGCTAAATCCGGAGAATATGGCGGATGAGGTACTGATTTGTAGCCCAATTCATGGAATTTTGCCATTGAGATTACACACGTGTGCATTATCCTGATGAAAAAGAACTTTTTTCTTGGCCATATGGGTCGTTTTTTTAAATTCTCGTTAAATCGGTCCAATATGTTGGTATAATATTCGCCGTTTATTGTTTTTCCCGTTTGAAGGTTACCGATGTGGATTATTCCGCAAGCATCAAAAAAAAACTTTTGCCATCACCTTATTGGCCGACAAACTTACCTTGGCCTTTTTCGGAGCCGGTTCACCCTGAAAAACCCTTTGTGTAGACTACTGCTTGGTCTCCGGAGTGTTGTAATGGATCCATGTTTCATCCACATCGAATTACGGTTAAACAACTCCAAACAATCCTTTGAAGTTGTCACACTATTACGTTTATGGTCAATTGAGAGTAAACGCGGCACTTATCCAACTGATCATTTAAAATCGAAACCACACTGCCATATAAAATACCTATGGCATCAACAATTTCACGCACTTTTACTCTTCGATTGGCCAACACCATATCGTGGATTTTTCGACATTTTCGGGGGTATTGACCTCAATTGGCCGTCCAGAACGTTCAGCGGCATTTGCACTTGTGTGACCACAACGAAAGTCAGTAAACCACTTCTTTACCATTGAAATCGATGGTGCAGAGTCCCCATAGTATTAATCAAGCTTTTTCTTGGTTTGATTGACAGATATTTTCGCAAAAAATAATGTTTAATGAGCATTTTTAAAAAATCCACAAGGTTTAATGTTTTGAACAGCTGTTAAACGCAAAGTAAATGACGAAACTTGCTCAAAATTTGACAGTAGTCAATTTACAGGTGGTACTTGATGCAGTGTTGCATTTCATGTAGCTACGAGGGAAGTTCGAAAAGTCATGGACTTCTTGATCCGCCCTCGTATCAGTCAGCATCATACCTCCGCGGACCAAATTGGCCGCTTTGCGTTTAAACAACGTTGGGAAAAATTGCAAACTTATTTCCAAAGTGAGTGCTGTGTTGCCCAAACAGTGCGTTTTTTGAAAAGAGATTTGCGCAAAAAGTTCGTGGCTTCGTAGTGGACAACAACGTAGTGGAGCGGTACCGATGAAAAGAATATCGACTCGCCATCGATCTTAGCAACTGGGCATTTCACGCACCATCAAGATGAGAATTTTCCGCAAAGGACTCGGATTTTTCGCTTACAAAGTTGCAATGTACTCAGTAATTGAAGGCAAACTAACATTCACTTCGAATTTGGCCGAAAATCGAATTGCCGCATCTGAGATCAAAAAAATCGCAGATCATTGTCGAGGAGGTAATGCATCCACAGAACGTGACAGTTTGGTGTTGATTTTTTAACGGTGGCATCAGTGACCCATTTTTTCTCAAAAATGGCTGATATGAACCTGCATAAACTTTGGTTTCAGTAGCATAGGGCACCATATCTCACAGTCCTTTATATAATCGGTCTTTTGTGCACTATGTTCGGTAATCGTGTTATTAGCCGTATTGGCGAAATCAATTGACCGCTTCGGAGCTGCGATTTGACTCCTTTAGACTTCTTTTTGTAGGGTGTTGTTAAAGACCGACGCTGTGCGAATAACCTAGAAACGATTCACATCCTTAAGGCTAATATCTGCGAAGTCATCCGTAGCGGTCACATGAATGAAATCGTGTAATGGGAATATTTGTTATTTTTAATAAAACCATAATATACAAAAAGAAACTAAGTTTAGTTTATATTATTTAATTAAAAAAAAATGCTTATATTTGAACCACCCTTTATTATTTAGGTAGTTTAGTAGTTTGCCACTTTTTTATTCTAATTCTGTTGATTTTTTGATATTTTTTCTTAATGACAGTAAAAGATAATTTTATTTTGCTAAATCATGCTTTCACTACCCTGCGGGAAAAGGACCTATGCCTGGACACTTCACGTGATTGGTTCATTGTTATAGGCACCGGTCATGGGACCAGTTTTTTTTTTATATGAAAATGATCGGTCACTTTAACAAGGGCTTATGCTAGGAGGGAGTCAATTACTAGAAAAAAAGGAGTCAGTTGGGAATTGGAACCTCTCCCGTGATAGGTGAAAACTGGACCGGTTCCTAAAGTACCTACCACGTCACCGGTTTAAAAGATATGACATGTTCTTTTGCGGTTTCTGTGATATGTTCTTTGGGGTTAGTTGTGTGACATGTTCTTTTAGACCAGCCCTGTGACATGTCACAGAGGGCAATTGACCCCCTCCTAGGACAAGCCTATGTTAAAGTTACTGGTCTTTTTCATATAAAAAAACTGGTCCCGTGACTAATCCTTTTCATAATGAACAGGTTACGTGACGTGTCCTGGGATTGGTCCTTTTCCCGCAAGGTACATACATTAGGGCGTCTAAGAAAATTAAATTTTGGATTTTTGCTTATATCCGGGCGGAATTTTGTGTCACTTGCTCTTAAACTGATATGGCGAAAGCCTGAGGTTAAAATTTCAGAATTGTGGAATCAATCAAAATATAAAAATTACTAATGTCTAGTGCCACATTGTCTCTAATATAATTTAGCATACTGAACACGAATCTGAAAACATATTTTAAATTTCTTAAATGAATTTCGATACATGTTATCTTTGCTCCTTTTCATAACCTATTTTGATAATTCCAACACAATACATGCACTGCATTAGTAGGGGCACTTAAAAAAAATATGGCTATTCAAAAATTAAATAAATAAATAAATTTTCATATTCGTGTTCAGCATATTAAATATTTTATTTTTAGGTTTGACCAAAAATTCCGAAAATTTGTCCTTAAAGGTGCACGGCTTAGAGTTATCTGATTGCCCCAACGTTAGCTTTTCGTTGAAATTCAGAAAACAAATATGTATTCACATATTGTCGCCCTTTTATACATACATACATACATAAATATAAAAATCGTATGTATGTTGTATAGTCTGCCAGCCCGAAGCAGCAGGAGTTATTATTAATATTGCCACATTATATTTATTTCGAAAAAAAGCACGTGATTTTGTTGCAAGGATACCACCACAAAACACTAACATAGACATAGCAGACAAACTAATAAAACTTTTTGTAATAACAGCATAAACAAAAAAAAAAAAAAAAAAAATTAAAAACAATATGAATGCAATACAATACGTGCACTACAAAAATGTATTGGAAATAGTACAAATTGCTTTTGACTAAAAAAAAGTTTAAATAATTAAACTTTGACAATTGTTAACCCTTAAATTCCAATATAGTTATAGTTAAAGATACTTTTATATTTTATTTAATGGAACTTTAATTATACTATACTATTGTCAAATATTGGTTCTTTCTCAGAGGTGAGCAATAATTTTGTAAACTTGGCTTGTTTTGAAAAACTATTTAAATATCAATACATAGATATTGATTTCTATTTCATTCTGGTAAAGTAGGTCGAAACAAAGAACTAATGAAATTGGAACACTAAACACAGTAAACAAAATAGAATGAACCGGGAAACAATATTAATACTATCACATACATTAAAATAAAAATGTATCTTTGCGCTACTTCCTTTGGTTTTTGAGATACAGAAAATTTTGTAAAATGACCAGGATCTTAAAAACTAAGTGAGGGCAGGCAAAACGGCATTGCTCAATAGGAGCAAAGATCCCGTTTCATTCCATTTCGTTCCATGCGTTCAGCGTTTTACTTTCATTCGTTCCCCATTCCATTTCATATTACTCCCATTTTAAGCAATGTTCCATTGCATTTCGTTCGGGAGGGATCAATTTTGATGAAACAGTCACAGGGTGACTTTTCTTTTTTATACCAATTAACGCGAATTTTGCTAGCATCCCAAACGATATTAATCAAAAGTTATCGCTAAGTTTGTTAAATTAGTTTATATTCTTATTTTGTATCAATATTGTTTTAAAAGAGCGTGCCAAAATTATTGTTCTGCGCCAAAATTTTTAAAAAGCTTGAAACCTTTAATATTTTGTGCAGCTCTCTTGTGAGCTTGCTCATTTTAAAAGACTAATTTTTTTGCTTGTGAGCAGTTTATTTATAAAAAATCATTGCATACTTTAATGATTAAGTAATTAATAAAATTCATGACATATTTTGTCATGCTAATAATCTGAGGGATTTATTTAAAATACAGAAAAATTTTTCTTATGTGAATCCAAAGAAAGTTGTTGATAAAAATTTTTACAAGGAAAGTATCCCAATAACAGGTCAATTTGGAAGTCCCCTGCCTGACACAAAGATAGCGCTACTAGACTTAAATCGATATGATTTTTAGTCAGCCCTAACCTTCAAAAGTCACGTGTATAAATTTGACAGCTGACAGCACGGATTAGTTTGTGAATTATATCATTTTGAGTGAAGCAACTTTTGTTATTGTGAGAAAATTGATAAAAAGGAATTTCGCGTGTTGATAAAATATTGCATTTTAAAGGGAAAAAATACAGTTGAAGCAGAAACTTGGCTTGATGACGTCACTTCCCCAGGAAAATCAACCATCAAGGATTGGTATGCTAAGTTTAGACGTGGTGAAATGAGCACCGAAGACGGTAAATGCAGTGGACGCCCAAAAGAGGTTGTTACGGACAAAAACATCAAAAAAATCCGCAAAATAATTTCGAATGACCGTAAATTGAAATTGAATGAAATAGCAGGTACTCTAAAGATATCAACTGAACATGTACATCATATCATTCACGAATATTTGGGTATGAGAAAGCTATGTGCAAAGTTGGTGCCGCGCGATCTCACTTTTGACCAAAAACAAGTCAGTGAAAACAAAGGCGAAAATCCATGAATTGGGCTTCGGATTGCTTCCGCATGCACCGTGTTCTCCAGATCTGGCCCCCAGCAACTATTGCCTGTTCTCAGATCTCAAAAGAATGCTCGCTGAAAAGAAATGTTCGTCGAATGAAGAGGTGATCGCCGAAACTGAGGCCTATTTTGAATCAAAGGACAAATCGTACTACAAAAATGGTATCGAAAAGTTGGAGGGTCGCTATAATCAGTGTATCACCCTTGAAAGGAACTATTTTGAATAAAAAAAACGAATTTTGCCAAAAAAAACGTGTTTTAGTATGGTAGGCCGGGGACTTTTCAATTGACCTGTTATGTGATAGAATTTTAAGATCGATCTACCCCGACTCTTGGGCCATTTTGGAATTTAAAAGGGTCAAATTGCACAATTAACTAGAATTTAGAAAAGTTAACTTATTTGGAGGAAAATTGAAATGAAAACGGCACCAAAGAAACATTTTACCAATATTAAATAAAATTTTCCATGAAATAAAGAAACAAATTTTACTTAAAATTTGGTAAAAATTTCAAAATTATACTATTGAGAACTAAATTGTCCTCCTAATTAGTTCATATATCATCTTAAATTTTACTGTTAGTTAGAAAATGTTTCAATGATCTTAAGAAAAATTTTATTTATGTTCATAAGATAATTTTTTTTTACTAAAAACTATAACTTAACTCTCTAAAAATAAGAAAATATTTTCTAATATTAAGTTATATAGCACTTCGTATCCTTAAATTATATAAAACAATTTTAATAAATATGAAACTGTTTCAATGGTAAAGTTAATTTTTTTTACCATATATTTTAAAGTACTTTTTACTCATTGCGTAAACATTTTCACACTTTCGGAGGACTTCCGCTTTGTGAAGACACTGCATTTAACAAGCTTTTTGTTATACATTTTTATCTTTAAATTCAATTGAATTATACTAGACTCATGTTTTAAAATTAAAATTAAATTGCATTACCAAAAAAGGTAAACAAATTAAAAAAAATGTACTGCAGGATATTTTGAAACGTAATAAATTGTGTCAAAGTTAGATCCTTTTCGTATATTATTAATGGTTCTTCTCGAGAGAACCACATAAAGGGACGCCCTAAGTGACACACGGCATCTGTGGCTAAGGAACACTGGGGGTCCTTTGTCTTCTTAAATTAACTAATTTAAGGAAATTGTTGCAAAAATACAAAATATCACAGTTACATTTCTTATTATTATTGGAAAATGTAAAAATGTGATAAGTTTATTTTATGGTATTTTAAGCTTAAACTTTAATTAACATATGCAAATTTTGACTTTTTTTATTTTTAACTGAAAAAAATATATAGTTTTAGTGCCTTCGATAAATATAAAGTTTAATAGGATCAACGTCAACTATAGGAAAGCCATTATGACGTAATGTACAAAATGTGATTGCGATATTTTGTATTGTAGTCGGCAAACAAAATTATAACATAAAAGCGCAAATTCGAAATTTTTTACCTTTTTCTTACAAAATTTTAGAATATATTTTAAGCTACTTTTAGTTTAATATTTAAGACTGTTAAGATTAGAGATGGGCACGTGAGCCATTTTTGACTCACGCTCAAGCACGATCACAAACCAGAAATTGCAATTACGCACCATAATTTTTTTAATGGATACTTTAATTTTTTTCCTGAAATAATATATATTTTTAAAATTAGGAAAATTAACTAGTTATTATGTTTATTTTTTGAAAAAAAAAAAAAATTCAAAAATAAGTTTTCCAACAAAAACTAAATTTTTCGTCGATTTAAGAAAAATTTATTCAAGTTTTTTTAATTTATCTCAAGAAATTTTTAGGAAAAAAATCTTATATCTAAGTTTATTATTTCCCAAAAATTAGAAAACTTTTACTTGAAAAATAAAACAATAATTTATTAAAATTTACCTGAACTAAATTGCATGAAAGTTTTCCCTACAAATAGTTCATCAGTTTCTAAAACCAAATAAATTTTTACTATGGGAATAAATTTATTACTTTTAGTTTTTGATTGCCTGAACTAATTTTTAGAAAACAATTCTTAAAAATTACAAAGTGGTAGACTTAAAATTGAACTTAGAAATGGCTTTCTAACATTTATTTAATTTTACTACTCGCGAAAAAAATTAACACACATTAAGTTCAAGTACTTTCTCGTTTTATGTTACACATTTTTTGAACTAAATGGAAGTGAATTATGTTGTCATTTTTTTTAACTTAACTTAGTTTTATTATATTTTAGTATGGAAATTTCTTAAAACTAAGAAATTTTAACTTAAATTTTAGTTCATGTCTTTTTTTATTTTGAGTGTGGTCGTTTTTTTTGGGTTCTTAAGGTTTTGAAACTAAAGGAACCATATGCAAGTGTGGTATCCAAGTGTGCCTGCCAAATTCACATGTTTTATTCATTATTAAATTTCAGCGGACACGTGTTTTTTACTTATTTAAAAACTCGTGCTATTTTTGCTTTAGTAAAAAACCTTATTGCATACTTTAATGCTTAAGTAATTAATAAAATGCATGACATATTTTGTCATGCTATTATAGTAGATAGAAATAAACATTAAAACATTTCCGCAATATAATTTAAAAAAAAAAAAACATTACGAACGAATAAATATAATCTTACAATGCAAGCAAATATAAACTTGTATTAAGTATTAGGGGGTGTCCCGATAAAAAATAAGTAATACCACTCAAACGATGGATATTAATGAGCTAAATATGGGAAAAATAAGAAAACCTTTTGTGTAAAAAAATTTTAAAATTTTTGCAAAATATTGGGTAATGACGAGGCCGTTGTAAAAAATATGTTTGATTAATTTTGGTCAACCTTAAAGATAAAAATAAAAAGTTTTTTAAAAAATCTACACTCACCAAAAAAGTCTGTAATAGCAACTGAAAATTTTGCTGTTATTATGGAAAATTTTGTTAATTTGAGCCCAGCGGTATTTTTTGTCTGCTGATGTGTAGTACAATGAAATTAGTAGAAAAAATTAGTAGCCGTTACTAAATTTTAATAAACATTTTGTAAAGTGAAATTTAAAATCCGTTTGCTAAATTCAGCAAAAAAAATTCTAAATATTATTAATATTATTACAGCTCAATTAGTATAAATAATTAGTAAGTGCTAGTAAATTTTAGTAAATTGCTGAATTGAAAAATAAAACAAAATTTATTGAAATGCCCAATTTAACTCAATTATTTTTAGAGTGTAACAAACACTTTAAAGCTGCTCATTTCTTTTGGAATTGCCTTACGAATTCGAATATATAAATTTAAACTTTTTTATCAAGCAACATTTTATTTTATTTATTTTTTTTCAAAAATATTTTACTCAAAATTGAACAAAAAAAAAAAACGAAGGGCTAAAAAATGGTGAAAACATAAACGAATTTATGATTTTGTTTTTATTTGAATTCAGTTGAATTAAATTCCAGTTGAATTCTGATTCAATTCCAATTTAAGACAATCGGAATTCAATTTAATTCCAATTGGAATTAATATAATACGAACTGAAATTGATAAAATTAATTTATACAATTAAATTCAACTGGGAATTCATTAAACTCCAACTAGAATTAATTGAATTCCAACTGGGATTTATTAAAATACACTGTTAAATTTCCAACTGAAACTAATATAATTAATGCAATTCTAATTAGAATTAATCAGTTCCAACTAAAATTAATTTAAATTCAGTTAATATTAATTTAATTTCAGTTAGAATTAAATTAAATTCTAGTTGGATTTAATTGAATTCCATTGGAATTAAATTGAATTCGAAATGGATTGGATTGGAATAAGAATTGAATTGGAAATTAATTAAATTGAACTGGAATTTATTTAGAATTGAATTTAATTGGAATCCATTTTAATTTTCAATTCAATATTTTTTTTTATCAACCAACATTTTTTATTTTATTTATTTTTTTTTAAATATATTTAAGACAAGATTAAAAAAAAAATCAAAGGCTAAAAAATAGAAACAACATAAACGAATTTATGATTTTGTTTTAATTTGCAAATTTTTGTTTTGAAAAATAATTTTAGTTATCTGGATTTTAAAGTCAAATTTTAATTATTTTAAGGTCTGATTTTTAGAACTAAAAAATCAGTACAAAAATAGAAAAGTGGGATTGAAAACCTTTTTACAAATTTTTCAACTAATTTTTTTTTCTGAGTGTAGGTCGCCGTTACTCAGCTTTTAATACCAATTTTGGTAAAAAATTCAAAACTTTTTTTTTTGTTGCCGAACTACACTAATACCGAAATCTTCAATTGCTGGTAGGGAATTAAAGATGCCTTCCATTTTCTGCTTATTTTTCCCGTATTAAATTCAATTAATTCCCAAAAAAATCACTTATGGGGACACCCTAATAAGTATGTATTACGAGTATGTTGAAAATATAAAAAAATACATACAATACAGATCATATTCTACCAACTTGACATAACAATTATTTTCAAATTAATCACGGCATACTTCTAGGTACATTTTTAAAATACTTTGTGTAAGAAAAGTGATGTTTACAATGTTCAGCTTCTTTTTCATTTACATCATCATCATTATCATTATCATCATGAGCAATGTCTTCATGTCTAAAGTAAATGATAAAACATTAAGCACTATGCTTTCATTTGGAAATTACTTGCTTACAACACACAATAAAATGTTTTTTACATATTTTTTTTTGAATACTCATTAAATTTAACTTAAAGAGTAAAATATGTATGATGGCTTTTAAAAGAAGGTAGCTAGCTAACAATAAGTGGGTTTGCATTTGTATGTGTAGGTCTATTATTTGTTGTTGTATTGGAGATTTGAGAAAAATTCACGTAAAAAATTATTCACTTATATTACAACACAAGACAAGATAAATGAAATTGAATGTTGTTGAAATTGCTGAACGTTTTGTAAATTTACATTTTCATTTAAATTTTTTGAGTTGTACTAATTTCTAACACATTCCTTTTCATGTTTTGTGTTCGTGTTATTTATTTTTTTCTTAAATTTCATTTCATTTTATCAGTGTGTATTGTTGTATGTAAATTTGTACATAGATATGTATATTTAAAAGGATATTGTATACATATCGTACATGATTTTATGTAACACATGTTACTCATTAATCGGAGAGATTTATTTAAAATACAAAAAATTTTAAAAAATGTTAATAAAAGAAAGTTGTTGCTAAAAGTGCTAAAATAATTTTCTAAAATCCGCATATTTTGAATACTTTTGTAACAAGGAAAGTACCTCAACCTAAATATTCCGATTTCGATGAAATTTAAATATGTGATAGAAAAAGAAAATCTGAAGTGGAATGGTCTCCGCTTTTGGGCCACCCCTCGAATTTTTTATGCCAAATCCACATATTTTATTTCTTTTTAACTTTAAGACAAAACTTTTTTTAAATTTTTTTTTTCAGATTTTAAAAAATTTTCGCGAAGCTCTTTTGTACCCAGCAAAACCACACATTAGCAAATAATGGGTAAAGAAATGTATAGCCATAGGGGTCGATGTATTACTTTACACCTTACTTCATTTTACAGACGATGAGACTCAAAGTAATGTATATACCCATTACTTTAGAGGTGATAATGTAAGGGGTTACTTATATGGTTACGAGAATGGAAAAAGTAATGTGTCTAAAAATAGATTTTTTAAAAAAGGAATTTTTATTAAAACAAATTATTACAAATATTTTATTTAAAATATTTGTAATTAAAAATAATGTGGTCAAGATGGGAATCGAATCAGGGAAATCTGGTTGCCAGCCACGAACCCTACCCACTGAGCTATCGACGCATATAGTATTTGATTGCTTTAAACTTAAATGAAATGTTGCGCTTCGTTTTTTCGTTAGTGTTATCAAAACAAACATACATTTCCCTTTTGCTTACAAAAAAACACAAAGTAATGTATCTAAAAATAGATTTTCAAAAATATTTCAATTATTACTTTACATTTATAAATCATATATTACGTAATCAACAATCAGTAACTTTTTACTTTATGCTTGCAAATAATGAAAAAGCTAACGAGCTATCATTACAAGGTAACGCATGAGAATATCGCACCCATTACCAAAGTTTTGCTGGGTACTAACTTTTCTGCAAACAAAGTAATGGTTTATTTTGTGCATTTTGTAAAGGGTGGTTAAATTTTAAGGGTCGATGATGAATGTGAACCACACCTAAACGTCAAGTTTTTTTTCTGTATTTCATTTGACATTTCTCAATTTCAGACTAACTCAATTTGAATCATGGAAAGATACACAATCGAGCAACGCGTTAAAGTTATTCAGGCTTATTATGAAAATGGGCGTTCAAAACAAAATTCATTTCGTGCACTTCGTGATTTTTTTTGGTCAGCATAATCGGCAAAATGTGTCCACAATCTGGAGAAATGTGAGCAAACCGGGTCTGTGAAAACACCTGTGCATATTCGCCTAGTTCTTTCTGCAGAAAACATTGCTGTTGTTCGCGATAGTGTGTCATGAGGTCGGCCAAGCATTTAACGTGAATGGTGTTCGCTATCGCGAGATGATAACGAACTTATTGTGGCCATGAATTCAGGATATGACCCTGGACGAAATGTGGTTTCAACAGGTTGGTGCTACTTGCCACACAGCTAACGAAACAATGGCTCTTTTGCGCGACAAATTTAATGGCCGTGTTATCTCACGTGGTGGCGATGTCAATTGGCCGCCAAGACCATGTGATTTGACACTATGGGCTCGCTTTTTTTTAAATCCTCGTTAAATTGGTCCAATTTGTTTATTGTTTTTCCCTTTTGAAGGTAAGCGATGTGGATTATCCCGCGAGCATTCCAAAAAACTTTTGCCAATTGGCCGACAAAATTACCTTCGCCTTCTTTGGAGTCGGTTCACCCGGAAAAACCGCATTGTTTAGACTGCTGTTTTGTCTCCGGAGTGTTGTAATGGATCCAAGTTGCATCCACAGTTACAAAACGCCGCAAAAACTCATTCGAATTGCGGTTGAACAACTCCAAACAATCCTTTGAAGTTGTCACACGATTACGTTTATGGTCAATTGAGAGCAAACCCACCTTGCAGACAGCTTTCTTAAATCCAACTGATCATTTAAAATCGAAACCACACTGCCATATGTAATGCCTATGGCATCAACAATCTCACGCAATTTTACTGTTCAATCGGCCAACACCACATCGTGAATTTTTGCGACATTTTCGGGTGTATTGACCTCAATTGGCCGTCCAGAACGTTCAGCGTCGTTTGTACTTGTGCGACCACAACGAAAGTCAGTAAACCACTTTTTTACCATTGAAATCGATAGTCCAGAGTCGCCATAGTATTAATCAAGCTTTTCCTTGGTTTGATTGACGGTTTTATTTCGCAAAAAATAATGTTTAATGAGCACTCGAAATTCACTTTTTTCCATTTTTAAAAAAATCCACGAGGTTGTATGTGTTGAACAGCTGTTAAACGCAAAGTTAATCACGAAACTTGCTTAAAATTTGACAGTAGTCTATTAACAGGTGGTACTTGATGAGAGCAGTGTTGCATTTCATATTACTACGAGGGAAGTTCGAAAAATCACGGACTTATTGATCCGCCCTCGTATTACCGAAATCTTTTTTTTATTTGTTCATTTCAGTTAATCCAGTCCGGAGATAGCGGACTCACTGTAAGATATCTTTTTCAAGGAAGCTCTCTTATCATAAAAAAAATAAATTAAAATGTCTTTCGAGGAAAAATGTTTGATAAATAATTTTTGGAACTACTTACTGTGTCGAAAACGATTCCAATAAAACACATTTCTCTAAATATTTTTTTAGATTTCTTTTAGATCATACAATGAAAATAGCTAACCACAAAGTTATCCTAGGGTGGACCATAAAATCTTCAAAGCGGGATATAGGATTGCCAACACATGCACTATCGGGCATGTTCTGGAATTAATACGAATTCAAGTCCGCGTGAAATTTGATTCGATTTCAACTTTTATACATTAAATAAAGAAATTGCAAAAAAATTATGAAATTTTCACTTTCACCTAAAATCCAGAAAATGCTTGTATGTATTTTTTTTTTATAGAATTCAACTAATATAAATCGTTTTTTTAATAAACTGCCGTATTTAAGGCAGGTTAAGGAGGGTGGAAAAACTGTATTTTTGGAAAGTATTTTTGTTCGGAAGAGTGTCAAAATGTTGAAATTTGTTGAAATTGGAATAAGATCGAAATAGAAAGAAATATTTATGTACATTTCCGCTGGAAGTGCATTCCTTGTAAGTGTCTTGTTAAACAATTTTCTATTTTAATAAAAATTCACTTTGATTGCTGATGATTTTACCAGGGACAAGTGTATAAGTTACGGTTTTTTTGTTTTATAGTTTTTCCGGTGTAACGGTATATCATTAAGCTGTAAAATGAACATTATTACAGCTAAACAAAAAAACGTAGTACTACAAAATGTTGCAATAGTTGTCATTTAATATTACACTGGATGACTGGTTGCCTGCTTGGCTGACTTGACTGACTGACTGACTGGTATTTTTGGTCTTGTCTGCTCGCCATCATTATTATCATTATCCTTCTATACAATAAGTAAGCATCAATTATTGTACTTATTTTGTTTCCTTCATTCAGTCGTTGTTTTGTAATCATGCCAGTGCTTGTCTTATTTTGATTTTACATAAGTATTTTTTGTATGAGTATTTGTAGTGGTTTGTCCAACACGCTCTTTTCAATGATAGTGATTACAGATTTAAGATTTTCTGTTACATTATTTTATGGCTTATTACATATACAAAAAGTTTTGTAATGTATACTTTGTGGCTTAATTTAAAAATATTCGAATTTAAATACTACCTTTAGGTGTAACATTTAAATTAAATTCAAATAAGGTTTGTCAACAAAGAGAATAGATCAACAAGAAACACCAATTTTCTTTTAAGGGGAAATATGTTGTTACTCGTTACTTTTTAATTTTTTAATTTTAAAGGTAAACTAATGAGTGGGATGACACTTTTAGCGACTTAGGTTTATCTTGGTGATTAACGTCTTTGTTTAGGTCATTATCTAAGGTCTGAAATCTCTCTCTCCCTAATACTCTGTGTTCTAACCCAGCCTAAAATCTACAATTTGTAGCAAAATTTCTTTATCTGGCAACACTGTATGTAAACATAAACCTTTAATCGTTATTTTTCTTCTTAAAAAATTTAAACAAAAATAAATAGTATTGAAATAATTCTGGGAAAATTGCTGTCTATTGTTTTACATTTATGTAAATGTTGATATATTTTTTGAAGTTTTTCAAGGAATGTTTATGGAGATTAGATAATAAGCTTGTAGGCTTTTGTTTTAAAAGAAATTGATTTTATTGTTTTTTTTATAAGATTATAAGATTTTTTTATATACACAAAAAATGTACTAGAATTTAGAAAAATTAACTTATTTGGAGGAAAAATTTAAATGAAAATGGTGCCAAAGACACTTTTTACCAAATTTTAATACAATTTTCCTTAAAATTAAAAAACAAATTTTACTTAAAATTTGGTAAAAATTTCTTAATTATAGAAAAATTTACTATTGAAAACTAAATTTTTATTAAAAAACAGTAAAATTTCCTCCTAATTAGTTCATATATCATCTTAAATTTTACTGTTAGTTAAAAAATGTTTACTTGGTTTTAAGAAAAAAATTTTGTGGATATTTTTTTTTACTAAAAACTACGACTAAACTCCCTAAAAATAAGAAAATATTTTCCAACATCAAGTTAAAAAGTAAAATTTTAAAAGAAAATTATATTTCACCATACATTTTAAATTACTTTATACTCATTTTGTAAGTAACATATTTTACCACTTTCGGAGGACTTCCGCTTTGTGAGGACACTGCTATTAACATCATGTATTTAAAAAATAAATTAAATATCATTAGCAACACGGTAAACAAATTAAAAAAAAATACTGCAGGATATCCTGTAATGTAATAAATTGTGACAAAGTCAGATCATTTTCGTAGTTACAAAAAGGGACGCCCTAAGTAGCACCCGGCAGCTATGTCTTCTTAAATTAACTAATTTAAAGAAATTGTTCCAAAAATACAAAATATTATAGTTACATTCCTTGTTATTATTGGAAAATGGAAAAATGTCATATGTTTATTTTATGATATTTTTAGCTTAAACTTGGGTTCTTAAATCGAGAAAACGTTTAACTTACTTTCAAAAACATAACAAATAAAAAAACTAGTTAATTTTCCTAATTTTAAAAATAGAATATTGTTAAAGGAAACAAATTAAAGTATCCATTAAAAAAATTATCGTGCATGATTGTAATTTTTTGTTTATGATCGTGCGTGAGTCAATATTCGCTCACGTGCCCATCTCTAATCTTAACTTACAAAATATTGAACTTAAAATAGCTTGAAAATATATTTTAAAATTTTGTTAGCAAAAGGTAAACAATTTCGAATTTGCGCTTTTATGTAATAATTTTGTTTGCTGACTGCATATGTTATGGCTTTCCTACAATTGATGTGGCGCCCATTAAACTTTATATTTATCGAAAGCACTTAAACTCTTTTTTTTAGTTAATAATAAAAAAAGTCAAAATTTGTATATGTCAATTAAAGTTTAAGCTAAAAATGCCATAAAATAAACATATTTCATTTTTACATTTTCCAATAATAACAAGAAATGTAACTGTGATAATTTGTATTTTTGCAACAATTTCCTTAAATAAGTTAATTTAAGAAGACAAAGGACCATCAGTGTTCCTTAGCCACAGATGCCGTGTGTCACTCAGGGCGTCCCTTTTTGTGGTTCTCTCGAGAAGAACCATTAATTGCATTGTACAACAATTTCAAACTTTTTTTTCAAAATTACGGGGTTCAGACGATTGATTCTGGTTTAGGAGACCAAAAAAAAAAAATAATACGTGTGTCGGCGTTTTGATAGATCACATCGGAATTTCATTTTAAAGGCGGTTAAAGTTTCTTGCAGCATATCGGTATATTAAACTATGTTTTCTTTACATCTGAGGTGTAGGCTATGTTCAGCAACTTTGTAGATAATTGTATGGCAAATATGTTTGTAGAACATACATATTAACCCTCTAACTCCCCTCATAATGGCATTTTTGGCTTTATTCAAACAAATTGTAAAAAAACATCCCGAAAAAGAGGAAGGGCGGAAATGAAATATTCTACAAAAATGTTGGCCATAAAATTCTACTACATATGTCAGAACACACCAAAACTTAACACAAACACCAAAAACCAGTAAAATACAAGATAGCTCATCAAATTTCTAGGTTATCTCGAAATCTGACTAGAAATTTGATGAGCAATCTTGTATTTTATTTATGTAGGTTATCCGAAAATCTGACTTATAATTGTTCTAAATTGTTTAGCAAAATTTTTAACTTTTTTTTTAAATTTCGTGTTATTGGGGTCGTGTTAATCGTTTTAATACACGGGCTCTTTAATATTGTAGCACAGTGTTATTTTGGTCCTTGACAAAAATTTAATTGCATACATACTTTAAAAGGCTTTAATTAAAAAAAAAAACTACATCTCATTATTAAAACCTTTTGAATTCTTTTAAAGTACACAAAATGTTAAGTATACTTTTAAACAACAACAACAAAAAACCTATTTATTAAGAAATTAGTGTTTTTTTACACAGATTTCTGTCAATAGAAATGTGTACATATTAGACAAGCAAAACTACATACAAAAATTTATTAAAAATCATAAAATTTGATGTAGATACGTACACTTTAATAAATTCAAATGACTTTTGTTAGGACATTTTGTTTCAACTTATACACTCAGAAAAAAAAGTTAGTAGAACAATTTGTAAACGGTTTTCAATCGCACTCTACTATTTTTGTACTGATTTTAGTAAAAAATTATTATTTAGCAAATCTTTTTGCTATTTACATTTTACAAATTACAGAGTTTTTACAAATTTTTGTTGCTAATTTCAGAAATCATTTTACAAATTTTTGAAAACCGATTTGCTAAAATTAGCAAAAAATATTACTAATTTTAAAAAAGTGGATATTGAAGGAAATATTATTTCTAATTAAAACTTACACCTACAAACTTAAATTTCCTTAAAATGTTACATATATTAAAAAAGGGATTGGAAGTGAAGATACCGACACATGTCTAAAAAGAGGACATCCACTTAAAATAGCACTAAAATTTTTTTTAGTTCTAAAAATCCGCCCTAAAAACAATTAAAATTTAACCTTAAAAGTAAAAAAAAAAATTGACCAAAATATTTTTCAAAACAGAAATTACCAAATTAAAACAAAATGATTAATTCGTTTTTTAAAAAATATAATCAAAATTTTTGATGCTCGATAAGAAAAATAAATTCAAAGCTTTTTACTAATACTAATAATATTTAGTAATTTTTTTTTGCTGATTTTAGCAAACAGATTTTAAATTCCACTTTACAAAAAGTTTACTAAAATTTAGTAGCGGCAATTAATTTTTTCTACAAATTTCATTGTACTACACGTCAGCAGACCTGTGTTGCTAAGATTAGCAAAAAATACCGCTGGGCTCAAATTAGCAGAATTTCCCGTAATAACAGCAAAAATTTCAGTTGCCATTACAGACTTCTTTTGGTGAGTGTACCCAATTTGCATTATGTTCATAATCTACCAGGTTATAATTATAATGGTTGGCTATATTGAAATTTTGAAAGTAAATAATTGAAAGATTGTGTTTGACAACTCTAATGGTGTCATAATGGGGATAAATACACTTACAATATTTTTTCCTTAAAATCTACTAAATATTATTAATTACAATTGAAACAATTGAATATAAGTTCAATTACGTACTTATTGTTTAAAATAATTATACTTTGTTGTTTATTTTTAATTGTTAAGAAATGTAAATTTATTTTTAAATGTTAATCGGTAAAACCAATACATTTTTGGTTTTTTGTTTTGTAGTTTTTATATACACTCACCAAAAAAAGTCTGTAATGGCAAATGAAAATTTTGCTGTTATTACGGGAAATTCTGCTAATTTGAGCCCAGCGGTATTTTTTGCTAATCTTAGCAACACATGTCTGCTGACGTGTAGTACAATGAAATTAGTAGAAAAATTAGTAGCCGCTACTAAATTTTACTAAATACTATAATTATTAGTACAAATTTTTCGATTTATTTTTTTTATCGAGCATCAAAAATTTTAATTATATTTTTTAAAAGATGTTTTATACAAAATGAAAAAAGAAATCAAAGGCTTAAAAATCTTAAAAATTCTTAAAACATAAACGAATTTATCATTTTGTTTTAATTTGGTAATTTCTGTTTTGAAAAATATTTTAGTAAATTTTTTTTTACTTTTAAGGTGAAATTTAAATTGTTGTTAGGGCTGATTTTCAGAAATAAAAAACTTTTTAGTGCTATTTTAAGTGGATGTCCTCTTTTTAGACATGAGTCGGTATCTTCACTTCCGATCCCTTTTTTAATCCTATGTAACATTTAAGGGCAATTTAAGTTTGTATGTATAAGTTTAAAGTATTAGAAATAACATTTCCATCAATCTCGACTTTTTTAAAATAAGTAATTTTTTTTTTGCTAATTTTAGCAAATCGGTTTTCAAAAACTTGTAAAATGATTTCTGAAATTAAAAATAAATAAAAAATGTAAATAGCAAAAAGATTTGCTAAACAATATTTTTTTACTAAAAATCAGTACAAAAATAGTAAAGTGGGATTGAAAACCGTTTACAAATTTTTCTACTAACTTTTTTTTCTGAGTGTACTTCGAGGTTTTTCGTTTATTATTTCTAGTTAATAGCGAGCTTTAAACCTCCGTATATTTACAAAAACAAAGCAAATTAACCATTTTTGGCTAGGTTCCAAATACATTTTTTTAAAAATTGATTTCATGTCTCGTGTAAACACTTCTGATTACAAAAATATGTAACAAAAATATAAGATGTAATGGACAAAACTTCATATTACTGTCCCGATATTGGCCAATCTCCCCAGCAAAACCTCACATTACCGAAAAATGTGTAAAGTTATCTAACATGGCTACGAGGATGGGAAAAGTAATGTGTCTAAAAATAGATTTTCATAAAAACTAATTTTAATAAAAAAAAATTATTACAAATATTTTCAACCGTTATTAAACGTTATGATAATAATCGAACCCTGGATGCCGGTCGAGAGCTCTACCCACTGATCTATCGACGCATATGATATTTGATTGCTTTGAATATAATAGCTGCACTCTGTTTTTTTCTTCATGATGTCGAAACGTAAATACATTTATACACAAAGCAATAAGTCTAAAAAAAGATTTTCAGAAATATTTTAATTTTTACTTTCCGTTTATAAATCCTCATAACTTAATGCTTGCAAATAATGTAAAAGGTAACTTGCTATCATTTCAAGTTTTGCCAAAGTTTTGCTGGTTCGTTAATACGGAATTTACACTATACCCGAAATGTCGTTTAAACTGGATTTATAACTGGATTTTAATGGGAAATCTCATAAAGAAAAATCCAGTTTTATAACCAGATTTACGGAAAATCTAATTTTATAATTATATCAGCACAGCATTCAGCAATAGTATGTATGAAAATATTGTGAAAATCTGGCATCAGCTTATGCAAATAATAAATTTTTAACTGTAATTTTTTAACACAAAGTTAACACATTTATTTTAAGGAACAACTATGGAAAAGTTTTGTTTTTCTTGGCAGTTGATTTAAATAACAGTATTTTTTCAGTAAAAAGTTATTATTTTTATTAGTTATTTAAAAAACAAAAATATTATTGAGATTTTGATAGTTATATTTGTTATTATTTTGAATTGAAAGTAAGCTGAAGAAATTATGCATTTGTGTAAAAGAAAAAACCTTTTTTCTAAATAAAATACCGAAAAAAATATATGTAAAAAAGTAGATTTTATCAGTTTTTGTCAGTTTTTAAATTTTTTTTCTATGAACGAAACTGTTAGTTATTTTTACGGCATATGTGGTTATTTTTACTGCCTTTGTAAGTTGCTTTTTAACAGTTAAAGGTAAATAAATTTGTTATATTTGGCAGCTATTAAATATCTGTCACCTGAAGTATCATTTGTTAAGTGAAAGCACACAGAGAAAAAACATGTTTGCAACATGATCACTGCTACTATATTATGTTTGTTACATTCGGGTAAGGTTGTCACAATCAAGTTATTGATTTTTTAATAGTTTCTAACAATCAATATGGTAGCTACCATCATTATAATAGTAAATATTTTATTACTTCATAATTCCAACTTTCTATTTTAAAACATGATTGGCTGTAACCATATTGTAGGAACAAAAATTCTGACTGAAAAAATATGATAATTAAGAATTATAAAATGCTGAAAACAAGCAGTGAACAATTATAAATCAAATAAGACATGACTTTGACATTTACAGACATAATACTAACCTGTTTTCATAAAAAAATGTATCAGTTCAGTCACCGATGCCAAAATTATAATATGATAATTTTCACTTGGGGGGTTTTATTTTCGAAAATGCCTTATACATATAACATTATAATTTACAGTAATTAATTCATTGTCAAAAGAAAATCATTGTCAAAAAGATTATATAATTAAAGTTTTTTTAAATCTTTTCAGTAAAACAATAATAATTTTCATTTTAATTATGTTTATTAATTAATTTTTTGTAAAACAAAGACTTTTTTGTAGAAAAATAATTCGGAATATTAATAAAAACATTTTTTATAAGATATATGCTGTTTTGTTTTGTACGAAAAGGTTTCTTATACAAAATATTAGATTATTAGAAAGTTTTCTGATAGAAAAATTTTTAGATTTTCAGATTCTGCAAACTGTTTCTTAGATAAATTCATTCATTAAATTCATCTAAAAAATTCTAAGGTTCGAGGACTTTTTATCATGAAATGTGCTTAGAATTAAAATTTTTTTTTGAAGTATTTTTCTTGTAAAAAGTCCATAGAAACAAAGAAGTTTTCTTAAAAAGTCCTTAGCATCAATTTTTTTCTTTAAAAAAACAATTCTTAATGAACTATTCTTAAATTTAAAGAACTTTTTCATAGTTTCGAATCATAATTAACTGGTAAAATTATTGTTGTCTTGTTATCGTAATATGATTACTATATTATAGTTCCACTATGGTTGGCACAATCATAATCCCAAAAATATATGATGCCCCAACCATGTTTTTTCTCTGCGTGAGGTTTGCCATTTACGAATATGGATCGTTTAATAACCCATAACGCGTGAAAATAGTTTAAACTTACTACAAAAGGGGTGGTTCAAATGTGGCCACTTTTCGACCATTACGGGGTGATTATGGTTGTCATAATCGACCTAAATTTGAAGAGACTGGAAGCGCTACAGATCATCGCTATGTGTGCACTGCCGAATATATCGCTTCTGTTAGTGAAAGTGTGGCGGATAATCCGAATTTGTCGATTCTCAGCAATTGGGCCATCACCATCCATATAAATTCCAACTCACCCAACAATTAAAGCCGGCTGACCATTCACAACGCCGTAGATTCGCTGATTGAGTGCTAGAACAAGAGGCTTTTAATGCTGATTTTTCGAACAACTATTTTATGGGGCTACGTCAAAAACCATGTCTACGCGGATAATCCCCTAACGTCGATATACCGCCCGAAATGTGCGGAAAATGTGATCGAAAACTACCTCAAAAGGATTGACTGCTGCCACCAATCTAGAGGCGGTCATTTAAATGACGTATTTCGTATGTAATGGCAAGGTGTGTTTTACTTAATCTTACTTTTAAAAACGAAAAATGGATAACCGAGTATTAGTATTAATTAAATTAAAATAAAAAATAATACAACTTTATTTGATCTAATTTTAACATTAATATTCAATTTTTTTGAGCTAAAGATCTTTTTTTTATAAAATTTCTTATTTTATTTTCGATATTTCACTAAGAAGATGCTTACATATTGTTAGCGAAATATCGAAAATAAAATAAGAAATTTTATAAAAAAAGATCTTTAGCTTAAAAAAATTGAATATTAAATTAAATTAACATAAAACCAAAATTTTTGCAGAGAATTATCTTAATATTTTTTATTATGATAGAAGGATCTATGACAATTATGTGTGAAACAAAATATCGGCTAAATGCTCGCAATGGCTTCGGTGGCATACCTCTATCCGATGGTCTATATTTTCAACGACTCTAAAATATAATTGAGTTTCAATGTCGTTAATGTGCCGAATTATCTCTTCCTTTAGCTCTCGAATTGTTTTTGCCTTTTTGATGTACACTTTTTCTTTTAAATATCGCCAAAGAGAGAAGTCAAACGGTGTCAAATCACATGATCGTGGCGGCCAATTAACATCGCCACAACGTGAGATAACGCGGCCATTGAATTTATCGAGCAAAAGAGCCATTGTTTTGTTGGCTGTGTGGCAAGTGGCACCATTCTGTCAATTTCTGGCCACATAAAGTCCGTTATCATCTCGCGATAGCAAACGCCAACGACGAGTCGAGGTTGACGGCTCTTCGCGAGCAACAGCTATGTCTCCGCTGAACGAACTGGGCGAGCATGCACAAGGGCTTCTACATTTCCTACTGAAGTTTTCGCACAATTCTCCCAATTGTGCACATTTGGTCGATTATGCTGACCAAAAAAATCATGAAGTGCACGAAATGCATTTTGATTTGAACGACCATTTTCCTAAAAGGCTTCAACAATCTTAATGTGCTATTCAATTGTGTAGCTCTCCATGGCTGAACTTATCAAACACTGAAACAAAGAAATGTCAAATTAAGTTGGGCAAAAAACTTGACATTAATGTGTGACCCGCAATTAACAACGTGCATTATGGTTGGACCATCCTTTATTTAATTGTCTTTGGCATTCATTAAAAAATTCTATTTCATTAGTTTCTTTTATTTATTTCTTTTGAAAATTTTCTCCATTCGTTTCAACATTATTTGAAAAAAAGTGTTTAAAAGAAACCAAAAATCTAAATGTGTATGAAAAAAAAAAAAACTGATAAAAGATTTAAAATTTCTTTTAAGTAATAAAATATTGTTTTATTTTGTGACAACAGGATTAAATTGTTTCTTTAGTTTTTAAAATTTAAATTTTTAATTCACTTCTTAATTCGTTTCAAATCTAAGAATTATCTTAAAAAATTGTTCTCTTTTTATCTGACCACAATTTCTCTACCACAGTACTTCCTCACTTAAAAAATCATTTTCTTCTTAGAACTCGGATAAAAAAAGAATAAAACAAGTAAGAGCGGCTAAATTCGGCTATGCCGAATCTTATATACCCTTCACCATGGTTGGGAAAAAACTGAAGTTTATATATGGACATATATGAAATGGACAGATTTATATACGGACGCCTTTAAGAGGAAATTAACCATTTAGTTTGGAGATAAAACTTGGACTCGGGAAGATTTATGGTTCCAGAAAATATGTATTTTAAAAAAATGTATGCTTTGGGCATAACTTTTTTGTATCTGAACCGATATTTCCGAGTTTTTCAGCAAATATGTTATACTAAAGATTTTCGATCTTTTGCTATATAAGACGTATCCATAGGTCATAATACAGCTCTAGAATAGTGTTTGTTGTTTGTGTATAAAAGGTTAAGAGGTGAAAGAAAAGAATTTCAATAAATCGTTAAAAGAAATCACTAGAACTGCATGTGTTTTATTTCTACAAAATAGTTTGATTTAGCTGGCAAATTTGCATTTAGGATTTTATTTCGCTTTTTTATTAGAAATATTTGTAATTTCTTTAGCTTAATTTCAAAAATTTTAAGGAAAATAGTTTATAATTTTTTTTATAAATTATTATAAGTTATGACCTAAAATAGTTGCACTCAAAGGTAAATTATGTATAAAATTTTCTTAATATGTGAGAAATAAAATGGTTTAAAAATCTTTTTATAAATTCTTTTAAATCGGAGCAAAAAATAGAAATAAAACCGTTTGTATTTTGTTTGTATCAGAGGGTTTTTATACAAATTTTGATGTTTTAGCCTATTTATGGATTATTTAATTATTAATATAAAATTTTATTTAAATTAATTATTAAATGTAAAAAAAACAAAAAATAAACAAAAAAAATCTTAACGAACCCGCGACCCTTCTACCTGTGGTGAAAGGTATAAAAACGTTTGTATTTTGTTTGTATCAGAGGGTTTTTATAAAAATGTTGATGTTTTTAGCCTATTTATGGATTATTTAATTATTAATATAAAATTTTATATAAATTAATTATTAAATGTTAAAAAAAACCAAAAATAAGCAAAAAAAAAGTCTTAAGAAAATAATAAAAAAAAAAAATGTAAAAAAAAAGTGAATTGACCTCACCGAGATTTGAACCTCGAACCCCACGGTCTTAGAGAAAAAAAAGTATTTGTGACACAGCGTCTAGACAACTGAGCTATTGAAGCTCACACAAAATCATCGTCAATAGAGGTACATATATAAAAGTCTTCGTTTATTAGAGATTTGTTTGGTTTTTATTTAAATGACAAATCTTTGTATGTGTGTTGTTTGTGTATAAAAGGTGGAGATAAAAGAAAATAATTTTAACACATGGATGTGTTGTTATGCTCAAAATTCTACATACATATTAAACAAAGGAATTTTACTGGAAAAATTAGAGGTAGTCCTGGTTTTTTGCTAATATCTCAGCCATTTATTAACCGATCTGTCTGATTTTTAATAGCAAACAGAAATGGATCACATGTAACAGAAATAAAAAAGAATCAAGTCCTCATCATGTCTGGGTTCTTCGGAAAACCCATTTCAACACACAGACGGACAGACGGACAGACGGACATCGTTAAATCAACTTCGCTCTTCATAAGGACCCAGAATATATATACTTTATAGGGTCTAAGATCAATATTGTAGAGATTACAAACGGAATGACAAACTTATATATACCCTTCCACCTATGGTGAAGGGTATAATGAATACGATTTCCCAAATATTTTCCTTAATATTTTGATGATATTTTTTTCTTCACCCAAACAACAATAGCAAGCTGCTTTTTGTACTTTAGCTTAAACCACAATGTGTCTGTGAATTTCAAATAGTTTTCAAGATAAAACTCCTACCATAAGGAGAGAAAGAAGAAGAATCTTAGATGAATAGTGCATGAACACAATACATATGAATAAGGGATAAGATGACGAAAAAAATTCATACATATTAAGGTGGCTCATGAAAATAGATGGGAGGTATAAGTGCAGTTATATAAGTATGACAGATGAGATGCAAGTTCGAATGTCACTGTCGACTATTGTAAAATAATAAATGTCATAAAGATAAAATTTAATGGCCTATTTACATTGTGTTTGTAATCTACCATAATAATTTTTATAATCTTAAACGTTTACACTGGTTGTTTAGACATTTTGAAAGATAAGTGTTTGTTAAAGGAAATTATGTTTGATGACACTACTCTAAACTTTCTACTTTGACCCAAGGAGAATAATTTATGCAAAATAATTTTTGTTGAAGGATAGCATTTCGAAATCTATTAATTTTTTTATGGATTTGAATTTCAGAAGGGCTTTGGAAGGTATGTTTTGAGTTTGACCACAAACTTTTTGTTGTTGTTAATTTTACTGTTTAGCATCAGGAGGCTAAATGTTGTCGTTTTGTGTTATTTTTCAATCCATATAGCTATATAATTATCCAATTAAACTTAAAGCAGATTGTACACACAAAATTTAACCTTAAGTCCCCAAAAAAGATCGGGGACAAATGTAGGGCTGTTTTTGATACCTCCCAACCTACAATATGGACTAATTGCGGATAACGAACAAAAAATTGGTCCCCTAATCTTAAGAACCAAAAGGACGGGTGTCAAAGGTTGGTGTTTTACACTCAGAAAAAAAGTTAGTAAAAAATTTGTAAACGGTTTTAAACCCGAATTTACTATTTTTTTTTTTACTGATTTTTAGTAAAAAAATTATTATTTAGTAAATTTTTTTGCTATTTCCATTTTACAAATTATAGGATTTTAACATAATTTTTAAAAATTTTTGTTGCTAGTTTCAGAAATCATTTTACAAACTTTATTTCTAATATTTAAAACTTATATTTACAAACTTAAATTGTAGGTTAAAAAAAGGGATCGGAAGTAAAGATACTTTTCACAAACGACTCATGTCCAAAAATAGGACATCCACTTAAAATAGCACTACAAAGTTCTAAAAATCAGCCCTTAACCCAACCTTAAAATTAAAAAATTTTACACTAAAAATATTTTTCAATACAAAACTTAGAAAATTAACACAAAATGATAAAAAGATATCAGCAGCTTTAAAGTGCAACAGCTGTATTTAAAAATAATTCGCTTAATTTATGCATTTTTAATATTTTTTTTTTTATAAATTCAAATTTTTCTATATTTTACAATTCATAGAGTTTAGTTCAAAAATTTTTGTTAATTAAAACTTATTTATTTTAAAATTTGTACACAATTTTAACAATGTTTTGTAGCGGTTATTAACTTTCCTGCCATTTCCATTTCACTAATATTTAGTAAAATTTGTTGCTGATTTAAGCAGATCGATTTTAAATTGGAGTTTGCAGCAATTTACTGAAATTTAGTATTTCTTACCAATTTTTATTCTAATTTCGTTGTACAAAATGTTTACTAAAATTTAGTAGCGGCTACTTATTTTTTCTACTAATTTCATTGTACTACACGTCAGCAGATTTTTTTTCCGTCATAGAAATCAAGGACGTACCTCAATGGGGAACCCCCTAAAAATTATGTAGAAGGTATGTGGGGTTATTTTTTGTCCGATCCTAAGGTTCCAGGGTTCAAACGAAAGATCTAGTGGAGCCGCAACTTACCCTAATTGAACCCAAGGACCTACCACCATAAGGAACCTCCAAAAACGTTGTGGAAGGTATGTGGAATCCATTGTGGAACCAATTATTTAATTTATGGCCGATTTGGTCGTGAGTGTTGCTAAGATTAGCAAAATGTACCGCTGGGATGAAATTAGCAAAATTTCCTGTAATAACAACAACATTTTTAGTTGTCATTACAGACGTTTTTAGTTGAGTGTAGATAACTAATTGAACTAAATACAAGACGTTTTTAAAATTACGAGGGCCAAATATTGTCCTTTTCTGACAATTTTAATTAATTAGTCAATTGAACTACATGGTGATTTTTACACCAAAATAAATTTTAATCCTCCTAAATCTTCACAACCTTGTCAAAATGGCCAACGATTCAAAAATCAAGTGATGGCATGGAATTGAAATTTTACTACCAGGAGGACTCTTATTTAAGTTGTTTAAAAAATATTTGCAAAAAAAAAATTTTTCTGTATTTGTTTTACAAAAATTTCAGTGGTTTACAAAAAAAAGTATAAGTTAGAAGGTTTTAAGTTAGAGACCGGTTACAGGCATAATTTTTTTATACCCTTCACCATAGGTGGAAGGGTATATATAAGTTTGTCATTCCGTTTGTAATTTCTACAATATTGATCTTAGACCCTATAAAGTATATATATTCTGGGTCCTTATGAAGAGCGAAGTTTATTTAACGATGTCCGTCTGTCCGTCTGTCCGTCTGTGTGTTGAAATGGGTTTTCCGAAGAACCAAGACATGATGAGGACTTGATTCTTTTTTATTTCTGTTACATGTGATCCATTTCTGTTTGCTATTAAAAATCAGACAGATCGGTTAATAAATGGCTGAGATATTAGCAAAAAACCAGGACTACCTCTAATTTTTCCAGTAAAATCCCTTTGTTTAATATGTATGTAGAATTTTGAGCATAACAACACATCCATGTGTTAAAATTCTTTTCTTTCATCTCCACCTTTTATACACAAACAACACACATACAAAGATTTGTCGTTTAAATAAAAACCAAACAAATCTCTAATTAACGAAGACTTTTATATATGTACCTCTATTGACAATGATTTTGTGTGAGCTTCAATAGCTCAGTTGTCTAGACGCTGTGTCACAAATACTTTTTTTTTCTCTAAGGCCGCGGAGTTCGAGGTTCAAATCTCGGTCAGGTCAATTTACTTTTTTTTTGTACATTTTTTTTTATTATTTTCTTAAGACTTTTTTTTTTGCTTATTTTTGTTTTTTTTTAACATTTAATAATTAATTTATATAAAATTTTATATTAATAATTAAAATTCTTTTCTTTCATCTCCACCTTTTATACACAAACAACACATATAAAGATTTGTCATTTAAATAAAAACTAAACAAATCTCTAATGAACGAAGACTTTTATATATGTACCTCTATTGACGATGATTTTGTGTGAGCTTCAATAGCTCAGTTGTCTAGACGCTGTGTCACAAATACTTACTTTTTTTTCTCTAAGGCCGCGGGGTTCGAGGTTCAAATCTCGGTCAGGTCAATTTACTTTTTTTTTGTACATTTTTTTTTATTATTTTCTTAAGACTTTTTTTTTGCTTATTTTTGTTTTTTTTTAACATTTAATAATTAATTTATATAAAATTTTATATTAATAATTAAAATTCTTTTCTTTCATCTCCACCTTTTATACACAAACAACACACATATAAAGTTTTGTCATTTAAATAAAAACTAAACAAATCTCTAATGAACGAAGACTTTTATATATGTACCTCTATTGACGATGATTTTGTGTGAGCTTCAATAGCTCAGTTGTCTAGACGCTGTGTCACAAATACTTTTTTTTTCTCTAAGGCCGCGGAGTTCGAGGTTCAAATCTCGGTCAGGTCAATTCACTTTTTTTTGTACATTTTTTTTTATTATTTTCTTAAGACTTTTTTTTTTGCTTATTTTTGTTTTTTTTTTTTAACATTTAATAATTAATTTATATAAAATTTTATATTAATAATTAAAATTCTTTTCTTTCATCTCCACCTTTTATACACAAACAACACACATATAAAGATTTGTCATTTAAATAAAAACTAAACAAATCTCTAATGAACGAAGACTTTTATATATGTACCTCTATTGACGATGATTTTGTGTGAGCTTCAATAGCTCAGTTGTCTAGACGCTGTGTCACAAATACTTTTTTTTTCTCTAAGGCCGCGGAGTTCGAGGTTCAAATCTCGGTCAGGTCAATTCACTTTTTTTGTACATTTTTTTTTATTATTTTCTTAAGACTTTTTTTTTTGCTTATTTTTGGTTTTTTTTAACATTTAATAATTAATTTATATAAAATTTTATATTAATAATTAAATAATCCATAAATAGGCTAAAAACATCAACATTTTTATAAAAACCCTCTGATACAAACAAAATACAAACGTTTTTATACCTTTCACCACAGGTGGAAGGGTCGCGGGTTCGTTAAGATTTTTTTTTGTGTATTTTTTGTTTTTTTTTTACATTTAATAATTAATTTAAATAAAATTTTATATTAATAATTAAATAATCCATAAATAGGCTAAAAACATCAAAATTTGTATAAAAACCCTCTGATACAAACAAAATACAAACAGTTTTATTTCTATTTTTTGCTCCGATTTAAAAGAATTTATAAAAAGATTTTTAAACCATTTTATTTCTCACATATTAAGAAAATTTTATACATAATTTACCTTTGAGTGCAACTATTTTAGGTCAAATTTTTAAAATTAAGCTAAAGAAATTACAAATATTTCTAATAAAAAAGCGAAATAAAATCCCAAATGCAAATTTGCCAGCTAAATCAAACTATTTTGTAGAAATAAAACACATGCAGTTCTAGTGATTTCTTTCAACGATTTGTTGAAATTCTTTTCTTTCACCTCTTCACCTTTTATTTTATTTTAGAAGCTGTCAATAAACTCCAACACAGAACAAAGCAGCCTTTAGATATGTTTATTCTATCGTTTGATTCGTCGGAAAATATACAAAAACTATATGAAATTAAAAAAATCCTAAATACTATTGTTAAAATAGAACCAATAAAGCTGCCGAAAGATATACCTCAGTGTAAAAATTGTCAGTCTTTTAATCACACAAAAAATTATTGTGCAAAACCTCCAAAATGCGTCAAATGCGCTGGTAAGCATAAATCAACAGAATGTACCATGACATCAAATACGCATATTAAATGCTGCAATTGTGGTGAAAAACATCCTGCAAGCTACAGGGGATGTATTGTGCCCAAAGAGTTGCAAAAACTACGTAATCAAAAAAACAAAATGTCTGAAAAAACCGCTCATAGGAGTTTCATAAAAAAAAACCCTGAATTTAGCCATTATAAAAATAATCACATGGATAATGTGCGAGAAAATTCCCAAACAAATATCAAAAATTACCCAAATAAAAGATCATACTCAGATGCACTAAAAGGCAATTTAAAAAATTTTCAAAATGGTTCAAATCAAGCACTTGAAATAATTTTACAAAAACTAGAAAACATAGAGGCAGTTAATGATACAATTAATTGTCGTCTTACAGCACTTGAAAATAAATATTAAACAATGACTTCCTTAATTAGAATAATGGAGTGGAATGCCAATGGACTACATAATCATAAAAATGAGCTTGAAGTCCTATTGAATAAAGAAAATATAGACATATGCCTAGTATGTGAAACACATTTCACAAAAGAATCCTATTTTAAATTTGAAAAATACCAACTATACTGCACTAATCACCCAAGTAATAATGCTAGAGGTGGTAGCGCAATATTAATTAAAAACAACCTTGACCATTACGAGGAAGAAAGTCTATGCTTAGAAGAGTTCCAAGCTACAACAATTACCGTGAAAACAAGTTTGTCCTTAGTATCGTTTACATCAGTCTATTTACCTCCAAAACATAATATTAAATGTAATCAGTTTTTACAATTAATTAATAAGCATAAATATAAATTTATAATGGGAGGCGACTTTAATGCCAAACATGTGTTCTGGGGATCACGCTTATCAAACACAAAAGGAAAAGAGCTGTACCGGGCTATCGAAATTTCAGGTAGCGAATTTTTATCAACTGGTTGTGCAACTTATTGGCCAACGGATCCACGAAAACAACCAGATTTAATTGATTTCTTTATTACAAGAAAAATCGCAAAATCATCTCTTGAAATTAAGGAAGGGTTTGACTTGAATTCCGATCATTCCCCAATATACTTAAATTTAAACTGCAATGTATACGAAAAAGCAAAAAGTTCGCGACTCACAAACAAGTACACGGATTGGAATTACTACAAACAACTTATTAATGAAAAACTTAATACGAATTCGGTTATTAACAATCCAGAAGAACTTGATAATGAGGCTAACAATTTAACTTCATTAATTCAACAAAGTGCATGGAGT
Source organism: Eustalomyia histrio (assembly GCA_949748255.1). NCBI lineage: Eukaryota > Metazoa > Arthropoda > Insecta > Diptera > Anthomyiidae > Eustalomyia > Eustalomyia histrio. The sequence continues at coordinate 44,741,211 of OX456524.1, forward strand.
TGCACACCTTTATTGAACAAATTTAAAAGACATATTTCATACCCCCAGGAGATAATGGAACTTATATCTTCAAAACGCAGACTTAGAAAGAAATGGCAACAATCCAGATACGAAACTGATAAACGATTGTTAAATAATGCTACCAATAAGTTACGAAAAGAAATAAAACGATTCAAAAATGAAAATATTCATAAATACCTGTCGGATTTAACTTATGATAATAAGACTGATTTTTCCCTTTGGAAAGCTACAAAGCAGATAAAAAGACCGATTCAACAAAACTCAGCCATAAAAAAAAAATGGCGTATGGGCTAAAACAGACCTACAAAAAGCGAATATTTTTGCAGAATACCTAAGTGAAGTCTTCAATAATGATCAATCTAGCACAACTAATCTAGAAACTACAACAAACCGTGATTTACAACTCATACCAAACGTTACCGTCACTGAAATTAAGAAAGAATCAAGGTATTTAAAAGCTAAAAAGTCTCCCGGTTATGACATGATTACAGGAGATCTAATAAAACACTTGCCTCATAGAGGATTTGTTAAACTGGCTTCAATATATAATACAGCAATTAAACTTAGCTACATACCAAGTATATGGAAAGTAGCAGAAATCATAATGATACCAAAACCAGGCAAAAGGACAGATGAAGTCAGCTCTTACAGGCCGATTTCTTTATTACCAATAATTGGAAAGTTGTTTGAAAAACTCTTATCAAAAAGGTTAAAATCATTCATTTACTTAAATAATATAATACCTGATCACCAGTTTGGATTTAGAGAAAAACATTCTACTATTGAGCAAATACACAGAATTACACACTCAATAGAAATAGCTTTTGAGAAAAAAGAGGTATGCTGTGCAGTATTCCTCGATGTGTCAAAGGCATTCGATGGCGTATGGCATGCTGGTTTAGAAAACAAACTCAACACACTATTACCAGCACATTATTGTAATATTATAAAGTCTTATCTTGAAAATAGGTATTTTAGAGTTCGACAAGAAAGCGATTATTCGAAACTATGCCCAATAAAGGCAGGTGTACCACAGGGGAGCGTATTAGGTCCAATTTTATACCTTTTATATACGTATGATTTACCAATAAACGAAAACTGTGTTGTGGGAACCTTCGCAGACGATACCGTAGTTTTATCAACAGCAGCAAACATTCAATTAGCTTCAAATAAACTTCAGTCTTCTTTGGATGAAATTCAGCAATGGACTCAAAAGTGGCGCCTAAAACTAAATAGCAGCAAATCAGTTCATGTTAACTTTTCGTACAAAAAGGCAAATAATAACTCAGCGTTTTATTATGTTCCAGTTTTTATTGATCAACAACCAGTTCCATTCTCAAACTCAGCTAAATATCTGGGTATGAACCTAGATGCCAAACTTCGTTGGAAGGAGCACGTTAAAAAGAAAAGAGACCAATTAGATATAAAATATAGCAAAATGAGCTGGCTTCTAGGTAGAAGATCCACACTATCCATCCACAACAAACTAATGATCTACAAACAGATCTTAAAACCAATCTGGGCCTATGGAATTCAGATATGGGGTTGTGCTAAAAACGATGTAATCAAAATTATACAACGTTTTCAAAATAAAGTGCTGAGGAATATTGTAAAAGCTCCTTGGTATATCAGAAATTCTGACATCCATCGCGACCTCAAGATACCTTTAGTGACCGATGAAATTCGAAGGCATGCGGAATCACATAAGCTTAGGCTGTTAAACCACACAAATGAGGAAATCCCAATTCTTCTAAACACATCAGGCTTAATCAGAAGATTAAACCGTTTTAAACCCCATGATTTGATTGGACGTTTTAACCAGGAATAGTTTTGTAATAAGAAACAAACTTCATAAACCTGTAAATTAATATCAACTTTATAAATATTTTATGAAAAAAGAAAACTGCTAGTTAGTCCTAAGGGACTAGTTGTAGTATTAGTTCTAAAATAAAAAAAAAAAAAAAAAAAAAAACCTCTTCACCTTTTATACACAAACAACAAACACTATTCTAGAGCTGTATTATGACCTATGGATACGTCTTATATAGCGAAAGATCGAAAATCTTTAGTATAACATATTTGCTGAAAAACTCGGAAATATCGGTTCAGATACAAAAAAGTTATGCCCAAAACATAAATTTTTTTAAAATACCTATTTTCTGGAACCATAAATCTTCCCGAGTCCAAGTTTTATCTCCAAACTAAATGGTTAATTTCCTCTTAAAGGCGTCCGTATATAAATCTGTCCATTTCATATATGTCCATTTAGCTTAGAGGGTAAAGCCTCGTCTGACAGCCTGGGTTCACGCAGAGAAAAAACATGGTTAGGGCAATCATATTCGAAGAGCATAATTTATATTTGAGATTATGATTGTGTTAACCATAGTTGTACTATAACATAGTTATCATATTATAATAGTAAAATAATCATAAATTTTACCAAAATATGATCCCTACAGTTAAATTTTGATTCGAAACTATGAAAAATTTCTTTAAATTTAAAAATATTCCTTTTAGAAATGTTTTTGCTAAAGAAAAAATTAGATATTAAGGACTTTTGCAAGAAAACTTCTTCGATTATCTGAAGAAAAATACATGGTGGCGCAAAAATAACCTTCCGATGTTTTTTGGCTGTAATTTAAAAAAAAAAAGGAAAAACTTTGATTCTTCTTGTGGATTATTTTTATTTGGTATTTTAATTTTTTTTACATCAAGTTAAGAATATGATGCTATGTAAATTGCCACCGCCTCAGTTGATTGTCATTTGAGCCCTTTTTATGGCATTTTCCATCACTTTGGCCAAAACTTCCGGCGATAGGTCCTCACATTCTTGACGGATATTGTCTTTAAGAGCTGCAAGAGTCTGAGGCTTGTTGACATAAACCCGCGACTTCAAAAAGCCCCACAAAAAGAAGTCTGGAGCGGTCAAATCAGGCGATCTTGCTGGCCAGTGCAAATCGCCAAAACGGGAGATTAGGCGCAAGGGAAATGCATCCTTCAGCATATCGGTTGTGGCATGTGCAGTGTGTGGCGTTGCACCGTCCTGTTGGAACCACATGTTTTCCAATCTCAATTCATCAAGTTGCGGCAAAAAAAACTCGTTGATCATTGCTCTGTAGCGCTCACCATTCACAGTAACCGTTTGACCCGCGACGTCTTCAAAGAAAAAAGGTCCGATGACTCCTCCAGCGAAAACAGCACAGCATACAGTGACTTTGAGCGGGTGTAATGGCTCTTCGTGGGTTACACGCGGATTTTCAGTGCCCCAGAAGCGTAAATTTTGCTTATTTACGTACCCGCTAAGATGGAAATGGGCCTCATCACTCATGATTATTTTTGATGAAAAATCATCTTCATTATTGCTCAAATAAATAGTCACCAATATTCCGCGTTCTGGAGCAGTGTAGCGTAAGATTGTTTATTAACGTGTATTTCGCATGTGTTTACTACACAAATGTCAAAACAGAACTGACATTAGGGGCCAATCGCAAAATTTATAGCATTTTCTGATAGGAGGATTACTTTTGCGCCACCTTGTACTTCAAATAAATTTAAAATTTTAAGGACTTTTTTTTAATAAAATAAAACATAGATCCTATGGACTTTTTCTAATAGAAAAATTCTTAGATTCTAAGGACATTTTTTAGATTTTTTTAGATAGTCCCTAGAGTCTCACAAATTTTCTTTTGGAAAAAGTTTAATAATATTTCTACTAGAAAAAGTTCATGGAATCAAAGTATTTTTCATCATGAAAAGTCCTCAGAATCTAAGACTTTTTTAGTATCTAAGTTTTTGAAGAGAATATTATATGAATTTTTATCTAAGAAATAGTTCGCAGAATCTTAGAATTTTACTTTAAGGAAAAGTCCATAGAATCTAAAAATGTTTCTATCAGCAAAATTTTTAATAATCTATTATATTGTATAAGAAACCTTTTCGTACAAAACAACTCTTGGGTTCTACAGACTTTTTCTTATAAAAAATTATTTTATTCAAATTCTGAGTGCTTTTTCCACATGAAAGTTGTTTTTTTTGCAAGAAATTATTTAATAAATAAATTAAAAAAAATTTATTGTTTTAGAATCTTTTTAACAATGAATTTTGGCATTTTGTATAAGGCTACGTTTCCACTGAACGTGTTCTGCATGTGTTTTGAAACACATAATTTGCTCAAAACATGCAAGTGGCATTTTCAATAATAAAACCTCCAGGTGAAAATGATCATATATTATCATTTTTACATGGGTCACTGAATTGGTACAATGTCAAGGTCATGTCTTTTTTGATTTATTATTATTCATTGATTATTTTCAGTATTTTATAGTTCTATAATTATCATTTTTTTTCAGTCAGAATTTTTTTACTACAGTATAGTTACAGCCAATCATGTTATAAAATAGAAAGTTGCAATCATAAAATAATAAAATATTTATTATAATAATGATGGTAGCAACCATATTGGTGGTTAGAATCTATTTTTAAACCAATAACTTGATTGTGACAACCATACCCCAATGCAGCAAGCATAATATAGTAGCAGTGATCATGTTGCAACCATGTTTTTTTCTCTGTGTATTCGAATACCAGCTTGAACAGAAAAATTGCATATGAATTTTTTTTAATTTTATTTTGAAAAATCTATATATTTTGGAAAATTTATCTGATTTTGCCAACACTAGATGTTTTGTTTCCCCACACAGCCCTTTTATCTAATAATACCATCATTTTGGGAAACCTCTTTTTGCTGTCACTTGAACCCTCTCTTAAAGTATTTGAAATTAAAACTATTTAATAGTTTTGGTAGAAAACTAACAAACAATAGAAAATATATGAATTTCCAAGACTGGCCCCTTCATTTATTAATTGAATTGTCTAATGTGAATACAACATAGAATTAATGTGACTGATTTTTCTTTGTAAATGTGTACGTTTTAATAACATATTAAAAAAACTCAGTTTTCGGAAACTTCCGAGGTCTTTAGAATACCCTTTAACATTTACCGACATTATTTATCCTCAAATGAAATTTAATTTTATCTAGAGCTCAAATCGCTAAAAATAACAAAAGATGTTGAATTACTTCTCCCCAATATTTAGCCATCAATTATTTCTTCCGCTATTCGATGGAACTTTTCTGACTTCAGATTTGTGTCTATAAAGCCAAAATTCTTAAAAAAAAAATTTAGTAGGAGTCTGTGCGCAAAAACCTTTTAATTATATAAATAATTTAGCGGTTTAGCCATTCAGTTTTTTTATTTTTGGTTTAAAGATGAAAGCAATCAAAATAGAAATAAAAACAGTGTTGCATTTAAGTAGTATAGGGTCCGCCAAATAACTTTTTTTTTTTTTTTTTAAATGCTATAAAAAAAACTACTGAATATTTTCTCAAATTTCTTTTTTTATTTGAAAGTACAATCCTTCCGGTTAATAATGGAAAAATTTCATTCAAATGGCTGCCTTGGCTGGCCATGCAGTAGCCTACACGATCGGTCCAATTTTTAAGCACATTATCGATTGTGTGCAGCTGTATTTCACCAATGGCTTCACAAATATTGTCCTTTAAAGCGTCAATTGTCTCTGGCTTGTCGGCGTAACACTTTCTTTGACGGCACCCCACAAATAATAGTCCAACGGTGTCAAATCGCAGCTCCGAGGTGGCCAAACGACATCAGCTCTGCGGCTGATAATGCGATCTTCAAAAACAGGGCGCAAAACATCGAGTGTAGCTTCGGCTGTTAGGCACGTAGCGCCGTTCTGTTAAAACGAAATTGTTGCCAATATCCTCCTCTTCAATTTTTGTGAACAAAAATTCGTTCAACATGGCCCGATAACGATCGCCATTGACTGTAACGGCCAGCCGAGGCAGCCATTTGAATGAAATTATTTTCCATTATTAATGGGAAGGATTGTACTTTCAAATAAAAAAAGAAATTTGAAAAATATTTAGTAGTTTTTTTTATAGCATTTTCAAAAAAAAAAAAATTTTATTTGGCGGACCCTATAGAAACTTATTTTAAAAGTCAAAAATGTCTTTTGAATTCGGGATTCCATATAGTATGCAGCATACAGTATTATAGTGTGCAATGTCGAAATATCCATATACTACAAATACCACAACTATTATTTATATTGTTTGGCTGGGGTCGATTTAACAACAATCATCAGTGTAAAGCAAAGTAATATTGAACCGAGTCTAAATTTAAAATAATTGAAAGGGGAAAACCTTATCAATGTGAAACTTTCATATACTTTTAGTTTGTAGTGTCGTTTAAGAAACGTTACGACAAACTGTCTCTATATAACTTTAAACAAATGGATATACAGAAATATATATTTATAATGTGATTAAAATAGAATATGGTGGTAAACAATGTTGGTGAAGGTTTGTATAGGATTTGTATTGTATTTAATAGAAAATGTCAAAACAGCAAAAAGAAACTATTATATCTACAAAATTTAAGTTATATTAAAGTTAAATTTAGTTTAATGCAAATGAAATCAACATAAATAAAATCATTAGTAGTAGACTGCTGATTTTAGCCAAAGACATTTATACATAAAGAAAGAGCTAAATACATAATTGCTTTAGTGTCTATACTTAGGAGTAGATGGCGCTTAAGTAAATAGATAACAATACCCTGCGCCATGCCTAGGTCGCATGGCCCTGGATTTGGCTTTCAATTGTCTTAGTAACCACAGTTATGAGATTTAATACATATTTAAAATTCTAGTACATTAAGCTGTCACTAGCAGACTTATTTCATAATACTAAAGCCAATTTTTGAAATGTTCGACGTGATAAAAGCATTTGTTTCACATTTTCTTCAAAAAAAAAAAAACAAATTTTCATCGATCAAAATGGTATTTTTTCGTTAAATTTGTATAATTTTAAAGTATTGAGGCATTGGAAAATCCATATATATGTTAATTCTTTCTTTCAAAAAAATAAATACACATACGAAAAATTGCAATACTGTGCTCTTGAACATCTAAATGAATATTGATTTAGAAAATTAAAGTATAATATACACATAAAACTTATATTTTGCATAGCTTTTGGCAAATATTCTTTTATGTTACGAACGAAATAGAAAATCAATAATACCCTGTTGTATATTGTAGCAGAATATGCCTAATAGGGATAATTTTTTTTCAGATGCGCCACCTATTGGGAAATAGTTTCAACTAATGTTCTTTCTTTAACAAATTAATGTCTTTGATTTTAGCAGGGTAAGTAGAAAAATTTGTAAACGGTTTGCAATCCTACTTTACTATTTTTGTACTGTTTTTTAGTAAAAAAAATATTATTTAGCAATTTTTTTTTGCTATTTACATTTACAAATTACAGAATATTTACTTAATATTTACAAATTTTTATTGCTAACTTCAGAAATCATATTACAAATATTTGAAAACCGATTTGCTAAAATAAGCAGAAAAACTTACTAATTTCAAAAATGAAGATACAAACTTAAATCGCCTTAAAATGTATGTTAAAAAAGGGATACTTTTCACAGCCGACTCATGTTCAAAAATAGCACATCCACTTAAAATAGCACTAAAGAAAAGCAGCTTTAAAGTATAACAAGTGTATCTACTTGTGAATTTTTAATACTTTTTTTTATAAATTAAAATTTTTCTATATTTTACAATTCATTGAGTTTAGTTCACTAAAATTTATCAAAATATTTGGTTAGTTAGAGCTAATTTAATGAAATAAACTTTGTACAAAATTTGACCAATGTATAGTAGCGGTTATTAACATTTTTGCTATTTTCATTTCACTCATATTAAGTAAAAATTGTTGCAGATCGATTTTAAATTGCAGTTTACAGCAATTTTTTATATCAATTTTAATGTACACTCACAAAATTAATCGAAAATACAATCAAAAAGAGGACTACTGATTTTTCATTATATTCAGCCCATTTAAATGTTTATTTTCAATCATTGTTTAATAATTGACAATAGAAGTATCAGCAATCGAAAGTCATTTAAAATAACCATCAATTTTTAACTGACAAAAAGTAGAAAAAAAAAACGATTTTTGTAGTTTGTTTTTCAAATTGAAAATTTATTTTATTTGTATGTAATTTTACAAAACACAACACACACACAGATGTATACAATTTTATTTTTTATGTGTGTAACTATATTTGAATAATTTCTTCTAATTTTTATTGAAATAATTTTTTATATAAACAAACTATTTTGTTAAAAAAAAAAACAAAAAGGAATTATATGAATATCTATTTTTAGAAACAGAAAACAGAAAATTTTACATTTAACAGAAAATATCAACTGCTATTGAATGTCTGTAAATTTTTATAATTTGTTTTTTGAATGATTGATTTAAATAGTTAAAAAATATATTTTTACAAATTTCAAATATATTTCTATGAATTTCAAATAAACTACAGTCGATAACGGAAAATATATTGTGAGTGTACTAATATTAATAATATTTAGTAAATTTTTTTTGCTGATTTTAGCAATTCAACTTCATTAAAAGTTTACTAAAATTTAGTAGCGGCTACTAATTTATTCCACTAATTTCACTGTACTATACTTCAGCTGACCTGTGTTGCTAAGATTAGCAAAAAATACCCCTGGGCTCAACTTAGCAAAATTTCCCGTAATAACAGCAAAAATTTCAGTTGTCAGTACACTAAAAAAAAAAAAAAAAATGAACTTGAATTTATGAAAATTAACTTTTTTAGAGGAAAAATTGAAATGAAAACGGCGCCAAAGACACTTTTTACCAATATTTATTAAAATTTTCCTTGAAATTAAGAAACAAATTTTACATAAAATTTGATCAAAATTTATCAATTATAGAAAAATTTTACTACTGAGAAGTAAATTTTTATTAGAAAACAGTAAAATTTCTTCATAATTAGTTCATACATCATCTAAAATTGACCCTGTTGGTTAGGAAATGTTTCCTTGGTTTTAAGAAAAATTTTATTTTATTTAAGTTCATCAGATAATATTTTTTACTAAAAACTAGGACTTAACTCCCTAAAAATAAGAAAATATTTTCTAACAACAAGTTAAATAGCACTTCTTTTAAGTGAAGATTATCCTTATCATGCTGCTATGGTAAAGGTAATATATTTTTCCATATATTTAAAAGTACTTTACACTCATTGAGTAGGTATTTTCCCACTTTATAAATTAAATTTCATTAGCAAAAAAGGTAAACAAATTAAAAAAATGTAATGCAGGATATTTTGAAACGTAATCAATTGTGACAAAGTCGTAGATAATTAATGGTTCTCCTCGAGAAAAATACAAAACGGGACGCCCTAAGTAACACACGGCATCTGTGGCTAAGGAACACTGGGGGCCCTTTGTCTTCTTAAATTAACTAATTTAAGGAAATTGTTGCAAAAATACAAAATATCATTGTTACATTTCTTGTTATTAAGTTTAACAAGCGCTACCTCAATTATAGGAAAGCCATTATGCCGTAATGTATAAAATGTGCCTGCGATATTTTTTATTGTAGTCAACAAACAAATTTATTACATAAAAATGAAATTCCAAATTTTTTACCCTTTGCTAACAAAATTTAAAAATATATTTTAAGCTACTTTAAGTTCAATATTTATGACTGTTAAGATTAGAGATGGGCACGTGAGAGATTTTTGACTCACGCTCACGCACGATCAAGAACCAAAAATTACAATCATGCACGATAGTTTTTTTAAATGGTTACTTTAATTTCTTTTATTTAATAATATTTTTTCTTGAAAATAAGGAAAACTAACTGGTTTTTTTTTAATTGATTATTTTTTTTTTTTTGGAATAGAATATTAAAAATAATTTAAACGTTTTCCAACAAAAAATATACTATACCAAATTTAATTATTTTTTAAAAATTATAAAACTTTTACTTGAAAAAAAGAATATTTTATTAAAATTTTTAAAATTTATCTGAACTAAGTTGCATGAACATTTTTCTTAGAAAAAGTTCATCAGTTTCTAAAATCAAATAAATTTTTATTATTACATAGGAAACAATTTATTACTTTTTGTTTTTAATTGTCTCAACTAATTTTTAGAAAACAATTCTTCAAAATTAGAAAGTGGTATACTTTAAAACTGAATTTGGAAATGGCTTCCTAAAATTTAGTTAATTTTACTACTCGCGAACAAAAAATGAACACTCATTAAGTTCAAGTACTTTCTCGATTTAAGTTAGACACATTTTTTTAACCAAATGGGAGTAAATTATGTCCGAAATTTTTTTTTAACTAAACTTAATTTTATTACATTTGAGTATGCAAATTTTTGAAAACTAAGATTTTTTTTCTTAAAATTAATAAATTTTTATTTAATTTTTAATTATTTTTTCCTAAAATCAAGAAATATTACTTAGGAAAAATATGAACTATTTCTGAGTATATAAACTATTTGGTTTTTCTCAAACCCAGCAACACCACACATTACCAAATAATGGTTAAAGTAATGTATAGCCGTTGGGGCCGATGGATTATTTTACACCTTATTACTTCACTGATGAATTTTACAGGCGATGAGCCTAAAAGTAATGTATATACCCATTACTTTAGAGGTGATAATGTAAGGGGTTACTTATATGGTTACGAGAATGGAAAAAGTAATGTGTCTAAAAATATATTTAAAAAAAAGACAAATTTTTGTTAAAAAAAAAATATTACAAATATTTTAAACGTTATTAAGAATAATGTGGTCATGATGGAAATCGAACCAGGGAAATCTGGTTGCCAGCCAAGAACTCTACCCACTGAGCTATCGACGCATATAGCATTTGATTGCTTTAAACTTAAATGAATTTTTTGCGCTTCGTTGTTTCGCTAGTTTTATAAAAACAGACATACATTACCCTTTTGCTTACAAAAAAACACAAAGTAATGTATCTAAAAATAGATTTTCAAAAATATTGCAATTATTACTTTACATTTATAAATCATATATTACGTAATCAATAATGAGTAACTCATTACTTAATGCTTGCAAATAATAAAAAAGGTAACAAGCTATCATTACAAGGTAATGCATGATAATATCGCACCCATTACCAAACTTTTGCTGGAAACTTAGGAATTTTTATTCTTTTTAAGAAAATTTTTCTAAGTTTTAATAAAATTTTACTTAAATTGAGGTTAATTTATAAACTATTATGAAGGTAATTTTTGATTACATATTGTGTATCATCCTAGTTATCATAATCCTAAGTAATGATAAACAAATAAATATTTCTAGAAATTCCAAAAACGTTGTCCCCTAGTCAAAAATGAAATCCAGTTAAGGGCCAGCCTACGAGAAATTATTTTTCACAATTTGTTAAATAAGTTTTGGGATATTAGCAAATTTAATCACTTTAATACAATTAGTTTGTTTTTCCCGATAAAAAATTTATTTCAAATAAATACTATATTTTTTTTTGGTAAAAACCATTTATGTGCACGCAAAACAGTCTTGGTACCTTTTTGAGCAAAAAATGGCTAAAATGCCATATTTTGTTAAACTTCACACCTTTTTGGACTGAAAAATATATTGCATTAAAATTTTCTTTAGTTAATACAATAATTTGTTGTTAACATAACCAGCATTTTTCAAAAAAGAAAAACAAAATTGCCCTTGAAAATTGGCTCGTAATGGGAAGAAGATAAGGGCAATGCTTGCGAAAACCTAATCAGTTTTGTATTTGATTTTTTAATTTAATTTTTTTTACGTAATTCTGTTTTTTTATTTACTTTTTGCACACCATATAATATGAAATGTAAATATTAAAGTTAAATTAAATTAGTAAGTAGAAAAGGAATATAGTCCCCAAACTCTTAACATAATTAATCAAATGTAAAGGCGAAGAATGTATATAATAAAATAAATAGTATAATTGAATTTACTTAACATGAAAGATCACAAAAAATTACACAATAATATATGCACTTAAAATTAGTAGATTGTTTTAAAAAATTTTTTATTCCTCGAGAGAAAACTAATCAAATCATACTCTTTGCTATTATGCTACTCTTAGGATTTCTTCTGGGTTTTTTTCTTAAAACAAGATCGCTTATATATTGACAGAACTGTGAGAGGAAAAATCCATCTCTAAAATATATACTATTTATATAATTATCCACAAATATAAATCTAGTGCTTTATTATTCTTTCTATAGTAAAATTTTAATTAAATCATTCTTTGAAAATATACAATAATAAAGGGTGTCCCAAGAAGAACGCAATTTTTAAATTTTAAATAAAACACAGATATTTAAAAAAATCGTGAAACTTTATTATATCGTAAAGTAGACAGAATGAGGTTATGTATGGAACAATATATCGTGCAGATGGCCGCCGCGGCTTTGCTGGCTTGCACGCGATCTTTTAATGAAATTTTCAATGACCGTTTTGCATGAATGCTGGGATATTTCATTAATGCAGCGTCCAATTTCCTCTTTGAAGGCTTAAGTCGTCGTCGGCTTATTCGCGTAAACCATCGACTTCAAAAAACCCCAAAGAAAAAAATCTAATGGTGTTAAATCGCACGATCTAGGCGGCCAATTATGATCTCCAAAACGCGAAATAACACGACCGGGAAAAGACTGATGCAGCAATTGAATTGTTTCTCTGGCTGTATGACATGTGGCGCCGTCTTGTTGGAACCACATGCCCTCCACATTCATTTCTTCAATTCTAGGCAAGAAAAAACTGGTTATCATTTCACGATACCGAACACCATTGACTGTTTGCGCTTGACCTGCCTCATTTTCATAAAAAAAAGGTCCACTGATTCCTCTAGCCCAAAAACCACACCACACAGTGACACGTTGAGGATGCATTTGCTTCTCGTGAATCACTCAAGGATTTTCCTCACCCCAATTGCGACAATTCTGCCTATTGACGAAGCCATCAAGATGAAAATGGGCCTCGTCACTGAAGATGATTTTATCGGCAAAATCAGCATTTTCATGTTGTCTCTCCAATACCCAATTAACGAACTCCCTTCGCTGTCCATGGTCAGCTGGCTTCAGTTCCTGAGTCAATTGAACTTTGTATGCATGAAGATGCAAATCTTTCGTCAAAATTCGGTGCAAAGTGGATTTGGAGACACCAATTTGCTGAGCTCGGTGTCGAATTGAGGTGGATGGAGTTTGAGCGACATCATCACGTACAGCTGCGACATTTTCGGTCGATCGACCTGGTCGATGGCACGTTGTTGTCTTTACATCACTAACAGACCCAGTTTCGGCAAATTTATCCATTAATCTCTTTACAGTTGACTCTTTTGGAGCATTATTGTGACCCCAAATTGATCGCAATTTGCGAACTGTAGCCGCAAAACTTTCACCATTTTGGTAAAACAATTTCACAATGAGAATGCGTTGTTCATTCGTGTAGCGCTCCATTTTTACTAACCTCGTACCTTCTACTAGCAAACAATAACAATTGTTCAAATGTCAAACAATGACACTTCGAATGTTGCCAGATTTAAAAATTGCGTTCTTCTTGGGACTCCCTTTATAAAAAAAAAATTAAATTATATTAAATATAACAAATTGGACCATTTGCTCAACATCTCTTTTAGCCCTTAATTACAAACACTAAATCCCATCTTTCTCATAAGAAATTATTATATATTCCCCTTTTTTGTATACACAAAATCCAGCTTTATTTGTGGTTCTTATGAATGAATAATGATAAATTTTGTCCAGTCTTTATTCAAATTGAAATGAGAAATATGTACTTATTGTAACTATATACAGAACTATTTAAATTAATAATAATCTAACGACAACAAATTTATTTTTTGTTTTAGCATCATCAACTATAATATTAAATGATCCTATATGAAGCTTTCCATACCATAGCTGGTCAGTTAGCTAAAATAAAAATTATATATAGCGTATCAATGTAAAATGTACAGTATTTATTGTCTTATTTGTTGCAAATAAAAAATGGAACAACTTTTTAATATTTTTTAAAAGTTGATAAAATTGTCATGTTTAAATATTGTTTAATATAGTATTTATTTTTAATATATTATATATTATCGTTTAATCATAGAGTAAGGCCCATTATTATAACTTGCCAATAGCTAAAGTTAGGATCTTAACGAACAGATTATTAGTTTTTCGTTATTATAAGTATACTTTAACCTAAAAGTGACCGATAAGCTAAAGGTAAGTTCATCTTACCTTTAACTTTTAACGTGAGGTTTAAGCATTTGAAGTTGCCACATTTCCTGCTCTGCAGTGTAGTTGCCGTATAGTTTTTTGACCATATCTTTGCTGTTTGTTTTATTTCTGTGTTCGGCTTGGACAATGTTAATTGTTTACAACAAACATTTTTGTTTTTTTTTTACAAAATTCGAAGAAATTTTGTTATTCGTTTGTATTTTTTGTTTGTTGTAAGTAAATAAATGGTAATGCCATATTTTCAAAAAAAATAAATTTTTTTTTATAAGTAAGTTGTAATAACCAAAAAAAGTTAAAGGTCACTTTATTCCTCACTTTAGCTAAAGTTACCTTTAACTAACACGCACCTTAAAGGCAAATTATAATATTGGGCCTAAGAATAGTATAGAGATTGCAACGCCGGCAGCGGCTAAATAAAATTTTATACAGAGGGCCATTTCATGTCAAACCACATAGAAAACTGACATTTTCAGATTTGTCATCTCCGGTTTTAATGAAATTCGCCACAAACATTGTAAATGGGTAGAGTTTATCAAATTATTAAACTTTTGACCCCAAACCCTTTCGGTTTTCGTAGCCATTTTGAAGGTAATGTTTTCACCTTTAAAATGGTAAAATGGTTGTATAGTTAAGAAGTTATGAAGTTATGTATGGACACTTTTTCGATATTTTGACGTTTTTACCAGTTTTCATGACGTCGAATTGTTAATGATTTGATAAACACTACCCATTTACAATATTTGCAGCAAATTTCATTAAAATCGGATATAACAAATCCGAATGCTGTGCGGTTTGACATGAAATGGCCCAGTATAGAGATTGCAACGCCGGCAGTGGCCAAATAAAATTTTATATAGAGTACAAAGATTCGAAAGCTGAGAGAAAACCGCCAAAAATTTTGTAAAAATTTGAGCAAATTTTCCTGTTTTTAACCTTTTTTCAAATCCAATTAAGAAATAGGCTAAAAACCAATTGGAATTGGAAAGAAAACCAATTAGAATCGCAAAGCAATTGCAAAAAAAAAAACAACTTGAAAAGATGCCGAACCTTTATAGTTTGCCCATATAAAACCAAGAGAACGTTTATTACTGGTGTCAGCGATGCCAATTTTTTAAAAGCAAAAAGTGTCGGCCGAGCAGTTAAAAAGGGCTAAATTCAAAAACTTTCCAGTTTTTGTGTTTTTTATTTTTTTTTTTTTTTAAATTTGTACTTTAAAGAGATCGATCTTACTTTTTAATGTATAAAATACATATTTAAAAAAAATATTATTAAAATTTTTAAATTAAAAATGTAGAATTTAAAAGAAATCTCTAAAATCTTCGTTTTCCAACAAAATCGAATTTTCTTCTTCATCTTCGGACCATAAAATTGTCTTTATATAAACTTGCACTTTTCGTAAGTTTAGTTTGAATTAATTTTTGCAGAAATACTTAACTATATTTTTAATTTGAGCAAAGGGTATTGCTTCTTTTTGAGCCAATTATATATGGATTAAACAATTTGATGTATTTAATGCAAGCCATACACGTAACAACTGTTGGTACAACTCGCTTGGTAATCGAGTTGGGTGTTTTGCTTACAAACTATATAATTTTGTGTACAACCTCAATGCCTCGTTGGATTAGCTCCCCAAGCTTTTCTATATTTTTGGTTGTAACGATCCATTATTCATAAAACATAAATTTAAAGGGGATTTCTATAAAAATAGTTTTTGGTTACACTAGAAATTTATGAAAAAAAAATTCAAACTATTGGCAAAAATATTATGTAAAGTACCAAAAAAAAAGTTGCCAGATTATGGTCAAAACTAACAAATGACTCAAAAAGAGTTAAAAGGGCTAAAAAAGATAACAAAAAGAGCTATGTTAGCCCTTAAAAAAATAAAAGGGCTAAGTGAAAAAAATACGCGTTGAAAGCAATCGAAAAGGGCTAATTATAGTCCGAAAAGGGCCAACTTGCCATCGCTGCATGGTGTGGTTGAATGAAATTTGTAGTTTGTTTGAAATTTGACTATGTTAATATCTTTTATAGGAATTTTATGAAATATTCTTTCTTTTTTAATTTTCTAAACTAGTTCTGAATTTTTAGTGTGATGCATTATACAATTTATCTTAAAATAGGAAAATCATTTTTTATTGAATTAGATTAAGAAAGCCGATAATGTTTTGGATAAACTATTCATTGAATATTGTCTATCCTAAATATTTAAGTATTCTGTAAGCAGTTAGTATTTTCTTCTCTATGTAATATCACCATCATATTTATCATGCGTTCATATGTATATTAAATAAATATTTTCTTCAAATCGGAACCAAGTAACATGCTGCAACCTTCTGAATCGATAGTAATAATATTAAATATTATTTATTTACTTATTCCGAAGAAAATATACTTAGTAAAATATGATTTTCGAGTCAGTGTGATCTTAATGATCATATATATGATTCTTACTGATCATATTACGATAACTGAGGACGATTTTATCAACACTTAGGTAAATATTATAATCACTAGGATCATAATATGATCATTACGAATTTCAACCATAACATGATAATTAATAAAAATAATAGTAACTTTATTATCATAAGTATATTATTTTTAACTATAATGGTTGGTACAGTCACAAACTAAAAAAATATATGATGCTCTTCAAATATATTTGCCCAAACCATTATTTTTTTATTTGCATGTGTAAGCCTAACATTGATGCGTACTGTTTCCTGTAGCGAGGTAGTTGCTAGGGAAAGCCTCATATATTAATTGCTAGAGTTGTATTTTACTATGAGTTTGCTTTGTAATAAAAAGTGACGTTTTTTCCACTGATAACAATGTGGTTTAAATATATTATAAATTGTATTTTAGTTTATTTAATATACTCATTTTTTGTAAACTCTTATCTATTGTGATGCTCTTCTTATGATGTTGTATATAATTTTTGCTTTTTAATTTTATTTTATGTATGTTGTGTTTTTTTTACTGATAGTACTTTTACATTTAAAGTATTTCAAATTAAACACTCCGATTTTGATGAAACCCGATTATCTTATAGAGAAAAAGTCTAAGGTTGGCCGTTTTTTTTAAAGGGGTAAAAAAGGTGCCAAAAATGTGTACTTTTTCGTCTATTTAATTCATTTATTAAATTCAGCAATTTTACCAAAGAAAAAAAAAATGTGGTATTAATGGAAGGATATTTTTAAGACACATTAACTGGTACCTTGTTAGCGTACTTTTTTCTTTTCAGATATTTTCTCGTATTTAACTAAACATTTACCGAATCCTTTTTTTTTGCTATTTTGTTTTTAGCAACTTGGTAAGCTTGGGCGAACACAAGTTTATTAATTATATACCGAAGTTCTTCTCGTTTTTAACCCCTAAACCACAAAGATGGTACATAAAAAATGAGTTCAATCTCATACTTGGGATTTTACTATTAAAAAATCGAGTTTCTTTCACATCGAAACGTAAGCGTTGGGGGGGCTTCCCTTTTCAGTACTTTTGTTGAAATTGCCCCAGCAAAAATATGGCAATGACAGGCCTTTAGCGTATAGATTACAATGTTATGATAAGTCATTACCTTTCACGTTACTTTAAAATACAAAATAATGACTTACTGATAATGGGTCAAAGAAGTACTTATATGTAGTTACATAATAATTACTTACTGCCAATATAAAATTTTCCGCTGGAAAAAATAATTTTGCAAAAAGTTAAATTTTTTTAAGTATGAACATTTTAGTTGAGTAAGGAGGATCAGCACTAACAATGTGAGTCTGAAAGAAAACATTTTTTTTCTGCAAAAAAGTTTTACTTAGCTTATGTAATTTTAAAATACTAAAATAGATTTTGCAAAAAAAGTTGCATTAATAGATTAAGTTAAAATTTACCCTGTAGTATGAGACATAACGGAAAAAGTTAATAAATTTATAAATTTTTATAGTCTGTATGCTAAATTATATATTAATTTAAAACTTTTCATAGCGTGTAATCACTTGTTGTTTTGTTAAGAGTAACTACTTATTTTACTATTCTGAGTAACCACTTGTCCGTTCACAATCAGTTACCAGCAAACTCATTGTTCTTATGTTTTTTATAATCGAAATGACCACCGAAGAATTTTGGGACATCGCGAACAAAAGTCATTAAGCGAGTAAATAGTCTGGTAACTAGAAATGAAACCCTTGTGTGCTGATTCACTGTAGAATAAAATCAGCATCATGTTACTGAACGCGTAATTGGAATCAGTGTGAATCATCTGTCGTTTATGTTTTATGCAAATGTAATCACTTAACAGTATTCAGTAACATGATGCTGATTTTATTCTACAGTGAATTTTTTTGAATTATTAAAAGTGAACAAGAATTTTTGTGTATGATTAAATCAAGAAAAAAGTTGATTTTGCAGTTCTCTGGTGGGTATGCTTTTCTTTACTTAATACGCAAATAGTATGTAAACTTTAGTCGTGTATTTATAAAATATTATTATATTCACCGGGTTTAAATTTGTATCTGATAGAATTCTAAGTAACACACGTACTCCGGTTTGAGCCCCTTTAGGGACAGGCACAAATTGGGAAGTCTGGCCTTTAAATTTGGGTCAGCAAATATCAAACGATGGCTTTTTAAATAAAAAATATACGAAATTTAAAAAAAAAACACCGTTTGATAATCATTGCCCCCAAAATTATTGCCATTTTGCTGTAGCTTTATTATAAATTCTAGGATGAAGTCATTACTGACCAAAATAAGATATTTTAAAACGATGTCACTTTTTTAGTCTTAAATATTAAATAAATATAAAAAAATATGTTGTTCTTAGAACTGTTCTTATTTTTAGTTTTTAAAATAAAATAACTTTAAGGTCAAAATTATTATAACCACTAAATTTGTAAAGGGTATATACAAATCGCCTATACCCATCATTATATTTCCTATGACAATGATGATAATGATGATGTTGATGATATCAATGGTGTTGTTGATCTCCATAATTCGCATTTAACTGATTTGATTAAAAAAACTCAGTGTTGTTTTGTCTTTTATTAAAATAAAAACTCTTTGTTACGGAAATAATAAGTGCTTTTGTTTTTATTTAATGTACTTAAAACAATAATTTCGATATTAAATCGAATTTTCGAGATTTTTTTTAGCGTTGTAATTATACAGGGATGTAAATTAAATAGAAAATGCTTAGTAATTTGTACTTATGCAATAAAACCATAAAATTTATAAAACTAACAAATGATAATTCAAATTGTTACAGTTCCATAACGGCGGGGGAGAAAAAATTGTTGATGGACATCAAACAATTTTCTGTAAAGTTTTTGTGTGTTAATCTTGTCAGGAGGTAAAGTTCTATAGAGAATTAAACTAAAATATTAAAAATCTGAAAAAATAATAAAAATGTACAAAATATTTAGAAAAATCAGGACATTCTTCAATAAAGTCCATGAATAAATTCTGAAGTTATGGCTAATTACCATGGATGGTAACCGAAACGAATGCGGTTATCGGTAAGGGTAACGCTATTTTCTATTTTTTCGTTAACGTTATTTTAAGTGTAACGATATTTTAGTTATTTCGGTAACGGTATTTTAAGGGTAACAATATTTTAGTTATTTCCGTAACGGTATTTTAAGGGTAACGATTTTTAAGTTATTTCTATAACGGTATTGTAACGGTAACAATATTTTGCTTGATTCGGTTTTAGTATTTTTTTTTAGCGATAACGCTATTTTCTATTATTTCGGTAACGGTATTTTTAGTGTTACGATTTTTTAAGTTGAAAGAGTGTTGAATCGATACGCTTTTCTTAAAAACAAGTACAAACAATTTACTTAAGTTAAGTACATTTCTTTTAAAAGTGAGTAAATTTTGTCTTAAATTTTTTTGGAATTTTACTAAACATTAGTATATATTTTACTTAAATTTAGACCTGTGCGAGGTGGCTAAAAAAATTCTTAACCAAATATAAATTGACAAAAGGGTTTAAAATTTCTTTGAAAAATATTTGAAAATATTTACAAAATTGATAAAAATTTGGAAACCTGATTTTATTTAGCCAGTTCGCACCCACTCTTAGTATAAGTTTGTTCTCAAATTTAGTAAAAATTGTTTATAAACAATTAAATTTTTCTTAAATTTTAAGACTCTTGAAGTTGCCCTAATAAATATAAATATAAACTTTATTTTTAGTTTATTAATATTTATTAATTTCATTAAGTGCAAACTTTCAAATATATAAGTATGTCAGTTTGCCTCATTAAATCTAAGTAAGTGTCGACCTAGAATAAGAACGCGACGTACAAAGATGGTGAGAGAAAACGAGCCCAAAAATAACCAAAAAACTGTTTATTTTAGTGTAAAGAGTACCATATCGATTCTTTCCTCTCCAGTGTCTCCTTCCCTTACTAAGGACCCAATTTTATTTTTATTTTTACATTTTAATTTTATACAACAATAAAAAGAAATAATTATATTAATAAAAATTTAGAAACGAAAAAAAAAGTTGGATTATAGTACGTTGTTCATTCGCCAGTGCACAAAGAGAACATGAGGGCCATATAATATCGTGTGTTAATTTAACTCATCATATATTTTTTGTTTACAACAGTTTTTAAAATGCCGGGAACTCTGTTAAGAGAATTAACAACCAAAAAAAAAAACAAATAATAAAAAAAATTGCTTTGAAATTAAATTATATTCTACTTTACAACTGCAACGCTCGACGCGTTTCAATTTGTATGGAAAAATAGGGCACGTTGTTATTATGGGCAGCCACTAATCGTAATATTAATCTTATATTAATAAAACTTATTATAACATTATTTTCGTTAATACAACAAATATTTTTAATTTGAAATTTATTACTCAAAATTTAATAGACTACACTAAATTCGTTATACAGTATAAACAATAAAAGAAATAAAAATTGTATGGGTTAAAATATTTTAAAGCTAGAACTACTTATATGTAACGTAACGTAACTGATTCAATCTAAATGAATGAGTTAAAAAGAGACAACCATATGAAGATACGTCACGTTACATATGGCTAAATGGGTCTTAAACCTTTCTAGGAATGCTAATGAAAACATTTCCATAAATTTAAGATTCAAATAAGTAAAATGCTTTAACTAAATTTAAAGAAGTTAATATATTTTCTTTTTTTAAATTGTACTTAAGTACCAACTTTATCATACCTGTCCTCCAAAGTGTTTTTGTTACAAATAATGTAAAAAAATTTAGATGTGAAATTATGGAGGTGAAAAATTGTTTGAGGTGAACAATTTTTTGAATGTAAAAGCAATTTTTGTGGTGAAAAAAAATTTGGAGGTGAAAACAATTTTAGTGGTGGAAAAAAATGTTTGAGGTGAATAATATTTGAGATAAATATAAAATATTATTCACTTCTAACTCCCCATCTATATCTTAGCAATAAAAATCTTAGCAATAGGTCAGTTTGACGTTTTATCTTAGCAATAATTGCTAACGAATACTGCTGAAGAATTATTGCGACATATATTGCCGGCAATAAAAATGTACGAATCGAGTGGGTCATATTTCTTTTTTTTTTTTTTTGAGCAACGCCCGGCAAAGTGCATTTTTGGCATTTTTTGTCCGTATTACTTCTTATGTTAAAATTTCATCAAAATCCTAGAGTTTATAAAACTTTTTTTTTTTAATTTGCATGCATAGTGTAACTATGGATGCGGTTTCATAACATTACGGCAATTTATAGAGCCTTCGTCATATACCTTAATATAACACATTTAATTATATTTAAAAATTACTAATCATTATAAAAAAATATATTTTTTTTTCAGAATATTTGCGATACTTTGGCACCTGTTGCTGTCACTATAGCTGCAGTTGCCGCCAAAGAAATAGAAACACTCAAACAAACCATACAAGAAAAACAAAATCTCTTAATAGCCATGGAAACGACATGTCTAACAGAATCGGAGCGGCAGGCAGAATTAGAAGATAGCGTTATAGCATGGCAAGATAAATATGATCGTTTATATGAATCACATAAACGTGTGCAAAAAGTTAATCAAGGATTAGAGGATAAATTACTTAAATTGGTTGATCGTAATACGGGTGAACGGGCACAATTAACAAGCGATGTGGCAACATTAACTGTACGATTGGCACAGGCAAATTTCAATATATCAAAATTGCAAAGGGAAATTGTAAGTAGAAATTGAATAATATTTAAAATTAAATTTTTACAAAAATAGATACAAATACAAACAAATATAATAAAGATAAAAATTAAAAAGTAAATAAATATTTAAATAATAAAAAACAATCAACAAATTGAAAAATTATACTACGATATAAATAACGACATAAATAACGTTAATTATAAAGTTATGACCATCAAATGTACACTAAACAATAAATAAAAATAATACAATTTTTCGTAAATTAAACATAATATGGTTTATATTACGAAAGTTTTTGTTGTTTCGACATAAATTTCGTATTTTTATACAGGGATTAATATGATTATATTTCGGAAAATGACGTTTCAAAACTGCGTTTGCAATATATCGAAAAATAAGGTACGCCCTAAAAATCAACGTATACGAAATAAATATAAATAATGGTCCAAGCCTCATTAATATTTGCCATGTTATGCCCAATAATTTAATAGAATATCCATTTCACTTTAATATTAAATTCTTTATCATTACTTTGAAATTTGCAAAACTTATATTATTATATTTTGCATTATATTTACTCTGTGTATTGTGGGGTTTTTGTATATTTATTATATTTTATTTTTAGAAAACTATAGTTAAAACCCTCAAAATGAAAATTACTTTTTTACCAAAAAGGTCAAAAAGTTGTAAACGTATTTTTTGTAAGGGATAAAAGTGAAAAAGAGAAAACATCATAATAGGAAAAGTAATTTCGTTGGTTTTAGGCAACATTTTCAGTTAATCAATGTATTGCAAAATTTCAAATTCTAGAACAAACATTTGTTTATCACTTTCATTTAACTTAATACACTAATCAATAGTAGATACACTCAGAAAAAAAGTTAGTGGAAAAATTTGCAAACTATTTTCTATCTCACTTTACATTTTTTTTTTAGTAAAAATATTATTATTTTAGCAAATCTTTTTGCTATTTACATTTTACAAATTACAGAGTTTTTACAGAATATTTATGAATTTTTGTTGCTAATTTCAGAAATCATTTTACAAATTTTTGAAAACAGATTTGCTTAAATTACCAAAAAAAATTTACTAACTTCAAGGAAATGTTATTTCTAATTAAAATTTACACCTACAAACTTAAATTGCCCTTAAATGTTACATAGATTAAAAAAGGCATCGGAAGTGAATATACCGACTCATGTCGGAAAATAGGACATCTATTTAAAATAGCACTAAAAAGTTTTTTTTTAAGTTCTAAAAATCAGCCCTAAAAACAATTAAAATTTGACTTTAAAAGTAAAAAAATTTACTAAAATATTTTTCAAAACAGAAATTACCAAATTAAAACAAAATGATTAATTCGTTTTAACAATTTTTAAAATTTTTAAGCCTTTGATGATGTTTTTAATTTTGTATTAAATATTTTTTGAAAAAAAAAAATAAATAAAATAAAAAAATGTTGATGCTCGATAAATTTTTTTTTTTAAATTTTGAGCTAATATTAATAATATTTAGTAATTTTTTTTTTGCTGATTTTAGCAAACAAATTTAGTACCGGCTACTAATTTTTCTACTTATTTCATTGTACTACACGTTAGCAGACATGTGTTGCTAATATTAGCAAAAAATTCCGCTGGGCTCAAATTAGCAAAATTTCCCGTAATAACAGCAACATTTTCAGTTGCCATTACAGACTTTTTTTGGTGAGTGTAACAGAGGTGGGCCGCATCAAATTTAGAAAAGTCAAAATATATATCGCTACTATGAAAGCTGATTTACCTTTTTTAAATTTTGTATAAGATTAATGAAAATTTTTGGATTCGTTTACTTTAACTGAATATTAATTTTCACAACAAAATTCAGTTAAATCAAATGACTTTTAGTTGCAACACTGAAAATTATAAGGAATCAAAATATGGTTGTACATACTAACAAAATGTATTTGTAGCAGCATTCATATATGCTTCAGCAAAAATGTTATTTCCCTAACATACCCAGAAATTATTAATAAAACTATCATTTGTGAAATTTTAAATAAAAAAATGTCTTCGACAAATCCAGCGATTTGAGTAGAGATTTTTAATAATAACATTTTATTTGGTCTGTATTCACAATTTTGAAGCATTATGGATAAATTTTGCTAACAAAAATGTTTGTTGAGCTGATTTGATATAAGGTCATAGTGTAAGATTTGAGAAAAGGTCCGAAAAATTTGTCTATAAAATCTACAAGAAAGAAAAAACCGACTAAATATCGTTTTTTGGCCAAACTATTTGGTTGGACACATTTAGCATTATAATATATGACTGAGGCCCGATTACTGAATGTTTGGCTTAAATTTAACCTCCAGTTAAATTTTAATTTTATATGGGAAACAATAACAAATGCATCATTTAAAGTCCCAGTTAGTAGCTTATGGGTCATTGAGATAATGCGGCTTATGAATTAGGAATAGTAAATTTTTTTTCCCCTGATAAAATTTCACTAGAACTTTAATGACCTCAACTCGTAATTTACAGGTTGGTTGAAAAGTTCCTGCGCTCACCAAGAGATGGCACTGCTAGATCCAAACTTTTTTTTTCTCAAGTTGGTATAACTGTCCTGAGAACACATGCAAAGTTGCAAGTCATTCTGTCAATTCTTTCTTTGTTTACAAGCCATTTGAATTTGACGTGTCATTGATGTTTTTTAATATGGAAAAAATGGAATATCGTGCAGTCATTAGATTCTTTGTTTTGAAGGGTTTAAAAGCAAAGGAAATTTATGAACTATTGTTAGAAGTGTGTAAAGAGTCCTCACCTTCAAAACGCACCGTTGAATTTTGGGCTGGTGAATTTAAACGTGGTCGTACCAGCCTTGAAGACGATCCACGCGAAGGACGACCAAAAACTGCAACCACAGCAGAAATCATTGAGCAGGTACATAATATGGTTAGTGAAGATCCAAGTTTGACTAAGCGTGAAATTGCTAATGCCATAGGCATCTCAGACGAACGAGTACTCCATATTTTACATGAGGAATTACGTATGAAAAAACTGTTTGGAAAGTTAGTGCCGCACACATTAACAATTTAACGAAAACTGGATCGAAAACAAAATTTTCAGCGTTTTAAGACGAATAAAACCGACTTCCTCGTCGTTTTATAACTATGGATGAGACCTAGATCTACCACCATGATTCTAAATTGAAACAAGAACGTTTACAGTGGACTGAAGCTGGTTGTTCAGCTCCAAAGCAGGTGAAGTCACAACGATCAGCAAAGAAGGTTATGGCATCAGTTTTTTGGGATGCAAAAGGAATTTTGTTGATTGATTATCTTCAGAAAGGTAAAACAATTAACTCTGAATATTATTGCAGCCTTTTGAATCAGCTGGATGAAAAAATTCGTGAGAAAAGACCTGGTTTAAAGAAGAAAAAAATCATTTTTCATCAAGACAATGCACCTGCTCACAAAAGTGTTTTGACGATGGCTAAATTCAAAGAATTAAAGTACTAATTGCTAGAACATCCCCCGTATTCACCAGATTTGGCTCCCAGTGACAACTATCACTTCAGAAATCTCAAACAATTCCTTTGTGGAAAGCATTTTTCGTCGAATGAGTAGGCCATAGCAGCAGTAGGCGGTTATTTTTCAGAGCTTCCGGAAAACCATTATAAGGATGGGATAAAATTATTGGAAGATCAATGGAACAAGTGTATTGAGCTTCTAGGAGATTATATTGAATAAAAAAATATATTTCGTAACAAAAACAGTATTCTTTCATTTCGAGCGCAGGAACTTTTCGACCAACCTGTTAATTCTAAAAATGTTTAGCTTTTTTAATTAATAAGAAAAACAGAGTGACAATGCAGCAAAATAAGAGCTGAGGAAGAAGTAGTTAAACACTACATCTACTGAAATCGAAGTTGTGAAAATTTCGGTGAATCATTAATGATTTTAACATTGGCGTGTCACTTGGAGGAAGTAGTTTGTTTCGGTGCTATAAAAAATCGATGATCAGATGGACTTTTGTATTAGTTTACAAAAGCTGTAAAATATAGGGACTACAAAATATATATACGAGTGTCTTTGTTTTAAAGTTGAAAATGTAATTTTGAACACGCCAAGGATTATTATTCCTACCAGGGCAAAGTGGATATCAATCGTATGCAAAATATGTTTTCAATAAGGCATTAAATGACTGCAGGAATTAACCATTTATGGACCAATTAAATATTTTTTTTTACTATAATAATAAACTGTTATAAATAATTATTAAAATTAAAAAATTTATATGCTTTTCAATGCACGCTGAAAAAAGACGACGTACTGGAAATATAATATGCTGGTAATGTACATGTATCTGGAAACGCTGTAAGTTATATTTGCCGCATTTATAATACAGGGTGGCGCAAAAATAACCTTCCGATGTTTTTTGGCTGTAATTTAAAAAAAAAATGAAAAACTTTGATTTTTCTTGTGGATTATTTTTATTTCGTCTTTTAATTTTTTTTACATCAAGTCGAGAATATGATGTCATGTAAATGGCCGCCGCCACAGTTGATTGTCATTTGAGCCCTTTTTATGGCATTTTCCATCACTTTGGCCAAAACTTCCGGCGATAGGTCCTCACATTCTTGACGGATATTGTCTTTAAGAGCTGCAAGAGTCTGAGGCTTGTTGACATAACCCGCGACTTCAAAAAGCCCCACAAAAAGAAGTCTGGAGCGGTCAAATCAGGCGATCTTGCTGGCCGGTGCAAATCGCCAAAACGGGAGATTAGGCGCAAGGGAAATACATCCTTCAGCATATCGGTTGTGGCACGTGCAGTGTGTGGCGTTGCACCGTCCTGTTGGAACCACATTTTTTCCAATCCCAATTCATCAAGTTGCGGCAAAAAAACTCGTTGATCATTGCTTTGTAGCGCTCACCATTCACAGTAACCGTTTGGCCCGCGACGTCTTCGAAGGAAAAAGGTCCGATGACTCCTCCAGCGAAAACAGCATACCATACAGTGACTTTGAGCGGGTGTAATGGCTTTTCGTGGGTTAGACGCGGATTTTCAGTGCCCCAGAAGCGTAAATTTTGCTTATTTACGTACCCGCTAAGATGGAAATGGGCCTCATCACTCATGATTATTTTTGATGAAAAATCATCTTCATTATTGCTCAAATAAATAGTCACCAATATTCCGCGTTCTGGAGCAGTGTAGCGTAACATTGTTTATTAACGTGTATTTTGCATGTGTTTACTACACAAATGTCAAAACAGAACTGACATTAGGGGCCAATCGCAAAATTTATAGCATTTTCTGATAGGAGGATTACTTTTGCGCCACCTTGTACAATATGCTTGCCTGCAAATATAATATCTTTACTTATAAACATATATATGTTTGGATCCTGTGAAATGCATCCGCCGGCAAACATATATATGTTTGCCTGCAAATAAATATATGTTTATTATTGTTATGTTTGCCTGGAAACATATATAGTATATAATAACCATAAGATAGTAGCTTTAATTAACCACATAAGGCCCTAATGGCTCGGTTATGTAAATGAAGATTTAATAAAAAAAAAAAAATATAAAACACTTGGATATCTACTTCAAATATACATATGGTAGTTTCTAAACAAATATATATTTGCCTGTAAACATAATCAAAAATGTCTTTTTCCTGCGTGTGGAATTGTTACAAAAACATTTATTCTTATGACTTCATAAGTAGAGGTTAATATCAACATTTTGGAAGTTGTTTAAAATGACTTCTTACAAATCGAAAAATTTGCACTATTAACTGCTTTGGATGTTCTGAAAAAGAGATTCGTAAAGAATAACATCCATTTTATTTTGCTGGGAATTAGCCCAAAGTGTCACTTTTTCAGTAGAAATAGTTTTGTATATTAAATATGCCTGAGAACAAATTGTACTGAATTTTCAGTAAAATTTATTATTTGTATTTTATTCAATTTTAATTTAAAAAAATTAAAATTGCTTTTTTTTGACCTCTCAATATTGCAATTAAGATTATTCTATTCATGTTTTAGGTCATCAAAACACTATTTTTCTTTATCAGGATATTCTCCAAATAAATAGAGTTTTATTAGCCAAAACATTGATCTATTATTTTCAAGAATGAGATGACGCGTTTCGGGGATTTTCTAGGTCCCCATCTTCAGATCTCTAGAAAATCTCCGAAACGCGTCATCTCATTCTGATTATAACAGTGACCTTAAAATTTGTCTTTTAACTTGAATTTTTTACCTCATCTAATACTTTTTTTTTTTTGCTACTTTTTCTCATCTTTATTTCCATTTTTATGTTTTGTGTGTTTTTTTTTATTTTTTTTTCTATGAACAACAAAACACTTAAAGGTGTAAAACCATAAAAATTGCATTTCATTGTTATATTTGGTTGAAAGTTTTGTATGATGAGTGTGAGAATTACAATAGTAGTCAGATGGAAAGTAGTTGTAGTTACACTTAAGGGTGCTGGATGAAAACTTTTTTTTTTTGTGTGAATGTTTACCTTTTTAAATAACAAAGGAAAGGATATAATTACAAATCTATTTTTGTATTCTTTTTGATCTTAGAAGAATAGATAGATACAGTTTATATAATAGAAAGAAAAAAATGTATTTGGATTAACCTCATAAAAATAGGAAAATAAAAATGTAGAAATTAATTTATTGATAAAGTTTTATTTATTTATTTATTAATTAATTTATTTATTTATTTATTTATTTATTTATTTATTTATTTATTTATTTATTTATTTATTTATTTATTTATTCATTTATTTATTTATTTATTTTTTATTTATTTATTTATTTATTTATTTATTTATTTATTTATTTATTTATTTATTTATTTATTTATTTATTTATTTATTTGTTTATTTATTTATTAATTTATTTATTTATTTATTTATTTATTTATTTATTTATTTATTTATTTTTTATTTATTTATTTATTTATTTATTTATTTATTAATTAATTAATTTATTTATTTATTTATTTATTTATTTATTTTATTTATTTATTAATTATATAATTACAAATTATATGTTAATACCCTAACCGAGCACTAGCAACAAAGGCCATCGGCTCGTTGTAGCGAAAACAGCCTAGAGCCTCTGGTGGGAATTGAACCCACGACCCCCGCACTGATAATCTAGCACGCTACCAACTAGCCTACAGGGGCGCTCTGATGAAGTTTTAATTTAATATTAATTAAGAAACTAATTAATTTGAATAATACTTAATTACAACTTATTAAGTTCAGATTCTACTGTCCTATATAAAAAAAGATTTAATCTGTTTAGATCTAATCAGATATGATTAATTCAAAATTGATCAGGTGCTAGATCAGATCACTGCATTTTATGGCAGATCAGACCAAATCTGGTCACATAGGATCATATCTGGTGCCAGTTTTGTTCATATCTGAAAAAAATGCTAATTTGATATCAGATCTTAGAAATTTGAGCTGTTTAAAAAATTGATTTAAGTAATTACACGGTGGAAATATGATTTTATATTTTTTTCATCTATGAGATATAATAATTCCAGATTTGATCTAATTATCAGATCTGAAATTTTTGTTTTTTATACATGTTTATATTACTAATAAGACAGGTGTCTGTGGTGCAGTCCCAGGATCGTGAATTCAAATCACAGAAAAGTTTTTTGTTTTTAAATTATTTTTATACCCTTCACCATATATGGTGAGGGTATATATCAGTTTGTCATATCCTTTGTAACATGTCGAAATATATGATTAAGACCCCATAAAGTATATATTTTTGTGATCCTTATGCAGTTTTAAGTTGATTTAGCGATGTTCGTCTGTTTGTCTGTCTATTTAAATGGCGATCACGAAACGAAGACGCAAGGAGGAGAAACTCATTTTTACCCAGATTATAGCAATTTGCTATTGAAAAATAAAATTATTAAATTATGCCTCAGAGTCATTAAAAATATGAACCATCGGATAGAGTGGCATACCTCCGAAGCCGTGGCGAGCATTTGGCTGATATTTTGTTTCAAACATAATTTTCATAGATTCTTCTATCATAATAAAAAATATTAAGATAATTTTCTAAAAATTTTTTTTTATTTACAATTAACATCATGCATTATGGTTGGACACCCTTTATAATGAAAAATTTATATTGAATTTAGCTTAGGGGAAAATCAATGGGCTGACCAACGGCAGTTTACCTGTTAAAGGCCATTTCGTGGCATAAAAAAATTTTATTTTTTAAATAAATTTTGTGGAGTATGATAATCTATTTACGAAACATTATAACTCACAAACATAAAATTAATTAATTGTTTGAATAAATATTGAAAATATGTAAATTAATTTCGGCAATCACAACAGTATTAAAAATAAACTAAATTGATTTAAAACGTTTTATATATTGTCCAATACTCCCCTATTGTAACAATGAAGGAAAGTTGGACATTATATTTCATTTCATTCATTTATTGAACCTTAGTTCGTTCTACTAGTTTATTCGACAATTTTTTTTAATCATACATAAGATTATATTGGACAATGATTTGTTTTACATGAATAAAATTGACAAAAGAACGGTTAAAATTGACAAAGTTCATTTAAATCGTTCTTTTCTGAATTACGTTTAGCCGTTACAACTTGTTTGAAATATTGCATTCATTGTATTAAGTAGAAAATTGAAGTACCCATGTAAAAATCGAAATATATATGAACATACATGATCATACATGGGCTTGTATATGATCATACATGGGCATACATGGTCATATACGTCCATACATGATCTCATATATGACCATATATCTTCGGATCCGAAATTTGAGGGTATATGGTGATATATGGCCATATATTATCATACATGCTCATATATTATTCATGTATGCTCGTATATGATCATATACGTCCATATACCCTCAAATTTCGGATCCGAAGATATTTGATCATATATGAGAAAATATATGGTCATATATTGAACAATGTATGGACGTATATGACCATGTATGCCCATGTATGATCATATACAGGCCCATGTATGATCATGTATGCTCATATATATTTCGATTTTTAGATGGGTAGTTTTTTTTTAAGATTTTCATTTGTTAATAAAATTGTTCAACCTTTTCGTAGTCGATGTTTCAAGTTTCAGACTTCTAATTTAAGTGATTTACGCATATCATTAAAGGTGGCACTTTTTGGATATTCTAACAAATATCTCAACTAACTAATTTTTTATAGTTCTTTCTGCTACTTTTTTAGATTTATACATTTCAATAAGTGTATTACTTGTATGTTAATTACTTAAAGTGTGATTTACAAAAAAGTGAAATAAATACTATTGCCATGAATTGATAAACAATACCAACGAAGAAGTCTGGCACAAACAAAATTTTAAAATTCCATGCATATGACAATCTGTTCCGATTTTCTATATCCCATATCTTTTCCACCCTTGGCTCCATACTTGGTACATTTATTTACATAAATATGATACAGAAATGTTTCCATCTATTAGGTACAATGACCACTATTATATTTTCATTAAAAAAATATAAAATACTAATAATATTTCAAACAATTTTCTTACTGTCCCTATTTTTATTCACATTCGACTATAGGAAATTATAATACTTTTTAATGTTGTTTTTTTCAATTGCAACAACAAAGTTGGAATTGTTGCTTAAAATGAAGAGTTGTTGTTGTACTATAATATAAAAATAATATTGTTAGTTTCTTTCCAAAATGTATGTGTGTTTTTTTACTTTAAATTTGTTGCATGCAAGTGTCCCTATTTTTTCGCACATAACTGTATATATATATATATATTAATGTTGTCACAGACATATCTTCAACGAGCTAATAAAAGTGTCGGAAAGAAATTTAAGCACTTGGTCATGTTTTTTTTATGTGGTAGTAAGGAAGAAAGCACAACAAAGGCAAAAAAAAAAAAAAAAAAAAAACGACATACTACATATAAAAATAACTTCAACACAGTGAAGGGTTGTTTCTCTTTAGTCCTGTTGCAACAAGAAAACAAGTAACGAAGCACCCAACATACCAAATGACTTGAGAAAAATATTATTATAAGCTTACAAACACAAGCCTTAAGCTTGAAAAAGACTTGAGAATATATTGAAAAAGGCTATCGTAACAATTGTAGAAAAATCAAAACGGAACCCTCGTGAAAATATTATGTGTGTATGATTACTATAAGCTTATTCTTGCAATTGTAGAATAAGCTTACAAAAAATTTAATTTATTTTGGTTTTAAAAATAAATAATAATAACTCATTTTAAATATAAAAAATAATAATTCATTTTAAATATAAATAAAAATAATAAATTTTACCATAAATAAAAATAATTAAATTTAATACGCAATTGCATGTTCACTATATAAAATTTACAACTAAATGTACACGCAAAACACGTTTGACAAATTTAAAGACAAAAGAAAGAAAAAGTAATGGCACTTGTTGTATGCATTATAAGCGTAGAACAAAGACAACAAGACTAGAATGTATTGAAAAATATTTCTATTTCAATCGTCATATTGCGTTATTGTTGTATGTTGTTCATAAGCATACTTGAAAAAAAAGTTATGTATAATAATTTTTTCTCTAGCGTTGTTAAATACTGCTTGTGAATTCACATTTTATAAATATTATTTTAAGCGAAATTAAGAAAAGCTTAAAACACACTATTAATATAAGCTTATTCTCAAGTTGTATTGCAGTTTGATTGCTATATGGTGTATTGGGCATACTTACACAACATACACACATACATACATTAGCGTGGAGCAAATTTGGACTTTCGATAAATTTAGCTTTGGACAGGGGTGGATAAGTTGCGGATAGATATAAAAAAAAAATAGTTTCAAAATGTTTCACCCAAATCGAAACTGATTTTCGACGTGCGCTTTTCATCTGAATATTTGAATTTTTCAAAAAATTGAACAATTTCTTTTACGAATAATATTTCTTCATACTCTTTTATTAACGAGAGTGAAAAAGGGAATATCAATTGCACAAAGTTTGCGGCATTCACAGTTAGTGTTATATTAAATCCGGTTTCAGAATTTACCGATTTACCTTTTTTTTCTATTTGACTGATTTCTTTAAACCGGTTTTTGAAAAGCGGTGATTTGCGAGGTGTTCGTGAAACCATTTTTTCGTCACGAGTAATTTCACATTATCGAATAATTTTTAAGCTGAAAATTTTAGAGTAACAACCAGTTTTTTAATAACTTGTAAGTTACCCCAAAGAGTCTTCTCAATTTAAATTGCACTAGCACACAGACAGGCGCATGTTTAAAGTTCATATAAATATAAATATTAAATGTAGAATATTTTAAAATTGCAGAAATTGTTACAAGCGATTTTTTTAACAAAAATTTGCCAAAAATTTAAAAAAAATCACTACATTTAAATAAGTAGCTAAAATTAAAAAAATCTCAAAAATTAAAAAAAGTCTCCATAATCTAAGAAGCTATAAAATTTCAAAAATCGCCTAAATTGTAAAAATTTACAAAATCGAAAAGGTCTCTAAAATTAAAAAAAATCGTCAAAATTGAAAGAAAAACATCGTTACTATTAGGAAAAAATTGCAAATAACCGCAAAATTAAAAAAATTGCCAAAAATTTAAAAAATCGCTAAATTTAGAAAAAATTGCCAAAATAAATAAATTGCAATAATCAGAAAAAAATTTCAAAAGTTGAATTAGTTAAAATTAAAAAAAAAAAAAAAACGCAAAATGTGAAGAAAAATTATTAGAATTTAAATAAAAATATTTGAAATATTTTTAACTTTTTTAAATTTTTTTCTTTTATTTTTGACTTCATAAATTTTTGAGCTGAAGATGCTACACAATGGAGTAGCGAAATATTAAAAAATAAAAAATATTTGTAAAAACCCAACCTTAAGCTCAAAAATTTAAGAAGCTAAAAATAATATTTAAAATAGAAAAAAGGCAAAATTTATAATATTGTTCTTTTTTTATAAAAATTCTTTAAGTTTTCCTTAATTTGCATATTAGTTTAAATTAATTATAAATAAATGTTTTTTTATATATTTTTCATTAAAATATATATTTATAATACCGAAACAAATTATAAATAGTAGTTTGAAAGTTGTTTCAAAATTTTTGTAGTAATAATTTGTCAGTTAGTTGTTTTTTATAGTTAAAAATTACAATGCTTTTAGTTATTTTTTAAAGGTTAATACCTTTTTCGCCATTTTAACTGCGTATACCTTTATTTTGGCTGTCATTTTCAGAACATTTTTTTAAATATATATATTTATTTTTTTATATGTATGAAAATGTATTTTTAGTTTGATTCGAGATCATAGGAAAAGTTTTTTCACCAGCCGAATGGAATGCATTTTCTGGTCAGCTACGACTTTCATCAACATTCTTTGTGCCGAAATACCAATTGTAAATATCTCTATTTAACTCACAAATCAACGGAAAAAGCTATTTTATACTAACATGCAGTTGATTTTTATTATTGAGTACAGATGAAATTTACTAACTATTTACTAAAATTTTTGTTTTTTCCCGTCAATTGAGCAGAATGAAGACAAATTTGGATTTCGAAAATTTTTTTTCCACAAGTAGTATGTTATGTCAATTCTTAAAATATTTTTTTTTACATGTACCCTCAACTTATCTCACCCTGTTTAAGCAAAGTCCTTGCAAATTCTTTCGAATTTGATCCACCCTAATTTATATATCTAAAAACATATACAATGAGTCATATTAAAAATATTTAATCCTGACAAAAACAAACAAAAACTGTTGTTTTTACTTTTGTTTATTTATTTTTTCTAACTACTTCTTTCTTTCGTTTATTATTAAACTAAGTTTTTGTTTTTGTGAAATTTTTATAATACTTTTTATATGCATTTTCTTGGATAAATATTTCATAGTTTTATATTAACAGATTGTTTTGTTTTTGCAATAAACACAGACCCACTTGCATGCACACACTCTCTTTCACATATTAATTATTGCATTTATTTTAGAGTTGCCTTATTGAAGTTTAGTTTTCCTAAACACCAGTAAGATGATAATTTCAGGTAAATCACACAACTTGAACATATCTCGACTATTTTATTATATGGCCATTTGAAAAATAATACTTTTTTTCGTAGTAGTATTTAATTGCGTATGATTAATATTTGTTATTTTATAATTCCATATTACTCATACGAAGTTGCAAATTTACTGTTTAAAATCTCTTTGTTTCATTTTAAGTACTTTTAAGAAATTTATCAACTGAAAATTTATATTTTGTAATTTCTGTTAATTTCAACTCTGTTTTTTTCTTTTAACTAAAAAAAATATAAAACTACAGCAACAAACGAGGGATTTCTTTGCACTTATTACTTTTTTGTTTTTACTTTTAAAGAAGTTGTACGTACAAGTTATAAAAAAATAGTGTTGATTGCATTGCATTCATTATTTGTATATAAATTATTCCTGAATTTTTTTATGTATAGTTGGTATAACATACTCGTATATACATATAAAATTGGTTGTAAGAAAATTGTGGGTTTCGCAATTTTATATAATATGAAGTACAATGAAATATTTGATTGGGGGAATATAATATTTCTTTATATTCTTATAAATAATAGTTTAATATTATGGTTTTTTTTTAATCAAAATTAGAATTTTTTTGGATTGAAAAACTGCATTATTATCGATCTAATAATAATGCTTCAAGAGTTCAGAGTAAACCTATAATCAAAATTTTGCTTCCCAGCAAAACTTTGGTAATGGGTGCGATATTCTCATGTGTTACCTTGTAATGATAGCTCGTTACCTTTTTCATTATTTGCAAGCATAAAGTAATAAGTTACTCATTATTGATTAATTAATATATGATTTATAAATGTAAAGTGATAATTGAAATATTTTTGAAAATCTATTTTAAGATACATTACTTTGTGTTTTTTTGTAAGCAAAATGGTAATGTATGTTTGTTTTGACGACACTAGCGAAAAAACGTAGCGCAACAATTCATTTAAGTTTAAAGCAATCAAATACTATATGCGTCGATAGCTCAGTGGGTAGAGTTCTTGGCTGGCAATCAGATTTCCCTGGTTCGATTCCCATCTTGACCACATTAATTTTAATAACAAATATTTTAAATAAAATATTTATAATAATTTTTTTTAATAAAAATTCCTCTTTTTTTAAAAATCTATTTTATGACACATTACTTTTTCCATTCTCGTAACCGTATAAATAACCCCTTACATTATCACCTCTAAACTAATGAGTATATACATTACTTTGAGGCTCATCGCCTGTAAAATTCTTCAATGAAGTAAGGTGTAAAGTAATCCATGTGCCCCTATGGCTATGCATTACTTTACCCATTATTTGGTAATGTGTGGTTTTGCTGGGTTGCCTAAAATCGAAATAATTATAACTCTCATCCAAGAAATGCATGTACTGACGCTTATTACAAAGGGAGTAACACTTGTGCCATAATAAAAATACAAAAAATATTTTAATGAATATGTTAAATACATACATAAAATGGCACAAATGCATTTGTATATGTAGTTAAAATCCATTATTCAGAAAAAAAGAGTCATTATATTGCTAACCTACATTTATGTAATTATGTTTATGTATAGAAAATCTGTACAATTGTGTAAGGGTTATTTGTAAAAGTTTATAGATCTAAGACACCATTAAATTAATTAATTTGTAGTAATAACGTCACTAGCGGGAAGTTATAATTAAGCTGGTGACTGGTTACATAATTGATGACCAGCTTGATTTTGACAGAAATTTCTCGCTTTTTAAAGGCTTATCCATTCCTGATTTTTATTACAATTTTTAAACAAAAATTCCGTGTTATCTTGTTTTTTTTTTTTATTTATTTGCATACATTTTCTCTTTTTTAAAGCAGAGAGGTACTACGAGTACATTAGTCAAATTAAGCTCTTTTTCTTCTTATCGATTTTTTGAAATTAATTTTCATATAAAATTCTATTTTTACTTTAAAAAATATATGATTTCAAATTACGCCCATTTTTTTAAGCTCCGAAGTTTAGTATAACATATTCTATTTCACAACTGCAACGCTTGTCGCGTTTTTATTGACAATTTGTATGGAAAAATACATCATGTTATTATTTTAGGCGGACACTTACTTGCACAAATCCGATTCTGAAGTTATTTTAACCTTAGAATATGAAAAAAAAAATTAAATTAAACGTTTATTCTACTTTTTCGCAATGAAACACATGGCTAAGTATTTTTCTAGCAAGCACTACATATAACAATTCGACAATTTAATTTTCTTAAAAAGTTTCCTTAAAAATACAATTACATGGAATTTTGTAACTTTATTTATTTATTTATTTATTTAATTGATTCCATTTCCTGTACAGCAAGAGCAAATTTTATATATATAATACAGGGACGTATTAAGTTACAAAAGTTACAAAAAAAAAATAATAATCCAGGTGAAAATGTTCATATATGCTCATATATGACCACATATATTATTCCATATATACTTGGATTCGTAATTTGAGGGTATACATATGGTCATATATGGACATATATGAAAGTTCATATATGGTCATATATTGCGTACATTACCTATATGGCAGTATATTAAAAAACTTTTTTTCATTTATTTTCCAATAAAAATATAGATTTTTATACCCTTCACCATAGGTGGAAGGGTATATATAAGTTTGTCATTCCGTTTGTAATTTCTACAATATTGATCTTAGACCCTATAAAGTATATATATTCTGGGTCCTTATGAAGAGCGAAGTTGATTTAACGATGTCCGTCTGTCCGTCTGTGTGTTGAAATGGGTTTTCCGAAGAACCAAGACATGATGAGGACTTGATTCTTTTTTATTTCTGTTACATGTGATCCATTTCTGTTTGCTATTAAAAATCAGACAGATCGGTTAATAAATGGCTGAGATATTAGCAAAAAACCAGGACTACCTCTAATTTTTCCAGTAAAATCCCTTTGTTTAATATGTATGTAGAATTTTGAGCATAATAACACATCCATGTGTTAAAATTCTTTTCTTTCATCTCCACCTTTTATACACAAACAACACACATACAAAGATTTGTCATTTAAATAAAAACCAAACAAATCTCTAATTAACGAAGACTTTTATATATGTACCTCTATTGACGATGATTTTGTGTGAGCTTCAATAGCTCAGTTGTCTAGACGCTGTGTCACAAATACTTTTTTTTTCTCTAAGGCCGCGGGGTTCGAGGTTCAAATCTCGGTCAGGTCAATTTACTTTTTTTTTGTACATTTTTTTATTTTTAATAATTAATTTATATAAAATTTTATATTAATAATTAAAATTCTTTTCTTTCATCTCCACCTTTTATACACAAACAACACACATATAAAGATTTGTCATTTAAATAAAAACTAAACAAATCTCTAATGAACGAAGACTTTTATATATGTACCTCTATTGACGATGATTTTGTGTGAGCTTCAATAGCTCAGTTGTCTAGACGCTGTGTCACAAATACTTTTTTTTTCTCTAAGGCCGCGGGGTTCGAGGTTCAAATCTCGGTCAGGTCAATTTACTTTTTTTTTGTACATTTTTTTATTTTTAATAATTAATTTATATAAAATTTTATATTAATAATTAAAATTCTTTTCTTTCATCTCCACCTTTTATACACAAACAACACACATATAAAGTTTTGTCATTTAAATAAAAACTAAACAAATCTCTAATGAACGAAGACTTTTATATATGTACCTCTATTGACGATGATTTTGTGTGAGCTTCAATAGCTCAGTTGTCTAGACGCTGTGTCACAAATACTTTTTTTTTCTCTAAGGCCGCGGAGTTCGAGGTTCAAATCTCGGTCAGGTCAATTCACTTTTTTTTGTACATTTTTTTTTTATTATTTTCTTAAGACTTTTTTTTTTGCTTACTTTTGTTTTTTTTTTAACATTTAATAATTAATTTATATAAAATTTTATATTAATAATTAAAATTCTTTTCTTTCATCTCCACCTTTTATACACAAACAACACACATATAAAGATTTGTCATTTAAATAAAAACTAAACAAATCTCTAATGAACGAAGACTTTTATATATGTACCTCTATTGACGATGATTTTGTGTGAGCTTCAATAGCTCAGTTGTCTAGACGCTGTGTCACAAATACTTTTTTTTTCTCTAAGGCCGCGGAGTTCGAGGTTCAAATCTCGGTCAGGTCAATTCACTTTTTTTTTGTACTTTTTTTTTTATTATTTTCTTAAGACTTTTTTTTTGCTTATTTTTGATTTTTTTTTACCATTTAATAATTAATTTATATAAAATTTTATATTAATAATTAAATAATCCATAAATAGGCTAAAAACATCAACATTTTTATAAAAACCCTCTGATACAAACAAAATACAAACGTTTTTATACCTTTCACCACAGGTGGAAGGATCGCGGGTTCGTTAAGATTTTTTTTTGTTTATTTTTTGTTTTTTTTTACATTTAATAATTAATTTAAATAAAATTTTATATTAATAATTAAATAATCCATAAATAGGCTAAAAACATCAAAATTTGTATAAAAACCCTCTGATACAAACAAAATACAAACAGTTTTATTTCTATTTTTTGCTCCGATTTAAAAGAATTTATAAAAAGATTTTTAAACCATTTTATTTCTCACATATTAAGAAAATTTTATACATAATTTACCTTTGAGTGCAACTATTTTAGGTCATAACTTATAATAATTTATAAAAAAATAAACTATTTTCCTTCAAATTTTTAAAATTAAGCTAAAGAAATTACAAATATTTCTAATAAAAAAGCGAAATAAAATCCCAAATGCAAATTTGCCAGCTAAATCAAACTATTTTGTAGAAATAAAACACATGCAGTTCTAGTGATTTCTTTCAACGATTTGTTGAAATTCTTTTCTTTCACCTCTTCACCTTTTATACACAAACAACAAACACTATTCTAGAGCTGTATTATGACCTATGGATACGTCTTATATAGCAAAAGATCGAAAATCTTTAGTATAACATATTTGCTGAAAAACTCGGAAATATCGGTTCAGATACAAAAAAGTTATGCCCAAAACATAAATTTTTTTAAAATACCTATTTTCTGGAACCATAAATCTTCCCGAGTCCAAGTTTTATCTCCAAACTAAATGGTTAATTTCCTCTTAAAGGCGTCCGTATATAAATCTGTCCATTTCATATATGTCCATGTATAAAGTTCAGTTTTTTCCCAACCATGGTGAAGGGTATATAAGATTCGGCATAGCCGAATTTAGCCGCTCTTACTTGTTTTTATTAAAATTAAATTAAGGAATAAAGAAAGGTACATAAAATATTTCTGTTCAAAACAAAACAAAATAACAAATAATTTTTATAAAAATAATTTTATCCCGGTAAAAATTTGCATGTATTGATCCATACAGGTTTAATAAAGGGTGTCCCAAGAAGAACGCAATTTTTAAATTTTAAATAAAACACAGATATTTAAAAAAAAATCGTGAAAC
Organism: Eustalomyia histrio; assembly: GCA_949748255.1. Lineage (NCBI taxonomy): Eukaryota > Metazoa > Arthropoda > Insecta > Diptera > Anthomyiidae > Eustalomyia > Eustalomyia histrio. The sequence continues at coordinate 44,782,146 of OX456524.1, forward strand.
TTTATTATATCGTAAAGTAGACAGAATGAGGTTATGTATGGAACAATATATCGTGCAGATGGCCGCCGCGGCTTTGCTGGCATGCACGCGATCTTTTAATGAAATTTTCAATGAGCGTTTTGCATGAATGCTGCGGTATTTCATTAATGCAGCGTCCAATTTCCTCTTTTAAGGCTTGAGTCGTCGTCGGCTTATTCGCGTAAACCATCGACTTCAAAAACCCCAAAGAAAAAAATCTAATGGTGTTAAATCGCACGATCTAGGCGGCCAATTCTGATCTCCAAAACGCGAAATAACACGACCGGGAAATGACTGATGCAGCAATTGAATTGTTTCTCTGGCTGTATGACATGTGGCGCCGTCTTGTTGGAACCACATGCCCTCCACATTCATTTCTTCCATTCTAGGCAAGAAAAAACTGGTTATCATTTCACGATACCGAACACCATTGACTGTTTGCGCTTGACCTGCCTCATTTTCCAATGATTTCTCCAGCCCAAAAACCACACCACACAGTGACACGTTGAGGATGCATTTGCTTCTCGTGAATCACTCGAGGATTTTCCTCACCCCAAATGCGACAATTCTGCCTATTGACGAAGCCATCAAGATGAAAATGGGCCTTGTCACTGAAGATGATTTTATCGGCAAAATCAGCATTTTCATGTTGTCTCTCGAATACCCAATTAACGAACTCCCTTCGCTGTCCATGGTCAGCTGGCTTCAGTTCCTGAGTCAATTGAACTTTGTATGCATGAAGATGCAAATCTTTCGTCAAAATTCGCTGCAAAGTGGATTTGGAGACACCAATTTGCTGAGCTCGGTGTCGAATTGAGGTGGATGGAGTCTGAGCGACATCATCACGTACAGCTGCGACATTTTCGGTCGATCGACCTGGTCGATGGCGCGTTGTTGTCTTTACATCACTAACAGACCCAGTTTCGGCAAATTTATCCATTAATCTCTTTACAGTTGACTCTTTTGGAGCATTATTGTGACCCCAAATTGATCGCAATTTGCGAACTGTAGCCGCAAAACTTTCACCATTTTGGTAAAACAATTTCACAATGAGAATGCGTTGTTCATTCGTGTAGCGCTTCATTTTTACTAACCTCGTACCTTCTACTAGCAAACAATAACAATTGTTCAAATGTCAAACAATGACACTTCGAATGTTGCCAGATTTAAAAATTGCGTTCTTCTTGAGACACCCTTTATATGTTTGTGCATACTCATAAACATGCATGTATGTCCTACATAAATACATATATGCATCAGAGAACTGCAAAATCAACTTTTTTCTTGATTTAATCATACACAAAAAATTTTGTTCACATTTCATAATTCAACAAAATTCACTGTAGAATAAAATCAGCATCATGTTACTGAACGCCTAATTGCGATCAGTGTGAATCATCTGTCTATTATGCTTTATGCAAATTTAATCACTCAACAAAAAGTCAGCGTTGAATAAATCAGAAAAAACAACAAACAACGCGTATAAGTGTAATCATAATCAAAACAAAATAGAAACACATTTCATAAATTATATTGTGTACATTAGGGTGGGACTTAAATCCGCTTTTTTCGAATTTTTATTAGTAATACAATACTAAAAATATTCTTCTTTGTGAAATAAAAATATATTTTTTTTTTTGGAAAAAAAAAATTAGGTCGATATCTCAGGCTTGCCTAATCCGGAAAAATTTAAATATTGTCAAAATTTTTTTTTTCTTCTATTTTGATTGGAAAATTAGGCAATATTTAACTTTAAGCGGATTGGGAGAGCCTGAGATATCGACCTAAATTTAAAAAAAAAAAATTCACAAAGAACAATATTTTTGGTATTACTAATAAAAATTCTAAAAAACGGAGACCCAACCTAATATACATATAACATTTATGAAATATGTTTTTTTTACAAAACCACCCCCTTTTTATAGATAAGAAACTATTTTGTTTTAATTATGAATACACACATACGCTTTATTTATTGCTTTTTCTGATTTATTCTACATCAAAATAATTATTGTTGACTCAAACGAACAGAATAAAATCAATGGTATAAAAACGACCGATGATTATAAATCAGTGACAACAATTTGCACGTCGTTTGATTGATTTAAAATCATCAACAAATATGTGTGTTGGAGTATATTCAACGTTTGAACGCAAACACATATTTATTCTTGTGTTGATTGAGTATGAACGTTTTGCAATTAGCATTTGCAGTTCTCTGATGTGCATTAATGAAATTTGAGTAAATATCTGTATGTACATATATATACATAGATATATATGTAATTTTTATCTTTTATTTAACCTTTTTCTTTTGTTAATAACTAATTTATTTCTTTAACTTATTGTGTTTTTTTAATCATAAAATTCCGTTTCTTTATTATTGTCGTCAGCAGAAATTTATTTAAAATTCAAAATATATTTTCGTTTATTAATAAAAATTTTTATATAATATTTTATGAGCAATGTCATTTATATTTCTTCAATAAGAAAGATTTTGAAATTTGTATTATTGATCTCAATTTTTTTTTTTGGTTACGTATTACTCCGCCAGAGGCGAAGGATAAAAAAGACGGAAAATTATTAATAGTCTAACGACGCAACTACATTTGGCTTAAGTGACTTTAGCTTTGTTTTGGTATCCAACAATATTTTGGAAATATGAATTTTTAATTTTAAAAAGTGTTGTATATAACGGAAATACAATACCTAGTATAAGTCACTTAATCTAATTACGTTTCTGCCTTTATGTTCACTTAAGAATTCAAACTGTATCTTAATTCGGTAGAACAAAGGTTTAAATTTCCCTCATATATGTCAATACCTGACAAAATTTAAATTTAAATATATTACCCCATATATGGAATAATATATGTACTCATATATGAACACATATGGCGTATATGAACCAATATATGGATTCTTATATTACCATATATGAACTTCATCATTAAATGTATTGGCCCATATATGCTTCCATACATGACATATATGTTCATATATGAAAACATATACGATAATATATGAAGCCATATATGATGATATGTGAACATATATGAACATTTTCGCCTGGGATGTTATTAATTATTAACATAACACATTTAATACAAATATAACAATATTGATAAAAAGAAAACAAAAAAGGAAATAAAAAATTAAAAAAATATATAAAAAAAGAAAAATTTAATTATTTGAAAAAGTTAAAAAAAAAATATTTTGAAATTATTGGCATTAATGTTTAGTTGTTGATTTAGTGGAAGATTATTCCAAAGACGAGCGGCATGAATTCAGACGGTTTCGTGGCGACTGGAAAAAAACGTATTTGGTCAAATATATACTTGGGGGTTTGACTATTTATTATTTTATGCAAAAAGATAAGAGGGCGAATTTTTAACAGACTTTCTAGTGAGATTATTGGAAACAGAGGAAACATGATCAAACCTTCTCAATCCATACACATCAGAGAACTGCAAAATCAACTTTTTTCTTGATTTAATCATACACAAAAATTCTTGTTCACATTTAATAATTCAACAAAATTCACTGTAGAATAAAATCAGCATCATGTTACTGAACGCGTAATTGCGATCAGTGTGGCCCATATGTCGATTATGTTTACTGCAAATGTAATCACTCAACAACAAGTCAGCGTTGAATAAATCAGAAAAAACAACAAACAACGCATATGAGTTTATTCATAATTACAACAAAATAGAAACACACATTAGGGTGGGACTTAAACCCGCTATTTTAGAATTTTTATTAGTAACACAATACTAAAAATAGTCTTCTTTGTGAAATAAAAATATTTTTTTTGAAAAAAAAATTTAGGTCGATATCTCAGACTTGCCTAATCCGGAAAAAATTCAAATATTGTCTAAATTTTTTTCATCTATTTTGATTGGAAAATTAGGCAATATTTAACTTTAACCGCATTGGGCGAGCCTGAGATGTCGACCTAAATTAAAAAAAAAAAAATATTCACAAAGAACAATATTTTTGGTATTCCTAATAAAAAGTCTAAAAAAACGTATTTTAGACCCACCCTAATGTACATATAACATTTATGAAATATGTTTTTTTACAAAACCACCCCCTTTTTATAGATAAGAAACAATTTTGTTTTAATTATGATTACACTCATACACGTTGTTTTTTCTGATTTATTCTACATCAAAATAATTATTGTTGGCTCGAATGAACAGAATAAAACAATGGTTTAACAACGACCGATGATTATAAACCAGCGACAAAACAATTTGCACGTCATTTTATTGATTTAAAATCATCAACAAATATTGTGTGTTGGAGTATATTCAGCGTTTGAACGCAAACACAATTTATTCTTGTGTTGATTGCGTATGAACGTTTTGCAATCAGCAAATGCAGTTCTCTGATACACATACCTTATAATATTTTTAAACAAGACATTTAGCTTTCTTTTACTTACTGAGTGACAACTTCCAAATAATTCACACCCATACATCAGGGAAGGAATCAAGTATGTCTTGGCAAGTAGGATTCTTATTCTTAAAGAGGTGAAATATTGTGTGGACCAGACAGCTCGTGGCTTTACATAACTTTGACCTACTAGTGAGTTTATATGATCAGTCCATGTCAAATTGCTATTAAAAATTATCCCAACATTTTTCGCGGTGTTAACAATATCAATCTTCTCGCCATTTAAAAGAATATCGTCGGAAATGCAAGGAATTAAGATTTTCTTAGATATTATAATGCATTTAGATTTGCGTGGATTCAAACAGTGTCCGTTTGCACTAGCCCACAGGTAAATTCTGTTTAACTTTATTGATTTATAAAAAAAAACAGTTAAAGAACCTTAACAGAAACAAGTTGTTTCGTGAAAAGTATTTAAGAATTCTTTTATTTGAACAATTCACTCGATAGGGGGTCTTCCTATGGAATATGATTATTCAAAAGTTTTACTGAGTTTTGTAAATCTTGGAAAATTTTCGTATTTCGGCTTTTTGAATGCAGCTATTGCAGCTTTATCGACAAAATGTTGTACATCGGCAAAACACTGTCGACACTGCATTTTTCTGTTTAAGACTTAAGAGTTTACTCTCACTGAACATGTCTGACAATATCTCTCAAAACCCACCAGGATTCTAAAGCATGATTCCTTAAAGAGTCTCACGATGTTTCGAATATCGTATACAAACTCTTTATAGACCAATGCAGAAGACCTAACTTGATATTTCACCTGCAAAAAAGCAGCTCATCGTTCTGTTATTTAGAAATGAAAATCTAACAGAAATGAAATACATATCGTTTGTATAAAACGGTTAATCGATTAAACGTCAATTTTTTGGATTAATCGGTCCGAATAACCGATTAATTAATTTTCGTAATTTTTCAAATAATGCTCTAACCGGCATGCTAGAATAATTGTAAATACTAATGATTGCCCGTATTACCGTAATACTTTTTCTGTAAAAGCTCTGCTTTCTTTTTTAAAACTTCGGATTTGGTTAAAAAATAGTTAATTTACTTTGTTTTTGTAAATATACATTTAAAAGTTTGTTAAAAATAAACAAAAATAACAACCAAAAACTTTATTTTACAATGACAATTTTTTTACAGTAAATGCTTAATGGTAATTTTAAAGGAAAATCCGCTAAATTGCAAAGAAATATATTTTTAACTACCAGTCATTCAATAAACAAAATACACAAAATTATGAACTTTATGTATTTATTATAATATTCTGTTAAAATTTTCTTTAAAAAAAATATATGTTATTTTATATTGCGTATAAAAACAAACGAAAAAATAATTATTTTTGATTAGCTTGTCAGTAAATTGTAGTTAGTTACAGTAAAATATTTTTTGATTATATAAAATAATTTTTTAACATCTATTGGATTATGCATAAATCATAAATTTGATAGTGAAATTTTTCTAAGGTTAAGTGAAATTGTTCCATCGAAAGACAATTTGGCTTTTAACATCTTAATCTTTGAAATATTTTTTTAAAAATTGGGGAAAACTTTAAATTATCTTTTATAAAGAAATGCAAAATGTATTATTATTAATAAAACTATATGAACTTATTCAAGAATAAAGATATCTCCAATAGATTAAGTCAGTATTAGTCATGTTGAAAATAATGGCATGTAAACAAATATATATTTTTTTAGTATTAAAACTAAAAAGCGAAGCTAAAGTTTGCATGTTTTTTACCATAAAAATAAATACTAACAAAAAAAAAAAAACTTTAACAAAACCTTAGCAACGCATAGCAAAATGTTTGATGCAAAGTTTCGATAAAACTTTTTATTGTTAACTATTTTGTGAAAGTAGAGGCTATAGTAATATTAGTAGTTATGCTCTTTAAACACCAACACAAAAACACATACATACGCACATAAACACATAGATTTTTGTATGCATGCACAAAAACATAGAACTACCAACCCAAACATAAACTCGAAAACAATGAAAACAATCAATATTTTAACTATTAAACTATACCAGAAACTAACAACTTGGTTTAGATAACCCCCCCCCCCCTCCCACCACATTCCTACTTGTATGTTGTAACTGTTTCAGTTAGTGCTTTAAAAGACGACAGGTACATTTATGTTAAAAAATAATAATATTTTTTTTTTTACAAATTTGGCGCCATATCTACACATAACAAACAATAATAAAAAGAACGTGCAAATATAGGAAAAAAAAATGTATGAAGAATGCATATACATTCACACACACACACACCCATACTTAAGTATTTGCTAGTATGTGTATGAATGGCATATTTTATGCCTTCAGTTACACGTTCACACATACACGAATATTAAAGTTGATTTGATTGTTAAGTTTACTAATTTTATACGTTACTAAAGGCAATTTATATCACAAGGGAGTTTTATTCAAACATCCGACAATTTAATCACCTGCAGAGTTTTTCTAGACACTAACACTGCAGGTTCTCTACATATAAACATGAACAATATATATACATATATACATATATATATAAGTGTAGGAATTATATATAATATTATGGCATAGATTGAAATCAAAAAGTTTGTTAATGTTTGCTTTGAATAGAGTAAAATAAAATGGAAAGGAAACACTTATAGTGAATTTAAAAGAAATTACGGAAAATTAAAGTATTTGAAAATAATTAGATTTTCTTTGGCGACAATTTTACATAAAAAGTATGAGCAAGAGTTTTGTATGATTAGTTCATAGTATTTGTAGAAAAATTTTACTTAAATATATTTTTTAAATTTGTATTACTTAAATATTATTAGAGGGTTAATGCTGAAGGCTACCAAGACGCCGAACAGTGGGATGAAACATATGCAAAACAAGGATTAATTCAGGAAACCCTGTAATTTATGACACAATATTTTTTTGAGGTTTTATGTGTATTGATTACTAAAAAAAACTTTTGTTGGAAAATTTTAGTGAAATTTTAGTTTTATTTTATATAATAAAGTAAAAGCTTAAAAAAACTATGTAATTTTTTCGAAAAATTTCAAATATTACCACGCTATTAAGCCTTAATTTATTATATACGATTTTAAAGTAAGTTTTAAGTTTTTATTTTGGAATTTATATATGTAAAAAATATATTAAGATTCTACAAATATTTGCTGTTTTTTTTTAAATTCATTTTAAAAATTACGTTTAAGAAAACCTCTGATTATATACATATATATAAATATCTTTTTTTTGAAACAAGGCACATTAATTGCTAAAATATGGAATTAAAAGTCATCTTCATAATTATCTTTACCTTCATCATCTTCATTATTATCAACATCATTGGAAATATTTGTCAGAATAAGCAAATCGAGTGCTGTTTGTAGTAAATTTAAATTACCCATGTAAAAATAGAAATATATATGAACATACATGATCATACATGGGCTTGTATATGATCATACATGGGCATACATGGTCATATACGTCCATACATGATCTCATATATGATTATATATCTTCGGATCCGAAATTTGAGGGTATATGGCGATATATGTGCATATATTATCATACATGCTCATATATTATTCATGTATGCTCGTATATGATCATATACGTCCATATACCCTCAAATTTCAGATCCGAAGATATATGATCATATATGAGATCATGTATGGTCATATATCGAACAATATATGGACGTATATGACCATGTATGACCATGTATGATCATATACAGGCCCATGTATAATCATGTATGCTCATATACATTTCGATTCTTACATGGGTATGTAGTTTTTTTTTATCATAATGTAAAGGATCTGAAGTTATAAAAAAACCGATTAAAAATGTCTTCATTCGATTTTTCGCGACTGCATTTACGAGCATATTGTTCTCTAAAATTTTTAAAATCCTTATTACGAGCTTCTTGTGCCTCTGCAGAAAGTTGGCCTATTGGCAATAGAGCATGGGATACTATTTCAGGTCCATGAATCAAGAATTTGTGTAATTAAAACAATGTTTATTATAATTAAGTGTAAATATTAACGCTTAGGTCTGTTACAAAAATCATACTTACAACATCTATAACAATAACTACAATAATCACTTAATCGAACCAAAACAAAACAGAAAAAATAAATTTAAGTTAATGTGTATCACAAAATCTCATATATTTTCAAATGGGGTAAAAGCGGGCAAGGTTTTTTTTTTTTTTGATTATGCAAGCTGAAAAACCATATTTTAAGAATATATAAAATGTTTTGCCCAAGTATTCTCACAAATATTTTGAAAATCAACAATTCTTTAAAAAAAAGGCTCATTTTTTTTGACCAATTTGAAAAAAAATTTTAAAAATATTTCTGCAATAATTTTCTTTACAAAAAATTATTAATAAATTAGTCAAATATCTTAAGTTGATGGATCCATTGTAAAAAATAGTATTTTCTAAGAAACAATTCGCACAAATCGCAATTTAAAATATCTCGATTTTCACTTTTTAACAAATATTGCCAAATTAGCCAAATTAGCAAAATTGAGAGCGTATAACAAAAAAAAGTAAACAACATAGATCCAATATTTTCACGCAGAGAAAAAACATGGTTGCAACATGATTACTGCTACTATATTGTGCTTGCTGCAATCGGGTATGGCTGTCACAACCATATTATTGGTTGTCTAACCATCAACATGGTCGCTACCATCATTATTATAGTAAATATTTCACTATTTTATAACATGATTGGCTGTAACCATACTGTGGTAACAAAAATTCTGACTATGAAAATAATATGATAATTATGTAACCATAAAGTGCTGTCAACAATCATTGAATAATTATACATCAAATAAAACATGACTTTGACATTTACAGTCCTAATACGAGTATTGTCTTGTTTTCATAAAAACCAAAATGTCTTAAAAAACAATCATATATTGTTTACTAAAACTGGACAGAAAATACCTTGCATGTGGCATTAAAACATTTCATCAATTGACCTATTTAGATCCAGTTTATTTTTTTTTAACTTTAGAAGATTTTTTTTAATTTACAATAATCAATTCATTTTCAAAAAGATTCTATATCAAGATTTTATATAGATCACATTATGATAATCCAGAAATCATTATATAGTTATGGGGACCATAATGTAATATTATTTTGAGCATACTATGATTACATGCAATCATATTATGATAAATTCTACATCATAATATATTTATACAGAATCAAAATATTGTAAAATTTAAATCATAATATAACTGTAGGGACCATATTATGGTAAAATTATGGATATTTTATTATCATAATATGATAACCATAATATAGTACGACTATGGTTGGCACAGTCATAAACCCAAAAATATATGATGCTCTTCGAATATGATTCTCCCAACCATGTTTTTTCTTTGCGTGTTTACAGTTATTGGGGTTGAATTTTATCTACTTTTATATGGTAGCAAATACTTATACGAAAAACTAACCTCATTTTTTGAATTAATCCTCGTTTTTGTTACTGTTCACCCCAATGTGCTCTGTCTTCAGATCTTAAGTAGTTTTTAGCTAAATATAATTTTTTTTGTAAAGCAATTATATCGATAGAAAACTACTACCTTCAACATTTTATTTTGTCAACGAACAATTTTCAAATGGGAAGAATGTAAACTCAAATGTTCGCAATATTTCTTTAAAAAAAAAAATAACTTTTTAAAAAGAAAGGCATATTTAAAAAAACCTTCATAAATACATTTACGCTCAGGTAAGCATTTTTCATAATAACACGCAGATAAAAACCATGTTTGCAACATGATCACTGCTATTCGGGTATGGTTGTCACAATCAAATTATTGGTTTATAAATAAATTCTAACCATCAATATGGTCACTACCATCATTACAAAAGTAAATTTTTTATTATTTCATCATTGTCACTTTTTATTTTTTGGCTGTAACCATACTGTGGTAACAAAAATTCTGACTGTGAAAATATATAAAATTTCAACTTTCGAAATGACACTGAAAAACGCCGAAACACCCCAATTCAATTTTGGGTCGTAGAACACAGTGGTATACTCTGTTCAGGTCAAAATCAATAGATTTGTTGCTTAAAGAAAATACATAAAAATCTCTTTTGAAATCACTTTATTTATTGATTTTTTTTTTACTTATTTACTATTTTCTATGATATTTTTATTTTTTAATATTGACAAAAACACAATTTCTGATTTCCCGCTTTCTTTTTTTAAAAATTGTTATATTCCAAGTTTTCAATTTATAATTTTCATTTAATAATTATACAAAAGATTTCGCCTGAAGAAGTCACACACAATGTGTTGATGAAATATTGGAATACATAAATAATTATTATTAATTTTTATCTTAAGCTCATTTTAAACTAATATATTTTCTATTTATTAAATTTTTTTTTCGTTTGCAAACAATAAAAAAAAATCAACATTTTTTTCAGAAAATAAAACGGCATAAGATTCATTGAAATCTGTTATAATAATATTACGTATACGTATTGGTGTACTTTAACTCGAATTAAACACATCCCAGTGTAGAATTAATATTATGGTATCATTATTTTTTGAACTACAAATAATTATAACTACTTACCTTCTAAATTTATTTAAAAATAATAGTAATAAATAGTAAATAAGTGAAAAAAAAACAATAAATTAAGTCATTGACAAAACAATTTTTAAAGTCTATTCGTTAAAATATATAAAAAAAATTGTTGGATTCAATACAAACTTAAAATCTAAATATCTGGTTAAAATTACCTGACTTCAAAACGGGATTCTACTACCCAAATTTAAGTTTACGCATCCCAGAGTTTTCGTGTGTAATTTTGACGTACTTACTGTGTTATTATGGAACTATACAATGCTGACAACAATCAATGAATAGTTATAAATCAAATAAAACATGACTTTGACATTTACAGTCATAATAGTTACCCAGCAAAAATGAAGCTGCCACACGCAGAGAAAAAACATGGTTGCAACATGATCACTTCTACTATAATGTGCTTGCTGCAATCGGGTATGGTTGTCACAACCTTATTATTGGCTGTCTAACCATCAACATGGTCGCTACCATCATTATTATAGTAAATATTTTACTATTTTATGATTGACACCTTATATTTTATAACATGATTGGCTGTAACCATACTGTGGTAACACAAATTCTGACTATGAAAAAAATATGATAATTATGCAACGATAAAATGCTGTCAACAATCAATAAATAATTATACATCAAATAAAACATGACTTTGACATTTACAGTCCCAATACGAGTATTGTCTTGTTTTCATAAAAACCAAAATGCCTTAAAAAAACAATCATATATTGTTTACTAAAACTGAACAGAAAATACCTTTCATGTGGCATTAAAACATTTCATCAATTGACCTATTAAGATCCAGTTTATTTTTTTTTTAACCTTAGAAGATTTTTTTTGAGGGTTTTTCGAAAATTCCTTATACATGTAATATTATTAACAATAATCAATTCATTGTCAAAAAGATTCTATATAAAGATTTTATATGGATCATATTATGATAATCCAGAAATTATAATATAGTTATGGGGACCATAATGTAATAATATTTTGAGCATACTATGATTACATGCAATCATATTATGATAAATTCAACATCATAATATGTTTATACAGAATCATAATATTGTAATATTTAATATAACTTTCGGGACCATATTATGGTAAAATTATGGATATTTTATTATCATAATATGATAACCATAATATAGTACGACTATGGTTGGCATAATCATAAACCCAAAAATATATGATGCTCTTCGAATATGATTCTCCCAACCATGTTTTTTCTTTGCGTGCAAAGAAGCAATTAAAGCATCACTACTATGGCAAAGGCATCACTTCTTTTCTGATGGTTTCATCGATGAATTAAACATTTGCGTGTCATAGGATGGTGGTATTCAAATGTAGCTACTAGAATTACTTATACTTTACTCAAAGGAAGCAATGACAATGCAATGGTTATATATTCTGATGCTTGAGTGGAAAGTGCTCATATGTTATACTTTCTAATATTTAGGATTTGATTTTTTATAAGAAAGCAGAAAAATAAATTTAAACAAGCGAACTTTCAGCATTAATGAAAAAGCTTTTTTGGGCAACTTTGAAATATTTTTAAAAAATTTAAATAAACTTTTGGACAAATTAAAAATATTTTTGGATAATTTAAAAACTGATTGGACAATTTTAAAACATTTTTACACAATTTTAAAATTATTTTGTAAAATTCTGAATTTAAGCTGGAAATGGTGTAGTGTTAAATAAAATACAAAGTGATTTAATAAAAAAATTATAAAAGGTCTTCAGAACTACTTGCACAATGAAATTTTTGACTTGAATAAACAGAAGACAATATTTTGAATAAATGCTTTAGATTCAGAAAATATACGATATACCACGAGTATCACTTATGCTTTAAAAGCAATAAAGAGTGATTTTTTTAAGATATATTTAATAGAAATATAATACCAAACCATCAATTTGGTTTCCGAGAAAAACACTCAACGATTGAACAAATACATCGTGTAACCCACTCGATCGAGATTGCATTAGAAAAAAAGGAAATATGCTCAGCTGTATTTTTGAATGTGTCAAAAGCCTTTGACGATGTATGGCACAAGGGCTTGTTATACAAAATAAATCTACTTCTTCCGAAGCAATACTGTCAACTGTTAGAATCCTACTTATCAAACAGATACTTTAGAGTCAAACAGGAGGATAATTACTCGAACCTCTTCTCCATAAATTCAGGAGTTCCCCAAGGCAGCATTTTAGGACCTTTACTATATTTGTTATATACATATGATCTACCAGTGAATGAAGACTGTATTGTAGGTACATTCGCTGACGACACCGTTATTATGTCAATTGGACAGAACATTACCACATCTACATCGAAACTCCAATCTGACCTTTTGGAATTAGAGCAATGGAATAAAAAATGGTGCATTAAATTAAACAGCTTGAAGTCTACCCACGTAGATTTCACAAATAAAAATATTGATTACAAACCAATTTACATAGACAAAGAAATAATTCCATTTGCTAATACAGCGAAGTACCTTGGAATGACACTCGATGCAAAATTACATTGGAAAGAGCATGTGTAGAAAGAAAAAAGAAGAACTTGAAATAAAATATAGAAAATATAGATGGCTTCTTGGCAGAAAATCGCCTTTATCGTTACATAATAAGATTATGATATATAAACAAATCATTAAACCAGTGTGGACCTATGGGATTCAGACCTGGGGGTGTGCGAAGAATAGTGTAATAAAAATCATACAAAGATTTCAAAATAAAGTATTACGAAATTTAGTAAAAGTTCCATGGTACGTAAGAAACACCGATATTCATCGTGATCTAAAAATAGAAACAACCCTACGGGAAATGAAGCGCCGATTGATCCAAGGTGATAAATCTGTGATAGATAAATGAGGGACATGTCACAAAGCTGTTGTAAAATATAATTGCAGTGTATAAAGGAATGTCAATCGGTGGCGAAACCCCCAATCCCGCGACTCTTGCAAAGCTGACATAATTCTGAACTGATTTAAACAGAACCGACTTTGTGACTGCAGAAATGATGACATAACATTAATCTAGTTGAAAAAGAAATGATTACGCAACTGTTTAGATAGTGACATATAACTGCATTAATTCAATGTGCATGATGAAGTGTCAATGACAGGCAAATCAAGCCATCCACGACTGGCTAATAGGTATCACAACACTTATGGATTTATTAATAAACACTTAGGAGGGATGTTATCCCTAAAAATCCAAAATTTGTTATTGAAATTTTCGATCGAAGGCTCTTTTTCCTTAACATTGTTAAAATTTTATTGCAAAATTCATCAAATTAAAATATATAGAAATTATTTTTCACTTAGCACCATTACGGACACTGTTTAATTTACACGGCTAAATAATTGAAAATGGCTGTTTATTTAATAAAGTGGGATATGATTTAATTTAATTTATATTAAATTACTTTTATTTCGTGAAATATATATTAATTTCACCAATTTTTGTTGGAATGATTTGTTAAAAATGATTCATCGATTAATATTATTTCAAAACTTCTAACGATCACAAAGATTGCATAAGTGTCAAAAATTCGTGAAATTTTAAACTGAAAGTCGCTTAAACAATTCACCCTAGCTCAGCTTATTTTAAAAATAAATTAGAATTCAGCTTGTCTATGCGATAGTTGCCTGTGTGTAAAATTTTATATAAACCCGATGAACCACCAAATAATTTTCAATATGTCCCACTGTGTAGTTAGCGCGGTTTTGATACTATTCTAACCAATATCTTAATGTTTGTTATTATAAAGATTAACATATCTATATAACCCGTAAAATTATGGCGATTTTTTTTTAAATATTAAATTTTTTAAATGTTCAAATAGCAATTTTTAAAGGGGCTTCTAAATTTTATGTATTTTATCAAAATGTGTTTGCGAAAGGTTAAACTAACATTTTCTGACAAGAATCCTCAATACGCCTCGAATGCGTTTATGTAATGATATTCGAGTCAAATTTAATTCATTTTAAAAAAGTGAATTACAAAACTAATTCTTTATCCTTCTTATTAATAAAAAAAGTTGGCAGCCACTTATGTTTTTGGCTGTAGAAAACCTGATACTGACTTGAAAATCTTTTAAGTCTAAAAATATTTCTGAATCAAATGAATTTTCTGCAGGATAAGAACAACTAAAATTTCGAGAACTTCTATTGGGCAATATGTTTGAAATCAAAAAATAAACCCATAACGGTCTTTTTAAATTCGCACTAATTTTTAATTTGTTTAAAGTACTCGATTTTTATAAAAACATTGATTTATTAGGGGTAAATTTAATTTACATCTGCAATTTTTATTCGCACAATGAAAAAATTGTGAAAACTTTTGTAATAAACATTGCAGGTAAATTCAGTGACTGGACCTTATGGAATCATTCTGAAACACGTTCTTAATATGAAGCACGCAGAAGAAATTTTCACAGGTTACATGCTAACTAATTTTCGTTTGCTCTATGACATATTCACTTGCAACAGTCAAGTGATATGTAACGAATCTTTTCTTCCCTACAAGTTCTGCAACATAACACATTAGGATTGATATGTAACCAGTTTTTTATTAATTATTTGTCCTCAGTCCTGTGGTATGTACATTTGAGTCAGTGATGAGACTAGTTATGTGTAAGATAATTCTAACCTGTTCTGTTGCGCATTCACTTACACCAATGCAGTGATATGACACCCTACACAAGGTCTGAGATAAGGCCTTATACATATACAAATTTACACTAATCAATTCATTGTCAAAAAGATTATATAATTAAAGTTTTTTTATTTTTTTTTTAATTATTTTCAATAAAAACATACAAATTTTCATTTTAAATATGTTTATTAATTAGTTTTTTGTAAAACAAAGACTTTCTTGTGGAAAAAGCACTCAGATTATTAATAAAATAATATTTTGATTAGAAAAAGTCTGTAGAACCCAAGAGCTTTTTTGTACAAAAATGTTTCTTATACAAAATACTAGACGTTTAAAAATTTTTCTTATAAAAACATTATAAGATTCTATGGACTTTTCCTTAAAGTAAAATTCTCTGATTCTGCAAACTGTTTCTTAGATAAAAAATTAATATATTATACAAAAATCTTAGATTCTGAGGACTTTTCATCATTAAAGATTCTAAAAAGTTTTTCTAAAAGAAAAATTCTGAAACTCTAAGGACTTTATAAAAAAATTTTAGAATCAAAGAACTTTTCTTTTAAAAAAAGTCCATGCAATCTATGTTTTTTTTTTTTATTAAAATTTATTAAAATTTTTTTAAGTATTTTTCTTTGAAAAAAAAGCATAAAAGTAGTTTTCTTGAAAAACTCCTTGATATCAAATTTTTTCTTTAAGAAAAATATTTCTTAAAGAAATATTCCTAGATTCAATGAACTTTTTCATAGTTTCGAATAAAAATTTAACTGTTTGGACCATATTATGGTTATTTTATTATCATAATATGATAAATATATTATAGTACGATTTTGGTTGGCACAATCATAATCCCATAATCTTCGAATATGATTGTCCTAACCATATTTTTTCTCTGCCTTAACAAAGCTAGTTTGGGGTCACTGCTTGAAAAATGAGTTATTATTAACTTTGCTTCAGGACTCACAAGATACCGTCGGGAGAGGTTTTATAAATATCCCTCTAATTTAAAAATTATATAACAGATTTATTTAAAACTAAGATTATTTTAAATTAACTGATAATTTCTGGATTTTAATAAATGTTAGATTTTTTTCTATATCATACATTGAAATTTGCTTTAAATCAAAGATTTTCAATTGGTGTAGCTTCTTTTTTGATAGGGTAGACTGGGGTGTATTCGACACTGGAGCCTATTTGTCACACCGACATCTGAATAAATTCTACGTATTAATTGCTTAATTCTTCGTCTTCAACATGTTCAAAAGACGAAACTTTCCTTTACTATTCTCCGAAGTCCGAAATAAGTATTTTCACGAAAAAAACTATTCTATCGCAAATCCAAAATCCAATATGATATTATCATGCTAGATTTTATAAAAACAAATCATATTTTTAAATAAAAAAATTAAAATAAACTTAGCAAATATCATACCACGGCTTTTGTTGCTTACAAACTATTGCTTTAATTGGGAATTTCGTTGTTTTCACACAAACAGTATGTCAACAAATAAATATCAAGACCTTATATTCAATATCCTTTATGAACCAATTTCTTTAGTATCACTTTTTGATGTTAAACTACGTATCTGACAAAAATTTCAGAAAGAAAAAATCTATGTCAGTAAGTTATTTTTATTATATGTTATTTCTCTATTAAGTATAATATTTATTTTTGAATGCAAAATTCTCTATAAGCCATACGAAGTTGTTTCCTACAATGGTTTATCAAGGCTTTTAAATGCTTGTTTTTGTTTACTGTATCCCATAATATACGTTTTCCGGATCCCTAAAGAAATAACATTCAATAAATGAATTTTGACGAGCAGATTACAAAAATATGAAAAATTATTGAAAATCAATCGGGGAAATATTGAAAAAGAAAATTATTGAATAATTTTAAGTCACCGCTGCGATTTTTTAATATTGCATTAAATGAGTATTTCGCGTTTCTTTGGTGTACTTTTAGTGCTTTTTTTTGTATCTGCAATGGTGGCCCAAAAATCCTTATTGTCCAATTTAAAAAATATTTTTGTAGGATTTGGTTTTAATTGTGCCTAATGTTGCAAAAATCTATTCTCATTTTGGAATATCTATTGTATCATCTTAATATCTTAATTTAAATGTTGCAGAATAAAAAGCTTGTTCGAATTTTCTTGTTTCTTATTAAATATTTTGTTATTTGATGTTATATGTTAAGATAATAAAACTTTAATAAAACTGCAAATTATATAGTTTTTTTAGTACAGTGCAATACCCCCTATCCGCCAAAAAATATACGAATTTTCCAATTGCAATACTCTCTATCAACCATAGTGCCGTATAAAATGTAAAGTATTATTTTATTTTTATACCTAGTCATATATAACGAATACTGTAGAAGATAGATTAACTCATGGCTTAAGAATTTGGGCATAAATCAGTTTTTGCCTATTTGAAAAAAAAATCCTTTTTTTTCATAGAGGGTATTAAATGTAAGCTATGTAGTTGGCATATAAAATATTCTCATATATAAAAATGCTGCTTGTGCAAATAGCGTTGACTCCCCAGTGGTATAGGTAGATAGCTCCGCACGTGTATATTCGCTAGCTCTTGAAGAACTACCGCTAGTTCATCCCAATCTACGTCCCAGGTATTTACCTAGTGAACTTAACTTGGGAATGTTCTACGAAGGGGAACAATTCACCTATCTCTGCATAACCTTTACCCACCGGTTACATCCATTGTGTTATATATACACCGCACTACCCCCAAGTTAAAACCCTACTGTTGATCTTAGAGACAAAGGGAATATTTGTCGTAGAAAAAAAAATAGTTTTCTGAATCACTTAGGGTTAGAGAATTAGCTGGCGAATAAGGGGTGTTTGTTGTTACATAATGGGTGTTTTTTTTTGTGATCGTTAGTTTTGTTGCTGTTTGATTAACGGGATTTATTCAACAGAATGTTGTTCTTAGTGACGAAGAGAGAATTTTTATTGAAGAAAATTATAATTTTCTGCATAACTAAGGGTTAGAGAAAATACTAGCGAATAGTGGCTACAAGTTTTAACAAGTTAACGTAAGATATTTGTGTCTGTAGAACAGTGCTGTTCATTTGGTGGGACAATTGTCCCCTGCTCAACTCACATGTATTCTTACGCTCTTGCTTTTAGTCGTCACTGAAACAGCGACGAGTGAACATGTGTAGCGGATGTATGCTAATTTTTTTTCAATGCACTGAAAAAAATTAATAGCAATGTACGAAAAATATTGTGTGATACTACAAGATCTATAAAAATCTTTAATAGACTTAATAAAAAACCCATTTTTTTTTTAAATAAAAGTTGAAATGTTTTGAAAAATTCGACTCCAATCGTTCATTCATTTATTCCGATCAAATGTATTTGTTTTTCCTTCCGAGAATCGCATTTTTAACAGAATAACATAAGAAACCCAACATATTAAAGATATTTTATAATCCAACATATTAAAGATATTTTATTAACATATTCAAGATATTTTAATATTAAAGATATTTTAATATTGATTAAAAAAATCTTCAACTTTTTGTTTCTATACAATAAAAAAAGACTCCCTAATGTATATATGTATTTTTTTTTCCTTTCAAAAATTTAATTTTTGTTTAATTTTAATTTCTTTAAAACAGTTTTACACAAAACATTAACAGTTTCATATTTTCAATAAAACAGTAAATTCATTCAGATACTAGCACTGCTATTAACCCATTGAACATTTCTTACAGTGCAATTCTCATTTTCTCACAAACACAACTACATTTTTATTTTTGAACAGCACTGCTGTAGAATGATGTAGGTGTGGTTGGGTATGACACATCAGTAGCCTCAGATGTAAACGGGCTAAATACTTCGCCTTGCATTAGTAGCGATGGA
This sequence comes from Eustalomyia histrio, assembly GCA_949748255.1. Taxonomy (NCBI): domain Eukaryota; kingdom Metazoa; phylum Arthropoda; class Insecta; order Diptera; family Anthomyiidae; genus Eustalomyia; species Eustalomyia histrio. The sequence continues at coordinate 44,801,801 of OX456524.1, forward strand.
TTCTATCTATCGTATACCACTGGGCCATGACTGGTTACCAAAATACAGAGTTCTCACTGTATTGATTTTGTGTAACATATGTACACGCAGAGAAAAAACATGGTTGGCACAATCATATTCGAAGAGCATCATATATTTATGGGTTTATGATTGTGCCAACCATAGTCGTACTATAATATGGTTATTATATTATGATAATAAAATAATCATAATTTTACCATAATATGTTAACTACAGTTATATTATGATTCAAAAATTACCATATTATGATTCTCAATAAACATATTATGATGTTTCTAAATATCAAGGATTTTGTGTAAGAAACCTTTAAAAAAAAATATTTTATTAATATTATTAGAACTTTTTACAAGAAATGAATTAATAAATATATTTTTTTAAGAAATATCTCTTATCGTTTTTATTGAAACGAATTCAAAAATATAAAATCTTTATATGGAATCTTTTTGACAATGAATTGATTAGTTTAAATAATATTATATGTATGTATAAGAAAGCCCTTAAAAAAATCTTCTAAAGCTAAAAAAAAATTATCTGGATCCTAATGGGTCAATTGATGAAATGTTTTAATGCCACATGAAAACTATTCTCTACCCAAATTCGTCCAGTTTGTGATAAAAACAAACTGACTGAACTGATCAAATTTTGGTTTTTATGAAAACAAGACAATATTATGACCGTAAATGTCAGAATCATGTTATATTTTATGCATAATTATTTATTGATTGTTGCCAGCATTGAATAATTATAATGTTTTTTTCATAATCAGTATTTTTGTTACCACAGTATGGTTACAGCCAATCATGTTATAAAAAAGAAGGTGGCAATCATAAAATACTAAAATATTTACTATAATAATGATGGTAGCGACCATGTTGATGGTTAAAAAGCCAATAACGTGGTTGTGACAACCATAACCGATTGCAGCAAGCTTAATATAGTAGCAGTGATCATGTTGCAACCATGTTTTTTCTCTGCGTGTAATGTCTCATTTTTGAGTTACCCAGCCACCATAGACAATTCTAGTGTCTATCATGAAAATGGTTACACCTTTTAAAGTAAAAAAATAAAATTTAATACGACAATATCATATTGGGTTTTAGATTTGAGGTAGAACCGATTTACTTAATTGTTAACTCTTAAATTAGAGAATAAAAAACATTTTATTATTTTAAATAATACCATAAATTTCCCTAAGAAAAAAATTTCAAAATGTTTGTTATATCTTAGTATTTAAAAACTGTTTGTTCAACTTATATTTCCTAATATTCACATTTAATACTTTACCCCTTAATACATTTTATCTACTTGAAAACAATATTTGGTTGACCAGATTTTAAAAACCATTTTTCACACTTTAGCAAACATTTTAAGTCCTCTTCTGCAAGTTGTTTTCACTGTACAAGAAAAAGTATGGAAAACCTTTTTCATTTTAGCTTTTAAGGAAAATAACTTGTCGTTAAAAGGACCAGACAACGATATTTTACTTTAAAGCTATTATTACTTTTTGTTTGCTTGGTTTTTTTTTTATTTTGTTAAAAATAAGTTTTTATCCTATTTTTTCACATTTTTTTTTCTTCACATTTAAAAATATGACTTTTTATAAATGTACTTTTTTACGCCAAGTTGTACTTTGTGGCTTGATATTAAAAAAAAATATATGTATATATTTTTTTTTTTTGTTAAAATGTTGCCAAAATTTTATTTGTTACTACAAGTGGTTGTACATACAGTAGTTACTAACTATAATACTTATAGTATTGAACTAAACTGCAGCAACAATTGATTTTTTTTTAAGATTTGATTAGTTTTTTTTTATTTTTCTGCTTATTAAGGAATACTTTTTTTTTTTAATTAAAATGTGATTTATATAAAGAAAAGGTTTAGGTTTGTCCGCCAGGAAGGTATACTACTCTGTTTTGCCGCCATTTTGTAAACATTAGTCTTGACAGTTCATATTTGGCAGTCGTGAATTAGACACGTGGTAAATTTATTATGGGAAAAATATTCGATAAATCAACGTGTTTTAATCGTTAAAACATTTTATCAAAATCATTCATCGATTACTGTGACGATGAGAAAGTTACATAAAATTTGTGGGAGAAACAACGTGCCAACCAAACGCACTGTTTATCGTGTAGTGAATGATTTCGAAGAAAGAGGGTCTGTAGGTGATAGGCCCAAGCATGGACCTGAAAACATAACTGCTGCTTAAGAAAGTGTTCAAAACAATACATCAACCTCAATTCGACGCAGTGCTCAGGAGTTTGGTCTTTAAAGAACAACTTTGGCCACAAATGATTAGCATTTGTTTTCATTAAAGATTCAGTTGACACAAGAGCTTCTTCTACAAGACCATTTACGCTGCCGTACATATGCCAATAGGATGTTACAGCTCGCCCATGACAACCTCGATTTTCATAAAAAAATCCTAATGAGTGACGAGGCACATTTTCATTTGAATAGATATGTGAATAAATAGTCGGTTCTGGGCAATGGAAAACCCTCAAATTTTTCATCAGTCACCTTTGCACCAACTAAAAGTGATAGTCTGGTGTGCAATTTGGTCAGGAGGAATCATTCTTTAAACATAAAAACGGCCTAACGGTAACTGTGAATGGGGAGCGATATTGTGATATGATTGAAAACTTTTTAACGCCAAAACTGCTTTCTTTGGGCTTGATTAACATGTGATATCAACAAGATAGTGCCACATCGCATACAGCCAGGATTACAAAGGAATTACTGCGAGACCTCTTTCCACAACAAGTTATTTCAAGAAATGGTAATATGGATTGGTCTCCACCTCCTTATTTGACTGCTCCGGACTTTTTTTTTTTGTGGGGATATCTGAAAAGCAAGTTTTATGCAAACAAGCCAGAAACGCTTGAGCAACTCAAACAAAATATTCCTGATGAAATTAATGAAATACCGCGTGAAATGTGTGAGAATTTAATGAAAAATGTGCTCAAAAGGGCTCGCATTTGTGAGGCTAACAGAGGCGGAGAGTTATCTGATATTGTATTCCATACATAATTGCCGGCATTAAATAAAACATTTATCAATATAAGATTAATTCTTTTGCATTTAATCAAAAATTATAAACAAACAAAGTAGTAAAAAGTGTAGAAAATAGAAAATATGGAACAATTGTTATTCAAGCTGAAAACAATGAGGAAAGACAGAAAATTAAAGATGCTATTGAAAACGAAATGAGTGAGACGTATGATGTAAAAGTTCCGAATGAAGATGAAATGACAGTAGTAGTTACAGATATGACATTTAAATTTACCGGAAAAGAAATAATTGAAAAAATTAAGAAACAGAATCAACAACTTCACGAAAGTGAAATGAAAATAGTTAAATCTTATGAATATAAAAAGTATAATAAAATAATTTACAATGTAAAAATAAAAATTGATAAAGAAACATATAACAAAATTATGCAAGTGCAAAAATTTATTTATTTATTTATTTATTTATTTATTTATTTATTCACATTGCAATACAAAGCCATCCAGGCCAAAAAAACGTATTGCATAACAATTTACAATTCCAAGTAAAGAACTAAAACTAGCTTAAAAATATAATAAAAGTTATGTAATAACAAATAACTGCACTCATTAATAAACTAAAATTGTTTTAATTTAAATTAAATTTTAAATTCTTATTGGCTCCCCAGCCATAACAAATCAATAAAAAAAGGTAAAACTATTAATAGATTTAGTTAAGAATTCATTATCCGGTGATATAAGAACAACTGAAGGAAAAAGACAAGTCAAACAGTGCAGAACCACCAATTTTAAGAATTAAATAAATGTTTCATAAGTTTGAGACGAAAAACGTTATTAGATTGAGAGAAAATACGTAATTCATAAGGTAAGCTATTCCAGCAGCGAGCAACTCTCACAACAAAAGACCTCTCAAACAATGAGCATCTAATTCTAGGTATTATAATTTGTTTGTTTCTACTAGAGCGTGAAAAGGAGAATTCTCCTCGCAACGAGACTGGTATACCACTTTTAATTATTCTATGAAATAAAATAATACTGCGAAACTAATTTATCAAAAAAACATCCTAAAATTTTTTTACAAAATTAGATATATGTTCACGTCTACGGATATTAAAAACATATCGAGTTACCGTATTAACAATTCGCTCTAGCATCTTTAAGTTTGTAGCAATAGTGCCTGATACCACCTCCAGACCATACAAAATTTGTGGCATTAGAAGTGCATGAGCTAATCTACACTTCACTCTAAAAGGCAAGAAAATATTTGAGGAATATACTCTTCTCAGGATATAAGAAATTTTCCGATGTACAGATTCAAAATGAGACACAAAACTAAGCCGATTATCAATAATAATACCAATAAATCTATGCTGACTAACAAACTCAATTCTGGAATCACAAATAGTTATAAAAAAATCAGTTACTAAATTCTCAGAAGGTCCAAAATAAAGGGCTTTCGACTTAGATGGATTTATAGCTACCGAATTCCTAATAGACCAGGCAGAAATTCTATCAAGGCTGTAATTAATATTGGATTCCAATACATCAACAAAATCTCTGTCAGTACTAAACAAGAGCATTATGTCATCTGCAAATAAAAACGGCTTACAAATACTAGAATTCAGAACACCTGGCAAATCATTGATATATAAAATAAATAAAAGTGGCCCTAGAACTGAACCCTGAGGAACTCCCGATCTGAGAGGAAGTATGCTAGAAAATCTACCATATAAATCAACAAATTGTGACCGACCACATAAATAAGACATAATGAGTTTGCATGCAGATTTAGAAAAATTGAAAATCTCTTTAAGTTTAACAATCATCGTAGAGTAACATAAGGAATTAAAAGCTTTAGCTAAGTCAAGAGATATCAGCACACTGAGCTTATTATCATTCACAGAGTTCCTAATATTATCAGTCAGATTAAGTAAAAGTGTTGTAGTGTTATATCCACGACGAAAAGCAAACTGAGCATCAATAATTTTATTCTTAACAAAGAAAAGCATTTGCTCCTTAACAATATGTTCCACAACCTTAGACAACGCCGGTAGAATAGATATCGGTCGCAAATCATCAGGACCATGAATAGTACCAGATTTAGGAATAGGCACAACCCGCGCTACCTTCCAAGCCTCTGGGAATACTGACGTCATTAAAATAGTATTAATTAAATGCAAAATAACATTAGATATATAAGGGTAAATAAGTTTTAAAAACTGAATTGTAATATTATCAACACCAATAGACATTGATTTTACTTTATTAAAGGCTTCCAGAACTTCATTTTCAGTTACACAAGAAAAAGAAAACGCCCCATCCAAGTCTTCAAACCCATCAAAATCAACTTCATTGTTAATAACAGTACCAAAGCCACGAACAAAATATTCATTAATTACATCTACATTCCCATCACAAACGATATCAGTAGAATTATCACAACCAGATCTCTTAAGAACCCTCCACATACCAGAGGTATCCAACCCCCAAAACATTTCAGCATAATACTTCCTCTTCTCTTTCCTAATAGCAGACTTAGCTCTGTTCCGGAATTTACAGAAAACATTCCATTTATGAGCAGTTGGATCTAATTGATACGCTGAAAAAGCCAAATCTCTCAGAGATCTTGCCAAAACAACCGACCTAGACTTCATCCAAACGTCATCACTAGCAGAACGAAAAACACGTCTATAAGGCACAAATGAATATAGATTCGCAACAAGGGAAGACAAAAGAAAGCATTTAGCATTAACATCAGGCACATTAAAAATTGGAAAAAAATCAAAATCAGATAAATAGTTTAATAAGCCATTCCAATCAATGTTGTTTAAGTCCCGGCACGCAACACTCGATTCTGAAATATCTAAATTCATTTTAAAAGATGTAAAAATAAGAGCATGATGCGAAATAGCGGGGCATTGTACTTGCCCTGAAATATTAACCAAAGAAATATCACTTATCAACATAAAATCAATAAGAGATGTCGATACATGTTGGACATCAAAATGAGAAGGTCTCGAATTATGGCAAACAGACAGGTTGGTTCTAGTGCAGAAAGAACGCACAGAGCTAGATTTTGCAACATCAAGAAGATTGAAATTAAAATCACCAACAACTATAATATTTGAATAGTTCAAAAAAAGTTCATAATGAAGGTTCTCAAACTCAGTAAAATCTGCAGGCGGTGGCAAGTACACAACTCCAAATAAAACTTTACAACTACCAAAATAAAGTTCCAAAAAAAGCGATTCACATTTGTTAAATAAGGAAACTTTAAAAACTGTTTTAAACTTAAGCTTGCACGAAATATAAATGCCCACACCACCACCTCTTGCACCTACACGATCATTACGGCAGAACTTGTACCTGGGTATTTCTACTGCTCGACTCGAAATATTCTTAGTCAACCAAGTCTCAGAAACTCCAATCACATCAAACACATTACCACCAAAAATTCTCTTAATTTCATCAAATTTGGAAGTTCTATAAGCAGGTTTTATACTATTGCAGTTTAGATGAGCAACATTAAACTGGCCCTTATAAGGTCGCAATTTTGCCTTTAAATACGAGCCGTCACTAACCACCGGACCAAGATTCTCATTAAAAGACATCAAAGTTACAAATTAAAGTTACAGTGGGGAACCAATAATATGAATGAGTGAAAAAAATATCCATAAAATTACACATCTTATTATAAATTTGAATGTACATATTTACATATCTAGCAGCCGAAATAAAAGCAGCAAAATTATACAAAAAAAAAAGAAAAGTTTTGTTGATACCAGAGTTCTAATTGTATAAAAGAACCTGAATATAAAGACAAATAAGTTCAAACCTCATAATCAAGGAAAAAATCCACAATATCATTATATCAAGTTTTAAATATATATACATATATAGAAACAGCAAAAACTAAACCACCATAGCAGCTTCTTCAGCGCGAAGAACAGCACATTCAGCCGCATCATGAACTTCCACCTCATTACCATTTAGTAAAGTAAGCTTAGCCTTAAGAGCATCAGAATTGAAAACTTTATATCTCTTAATAGTTTTACTAATAAGCAGGTTTCTGCAAGCAGCATTTAGTTTACTAGCCATAGGGGAATAATGGTCATTCAGGAAAACTCTACTTTCAATCATCATATTATTACCAACAGCAGCACCATCAAGTTCACCAATGGCATTGGCATCATCAACGTCAATTATATTACATAATTTCAGTGTACGAGTTTTAAAGTACTCATTCATAATGGAATCACGAAGAAAAACACTATTGAATCTAACCAATATAAGGTTCTTACGATTTATGTAGCATACGTGGTTAATCTCATGACCAGCAATAGGTATGTTATAAAAGGAGCCCAAAGCTACAACAACAGCAATTAAATCATTCAGACCTTTAGGTAATCCACGGATGACAATGTCTGCTCTATTTAGCCTTCTATGTAAAATATGGTTTTCAGCTTCTAAAGATGATATTTTAGAAGACGTAGACGCTTCCAAATGACTCACTTGTTTGCTACATGCCAATAAATCAGTCTTCATCTCGTTAACACTTGATGCCATTTGACTTTTAATTTCAGAAACAGCACTGGTAAAAGCAGCTTTAATGGAAATTAAGTCATCATTGCCCTTGCTCATGAAAGCATCAAACTTGCGGTTTAAATCACGAACCTCATCCGCTAGGGTCTTGTTACGCCCGGTGTTTTCTAAACATACGGCACATACAAAGGAGAGTGATTTATTCTCCTTTAGCGCTGTAATTTCAGCATCAGTAATTTGGGCACATACAGTATGTATCCACAGTGCATTGGAGGCAGCCTTGCTTTCCAATAGCTTCATTGCATATACCACATTTATGCACTTTAGGCGCCATATTGAGACAGCAAGAAAGTTGAGAAAAAAAAAACACCAACAGCAACCAGCAACCAGCAAAACAGCAACAATTAAATGCAGAAGAACAGCAACAAGAATGCAGAAGAACGTGTGCAAAAAAAAATGTCTGCTTCGTATGTATTACACCAAAATATTAACTCAAAATAATTTAAATCACGTTAACAATAATAATAATGATAATAAAAGTTTAAAGTTTAATTCTTGTATAATACAGAAAAAAATTAATCAGCTGCCAGAAAAAAAAACACCTCTACTCAGGCATAGTGTTGCCAGATTAAACATAGGTTGGGAGAAATGTAGGGTATTTGATGGAACAGATATAATCCAATGCTTTAAATGCCAAGGATTCAATAACAAATCAAGTGACTGTAAAAATGAGGAAATTTGTTTCAAATGTCATGGAAATCACAAATCCAAAGAATGTAATAAGGAAATTATCAACAAATGTATTAATTGTATAAAGGCAAATAAAAGACTAAATATGGGACTTGATGAAAACCATGCAACATCAGATAAAGAATGTCCAGTTTATGAAAATAAACTTAATTTCAAAAAGAAAAGGTTAGGCCTATCTATTTAACAATTACAGAAGATAAACGGTGTATACACAAATGTATGTGGATTAATAAATAATTACGATCAAGTGGAAATAATTGCTGAGGAACAAAAACCAGATTTCATAATATTGTCGGAGACACATGTAACGAACGAAATAGATGAGAATGAAATACAGCTACCCACATATGATCACTATATTACATACTCAAACTCAAAAAAGACGGGGGGAGTAATTTTATATTTTAAAAAATCCTGGAATATTTCAAAGATATATGAGAAGATTTATGAATATAAGTACTGGATGAGTGTATTTATGGCAAAATTTATGAAAATGCAAATTATCATCATGGCTGTATATAGATCACCAAGTAGTAGTGAATCAGACTTTTGTGAAGTATTTGAGCAAGTAATCGAAGATTTATGCGAAACACAATACGACATAATAATAGCTGGCGATTTTAACATTGATTGGAGCAAAGAAGGGACTTACAAAAACAGATTAGAAAGAACTTTTAATGATAATGGACTTAAACAAATTGCAAATGAATATACAAGAGTAACACCAAACTCAAAAACTACAATAGACTATATAATAACAAATAATGAAAACATTTCGGCAAAAAACAATAGTGCTAATAAAATAGGGGACCATGAGGCAATTGACATAATTTTTGAAATCGCATCCGAGAAGCAGGAATTATTAGATGAGAGAGAAATTGAGGTTTTTAAATATAATAAAAACTCTTTTAATACAGAAATTAGTGCAATACTTAGATATAATGAAAATTATGACTTAAATAATACCGTGGACCATTTTGATGATTGTATTGAAAAAACAATAAAGAAATTTACAACCAAAAAAACCATGATCGAAAAAAGTAAAGTAAACAAATGGTATAATGCAGAACTAAAAATGTTAAAAAGAGTGAAAATTAATAAATATCAAAGAGCTATAATAGAGAACACTGATTTAGCGTGGAATAATTATAAAATTATAAGGAATATATATAAAAATAAAATTGTAATCGAGAAAAACAAATTTGTTAATAATAAAATAAATAACGCGAAAGATCAGAAAGAAATGTGAAGAGAAATAAAAAATTTAATTCTTAAGAAAAATAAAAATGTGATAAATACTGTGATATTTAATGAAATAGAATATAATAACAAATATCAATTAGCTATGCAATTTAATTATTACTTTGTCAACAGCATTAAGTCAATAACTGAAACAATAGAAAATGTGCAATATAACAACGAAATACCTGTGATAAATAATAGATTTAAATTCCGTGCAATAACAATTCAAGACCTTAAATTTATATGTAAAAACCTCAAAAACAAACCAGATTTTAATAAAGTTTCAATAAATATAATTATGGATAATTGGAATATTATAGGGAAATGTTTGCTTAATATTATTAATAAATCACTTGAAACTGGGGGTTTCCCTGATAGTTGGAAATGTTCAATGGTAACACCAGTAGAAAAAGTTGCAAAAACAAATAGATGTGATGAATTTCGTCCTATAAACACACTAAAAACATGTGAAAAAATTATTGAGAAAATTGTAAAAGAACAACTTGAAATATACATGGAGGACAATAAACTTTTTTCACGATATCAATCAGGATTTAGAAAAAAATACTCGTGCTAAACTACAGTCAATTACGTCATAAACAGATGGAAGTATATAGACAGAAAAATGAAAATTATGGCCATCTTTCTGGACTTTAAAAGAGCATTTGAGACTATTGACAGAGAAATATTGATTCAGAAACTTTACATGTATGGTATCAGGGAAACCGAATTGCTATGGTTTAAATCATATTTGATAAACCGAAAACAAATGACAAAAATAAATGGTGTGAAATCGAATAAAATTTACAATGAATATGGTGTACCGCAAGGTTGCATTCTAGGAGCATTATTGTTCATAATATACATTAATGACTTACCAAATATCTTAAACAATTGTAAAATTATTTTATATGCAGATGACACATTAATTTATGCAGAAGGTGAAACGGATGAACAATGCATTAATAATTTAATGCACGACATAAATAAAATAAATAAATGGCTTAAAATGAACAGATTAAAGTTAAATGAAAATAAAACAAAATTGTTAGAAATAAATTTGAATAGTGACTCAGTTTTTAAAATCAATAATCAAACAATAGAAAAAGTAAATGAAATAAAATACCTCGGTTTTATAACAAGGCAAGGACCTCAAATTCAAACAACACATCGAATACATATGTAAAAAAATCGGGAAAAAAAATCGGATTTTTTAAACGGGTTAGAAATAAAATATCATTAATAACTGCAATAAACATATATAACATAATGATTAAACCACATTTCGAATTTGGCTCTACAATTTTATATACATGTTGTACAACGAATCAAATATACAGACTACAAAAATTGCAAAATAAAGCTATGCGTTCAATATTAAAATGTAACAGATACACTCCAATAAAGACAATGATCGAAACGTTAAAATGGCTTAATATTCAACAAAGGCTAGATTAAAACACTATCAACTTTGTTCAGAAAATGAAAATTGGAACTGCACCTGATTACCTTATAGACCAACTTAATTATGTGAGAGAATTGCAACCATATAATCTGAGAAATGCAGAGGACTTTAGGCTTCCAAGTGTTACAACAACAGCTATGCAACGATCACTTTTCTTTAAAGGACTAAAGTTATACAACATGTTGCCAAATAATGTAAAAAATGAAAGAAATATTAATATATTTAGAAGAAATATTACAGAATTTTTTAGAAATAATTTGATTTGAGAGCTTATAAAGAATTTGTAAAATATATTTATCAGAATAATTTTAAAAAGTATTATATACTACTACTAACTAAATAAAAAAAAATACCTTCCCGGCGGACACCCTGTATTAAGAGAGTCTAAAGCAGAGATCCCCAAAACACCGCACATGAAAAGAGCATGAGAAGATAATTTGTATTTTTATTAAATAAATACATTTAGTCTCATTTGAGCTTTCATGTGCGTAGGTTGTGTAGTCGCTTGCTGCTTTTATTCAGGGTTGCCATTTTTATCTTATATTATTTTTGTGACCAGGTTGTGTAGTCGCTTGTACTAGGCAACACTGAAAATGTTTAATCTAGAATGGGAGAATGCCTTTTTATTTGCCGAAAATTACTTCGGCAAAGCTGAGTGCTTATTATACCAACGCATTTATTTATTTTTTTGTTTTAAAACTTGTCCTTTTATAATTATGAATTATATATACTCATATATTAAAAGCTTCTGCTTGAATTATTTTGAAAACTAGTTGAGTTTCAGCGTTTTCTATTTTTTTTAAACTTAAAATATCATATCTGAAATTAATTTATTATATACGATTTGAAATAAAGGTTTGTTTTTTTCGAATTTTATATAAATATTCCATACAAATTTAAGTAGATGTAGACTTGCTAAGTAGTTATAAATATAGTTACTTAAAAATTAAGAATGTATAAAAATGCTGCCTAGTCTTGAATTTTTTTTGCTTTTCTCTTTTAAATGTAAACAAAAATATTTTTTTTGTTTATTTTTGTAATAATAAAATTTTATAGAGAATTTTCCAAGCTTTCATTAAATGTTTATTATACATTTACTGTTTGTTTGAGTACAAAATAAAATGGGGATTTGTGTAGATTTTTTCGAATTTGTTCGGGGACAGCGACAAATATGTCTTGGTAGCCCTGGTAAAGTGAGAAAAAAAAATAAATTACGCTCAAAAACAAACAACCAACACAAACATAAATGTGAATGTATGTGTGTGGTGATCACTGGTCTAAAGTAATTTATTATTATTTGGTCATTAGTAAATTACTTTATTATTTATGGATTTATTTTAATTTATTTTTAAAAATATTTTTTTTTATAAAGGGTGTCCCAAGAAGAACGCAATTTTTAAATTTTAAATAAAACACAGATATTTAAAAAAAAATCGTGAAACTTTATTATATCGTAAAGTAGACAGAATGAGGTTATGTATGGAACAATATATCGTGCAGATGGCCGCCGCGGCTTTGCTGGCATGCACGCGATCTTTTAATCAAATTTTCAATGACCGTTTTGCATGAATGCTGCGGTATTTCATTAATGCAGCGTCCGATTTCCTCTTTTAAGGCTTGAGTCGTCGTCGGCTTATTCGCGTAAACCATCAACTTCAAAAAACCCCAAAGAAAAAAATCTAATGGTGTTAAATCGCACGATCTAGGCGGCCAATTCTGATCTCCAAAACGCGAAATAACACGACCGGGAAATGACTGATGCAGCAATTGAATTGTTTCTCTGGCTGTATGACATGTGGCGCCGTCTTGTTGGAACCACATGCCCTCACCTCACAAAACCACACCAGACAGTGACACGTTGAGGATGCATTTGCTTCTCGTGAATCACTCGAGGATTTTCCTCACCCCAAATGCGACAATTCTGCCTATTGACGAAGCCATCAAGATGAAAATGGGCCTCGTCACTGAAGATGATTTTATCGGCAAAATCAGCATTTTCATGTTTTCTCTCCAATACCCAATTAACGAACTCCCTTCGCTGTCCATGGTCAGCTGGCTTCAGTTCCTGAGTCAATTGAACTTTGTATGCATGAAGATGCAAATCTTTCGTCAAAATTCGCTGCAAAGTGGATTTGGAGACACCAATTTGCTGAGCTCGGTGTCGAATTGAGGTGGATGAAGTTTGAGCGACATCATCACGTACAGCTGCGACATTTTCGGTCGATCGACCTGGTCGATGTCGCGTTGTTGTCTTTACATCACTAACAGACCCAGTTTCGGCAAATTTATCCATTAATCTCTTTACAGTTGACTCTTTTGGAGCATTATTGTGACCCCAAATTGATCGCAATTTGCGAACTGTAGCCGCAAAACTTTCACCATTTTGGTAAAACAATTTCACAATGAGAATGCGTTGTTCATTCGTGTAGCGCTCCATTTTTACTAACCTCGTACCTTCTACAAGCAAACAATAACAATTGTTCAAATGTCAAACAATGACACTTCGAATGTTGCCAGATTTAAAAATTGCGTTCTTCTTCTTTACATCTTAAGTGAGAAGTTATAAAAATGTTTAATGGATTCATAATCGACAGATATCAATTAACAAAAGCTGAAAAATTTTCATAACTTGTTCTGAATTTTTTTTACTTTTTTATAGTTTTTTTGGAAAAAAAAGATAAGTTTATATTCTATTTTTGGTTGCATTTAAGTTATTATTTCTTAAATTTTTATCATACCAAATTTAAAAATCGTTCTGAATTTTTTTATGTTAAAAAATGTTTGCTGTTTTGTAGCCCTATTAATTGTTTTTCATTTAAAAATTAAATTATTTTTAAATTTTGTTTTGTCAAAAAAATATTCCAAAACAAAAAAATTAGATATATTATATTTAAACTAAAGTATTTTGATATACACACAGAAAAATTAAACTGCAAAAATGTTAAAGGTCTTTGTCCTACATAAACCTAGTACATATTTGTCACTTTCAATTTGTATTTGTATTCTCTTATCCTGTATTCCACACGCGATAGTAGTATTTTTATTTAGTACATATATTTTATTTATCTCTCATTGTCTACAGTTAATACAAATAAATATATAAACTAGTAGTGTGAATAAATAATAAATTATGCGTTTTCGTGTCAGTTGGAATGGAATGTTTCCTTTTTTTTCTGTTATTGCTGTATTTAAATGCATTTTCTCATAGAAATTCTCTGGCATCATGTCATTCACTCATTCATTCACTTGCACACACACACAAACACAAATACATTTAACTAACATTAAAGGCATCAACAGCAGTAGTAATACAAATAAATGTCTTTTTGTCCTTTTAGCTTGAACCTATGAAATATAATGTACTTACAAATCAAATCACAAGGAAAGTAGCCCTATCTAAATTGCTGGGATTTTTATGAAATTTGAGTATATGATAGAAAAAAATTCTTTTCTTCGATCTTCTTGATTTGTGTATTATTTTAAATTGAGCTTAAGATATCTTTTTATTTTTAAAAATTAATTATAAATATTTATTTATCCCAATATATCGTCACCACATTGAGTCATTTCTTCAGGGAAAATTTCTTATATAATTAATAAATGCAAATTATAAATTAAAAACTTATATTTAACAATTTTTTTTAAAAAAGGCGGAAATCAAAAGTTGTTTTTTTGTCAATATTAAAAAATAAAAATAGCACAAAAAACAAAAATAACAGTATGTATTTGAAAAAATAAAATACAGGTTGGTTGAAAAGTTCCTGCGCTAGAAATGAAAGAATATTGTTTTTGTTACGAAATATATTTTTTTATTCAATATAATCTCCTAGAAGCTCAATACACTTGTTCGAATACAAATCTTCCAATAATTTTATCCCATCCTTATAATGGTTTTCCGGAAGCTCTGCAAAATAACCGTCTACGGCTGCTATGGCCTCTTCATTCGACGAAAAATGCTTTCCACGAAGGAATTGTTTGAGATTTCTGAAGAGATAGTAGTCACTGGGAGCCAAATCTGGTGAATACGGTGGATATTCAAGCAATTCGTACTTTAATTCTTTGAATTTAGCCATCGTGAAAACACTTTTGTGAGCAGGTGCATTGTCTTGATGAAAAATTATTTTTTTTTTCTTTAAACCAGGTCTTTTCTCACGAATTTTTTCATCCAGCTGATCCAAAAGGTTGCAATAATATTCAGAGTTGATTGTTTTACCTTTCTGAAGATAATCAATCAACAAAATTCCTTTTGCATCCCAAAAAACTGATGCCATAACCTTCTTTGCTGTTCGTTGTGACTTCACCTGCTTTGGAGCTGAACAACCAGCTTCAGTCCACTGTAAACGTTCTTGTTTTAATTTAGGGTCATGGTGGTAGATCCAAATCTCATCCATAGTTATAAAACGACGCAAGAAGTCGGTTTTATTCGGCTTAAAACGCTCCAAATTACGCTGAGAAATTTATTTTCGATCCAGTTTTTGTTGAATTGTTAATGTGTCGGCACTAACTTTCCAAACAGTTTTTGTCATACGTAATTCTTCATGTAAAATATGGAGTACTCGTTCGTCTGAGATGCCTATGGCATTAGCAATTTCACGTTTAGTCAACTTTGGATCTTTACTAACCATATTATGTACCAGCTCAATGATTTCTGCTGTGGTTCGTCTGATCGTCTTTAAGGCTGGTACGACCACGTTTAAATTCACCAGCCCAAAATTCAACGCTGCGTTTTGAAGGTGAGGACTCCTTATACACTTCTAACAATAGTTCATAAATTTCCTTTGCTTTTAAACCCTTCAAAACAAAGAATCTAATGACTGCACGATATTCAATTTTTTTCCATATTAAAAAAAATCAATGACACGTCAACTTCAAATGGCTTGTTAACAAAGAAAGAATTGGCAGAATGACTTGCAACTTTGCATGTGTTCTCAGGACAGTTGAGAAAAAAAAGTTTGGAGCTAGCAGTGCCATCTCTTGGTGAGCGCAGGAACTTTTCAATCAACCTGTATTGCATGAACAAAAATATTTGAAATACATGTTATTTAACATAATAATATGTATCCTAGTTTTTATTAACTAAATTGCTATAATTTTGTGCAATATTTGCTATGTCTGTTTTATAATTAATTCGTTATGTATATGTTACTTTCATAATTTGTAACATTTCTAACATGTATATGATACTGTAATTATTGATGTCTTATCAAAATCAGGATAAGGATTAGAATTCGTGCAATGTAATGATAATGCTGTTTTTGTGTGGAAGTAGTGTTCCTGTATTTCTGTTCAGATTTGTGTCCTGCAATTCTAGTTTTTAATTTATTATTTGTTGTACCTTAATATACTTTACGACAATTCTCACTATCATTTCCACTACAAGGTATTTTATAAACTAAATTGGACATTTTGGATTTATCTATTTAACCTTCGTTTTGTTAAATAATCTACCCCAGCAAAAATGAAGCTGCCAAAGAAGCAATAAAAGCATCACTACTATGGCAAAAGCATCACTTCTTTTCTAATGGTTTCATTGATGAATTTAACATTAGCGTGTCATAGGATGGAAGTATTCAAATGTAGCTACTACCATTACTTATACTTTACTCTAAGGAAGCAATGATAATACAATGATTGGGTATTCTGGTGCATGAGTGGAAAATGTTCATATACTTTGTAGTGTTAAGCTTTGATGAAAATTTAATTCATAAGAGTGCAGAAAAATAAATTTAAAAAAGCGAAATTTTTGCATTGATATAGAAATACTCTTTATAAGTATAAATAAATAATTCTGCATTAGTGAAAAGCATTTTTAAAATATTTTTCAAAAATTTTATTGAATTTTTAGACACTTTTTAAAATATTTTTGGATAATTTAAAACTGGTTGTACAATTTGGAAACATATTAAGACAATTTTAAAATATTTTTGAACAATTTTAAATTAATTTTGCACAATTTAAAAACATTTTTGGGCAATTTGAAATAATTTTTACACAATTTTAAAATTATTTTGATAAATTCTAAATTAAAACTGGAAATGGTGTAGTGTTAAATAATAAACATAATGCAAAAATACACAGATTGCGTCCTCATAAACATTTAAGGCTGGAAAAATGCAAATGACAGGCCAGATAGTTTTAATTAAAGGTTAAAAAAAATATGTTTATCTTGATATTTCAAAACTTTTATAAAAATTGCAAAACTGCATAAATTCTAACCACCATGAAATTTTAAACTCAAATATAAAAAATGATTTAATAAAAAAACTAAAAAAGTTCATCAGAACTATTTTTTCAATTTGTATAAATGCTTTAGATTCAAAAAATATACGACATACTATAACTTATGCTTTAGAAGTAATGAAGAGTGATTTTTTAAGATATGCATCGGGTTTAAATCCAGATCACTGCATTTCAAATATGAACACATGAAATCTTCTGGAAGTGCCTTAGAATAACACCAAAAAATCATAAAACAGAAGTTTAGGAAGCAATGAGAGAAGTTATAGTCACAGAATGACTACCAATTTTTTTTTGCTGGGACCTTATGTGTTATATGTTTTATGTGTCACTATCTATATATTTCTTATTATCATAAATTTTTGATTTTTCTATTCTTTCAGATATAAGAGGAACATAAGTTAGAGATTTATAAATTTTACGTTCAGTAACCGTTCTCATAATTAAATTATTTCGGTTTTTATATTGTCTATTGATATAAAGGGTGGTTAAATTTAAAGGGCCGATGTTGATTTTGAATAAAACACAAATTATTTAGAAAATTATTGTCATTTCTTTTTATTATGATAATATGGCATAGTTCAATTATGTATGAAATAATATATCGGCCAAATGGCCGCCGCGACCTCGGCGGCACACCTCTATCCGATGATCCAAATATTCGATGACGCTGAGGCATAATTGGGGTTCAGTGCCATTAATGTGCCGAATTATCTCATCCTTTAGCTTTTAAATTGTTGCTGGCTTATCGACGTACACATTTTCTTTTAAGAAAGAAGTCCAACGGTGTCAAATCGCATGATCTTGGCGGCCAATTGACATCGCCACCACGTGAGATAACACGGCCATTAAATTTGTCGCGCAAAAGAGCCATTGTTTCGTTAGCTGTGTGGCAAGTGGCACCGTCCTGTTGAAACCACAAATCGTGCACATCCATATCTTCCAATTTGGTCCATAAAAAGTTCGTTATCATATCACGATAGCGAACACCATTCATAGTAACTGCCTGATCGGCCTCATTTTGGAAAAATTACGGCCCGATGATGCCGCCAGCCCATAAGCCGCACCAAACAGTCACTCTTTGTGGGTGCATTGGATTTTCGACAATCACTCTTGAATTATCATTCGCCCAAATGCAGCAACACTGCTTATTGGCGATTCCACTGAGGTGAAAGTGTGCCTCATCACGGAAGATGATTTTTTTCGAAAATTGATCATCCACTGTTGCCATTTCTTGCCACCATTCTGACCATTGACGACGTTTGGAATGGTCAAGAGGATTTATTTCTTGAGTCAATTGCACCTTGTAAGCGTGTAAATGCAAGTCTTTATGCATAATGTTCATCGACGACGAGCGTGAGATGTGCAATTGTTAGGCACGACGACGAGTTGAGGTGGACGGCTCTTCAACCACACTATAGCGAACAGCAGCAATATTTTCGGCAGTACGAGCTGTAAGAGCATGCACTGGTGTTTTCACATCTCCTACAGACCCGGATTGCTCAAATTTTTGCACGATTTTTCCGATTTTACGCACATTTCGACGATTAAATTGACCGAAAAAATCACGAAGTGCACGAAATGCATTTTGTTTTGAACGCCCATTTTCATAATAAGCCTGAATAACTTTAACGCGTTGCTCGATTGTGTAGCTTTCCATGGTTCAAATTGAGTTAGTCTGAAATTGAGAAATGTCAAATGAAATACAAAAAACAACTTGACGTTTAGGTGTGGTTCACATTCAACATCGGCCCTTAAAATTTAACCACCCTTTACATATTAATTGAATTGGGTAATTATTATTTACCAAAATATTTTTAATCTTTTCTATATTAATTTTATGAAATTCTGTATCGCTAATCTTTAATATCCTTTCAATCAAATTCTTAGTTGTATTAATTTTGATTCTTTTGGGCTCACTTGGAATTTTAAAGGGTTCTAAGATTGATGTTTTTCGTTTTTTTTAAGCATTATAATATATTAAAATTAAAGGCACCATATGCAAGTGTGGTATCATTGGACTTTTTGCTGGTACCTTATTTTGGTAATTTTTTGTTTTTATACCCTCCACCAAACAATTTTTTTCACCTTAAAATATTTTTTCACCTCAAAATTTGTTTTCATATCCAAAAAATATTTTTACCCCAAAAAATTTTTGAATACACCTTCATTATTTCACTTTTAAGGGTTTTTACATTATTTGTATCAAAAACAGTAGAGAATTTTTTAAGGTGGAGGTATGCAAAGATTTTTTTTTACTTGAAATTGCTGCTGTAAAAATTTAAAACATTATATTTTTATCGTATTCATTAGTAAATTTCAGCTGACTGGTATTTTTTTTTTGTGATATTCCTCTTATTTTGGATTTTAATGAACTTTTGGCGAAGCTGTATTTTGGTACTTTTGGGAAAAACTTCACAACCCTATGCTTAAACATGTGATAAATACAGGCTGCTCCATCTTTTATGTAGGTACGTCAATATTGAATAATTAAAAAAAAACAACCGATTTCCATATGTGTGATATTTTTGTTTAATTTACTCCTTTTAATTCATTTGGACTACTTTTGAATACAATACCTCAATCAAATTGTCGCCTCTGCTAGCCACGGCAAAATGTGCCCTTTGTGCTGCATTTCCCATTACTTTTTCGATCACCTCAGGCGGTATAGCGATGTTTGCATTTAGCCTGTCAATAGTCTGATACTTTTTTGCGTACACTTTGCTTTTCAAATAATCTCATAAAAAGAAGTCCGGAGGGGTCAGATCTAGAGATCTGGGCAGCTAGTCAATGGCGCCTTTTTTGACATCACACGTCCAGGGAATTTTTGTTGTAGAAGCTGCTTTGTTTGCAGAGTGGCAAGGTACATGGTGATACCAGTAACCGTCCAGATCTTTTTCTCCACATTTTCGGGCAGACATAATAAGCCAACATTCACTGATATCGTTTCCCATCGACAGTTTCGCCTTCTCTGAAAAAAAAGAAAAAATGACACAATGATCGTCCCAAACAATTGCTTTTTTGTCATGCAATGGTATTTCCTGGATCTCGTGTGGATTCTCCTCTCTCCAAATGCGCCATGTTGTTCTTAGATTTGCTTTTTCTATCACATATATAAATTTCATCAAAATCGGAGTTTTAAGGTTGGGGTACTTTCCTTGAACACATACATTTACTTGTACGTATATAGAGGAACTCTTTGGCATACCTTCTGTATAAGTTTTTCTTGGTTTTATTAAGTAACATTCTTATTTACTTTTTATTACTTTTTTTTTATTTAACCCTTTTGTTTGCTCCAAAAAATATGTTATATATGAAATACCTGATTTAATTAAAACGAGTAACAATGTCAGTCTTCCGAACTGTGGTGGCCGCATCTTTTAGTATGTCTAGTTTTTAAGCTGCAGGTATACAGGTTGGTTGAAAAGTTCCTGCGCTCGAAATGAAAGAATACTGTTTTTGTTACGAAATATATTTTTTTATTGTTCCAATGATCTTCCAATAATTTTATCCCATCCTTATAATGGTCTTCCGGAAGCTCTGCAAAATAACCGTCTACGGCTGCTATGGCCTCTTCATTCGACGAAAAATGCTTTCCACGAAGGAATTGTTTGAGATTTCTAAAGAGATAGTAGTCATTGGGAGCCAAATCTGGTGAATACGGTGGATGTTCAAGCAATTCGTACTTTAATTCTTCGACTTTAGCCATCGTGAAAACACTTTTGTGAGCAGGTGCATTGTCTTGATGAAAAATGATTTTTTTTTTCTTCTTTAAACCAGGTCTTTTCTCACGAATTTTTTCATCCAGCTGATCCAAAAGGCTGCAATAATATTCAGAGTTGATTGTTTTACCTTTCTGAAGATAATCAATCAACAAAATTCCTTTTGCATCCCAAAAAACTGATGCCATAACCTTCTTTGCTGATCGTTGTGACTTCACCTTCTTTGGAGCTGAACAACCAGCTTCAGTCCACTGTAAACGTTCTTGTTTCAATTTAGGATCATGGTGGTATTTCCAAGTCTCAGACGCAAGAAGTCGGTTTTATTCGGCTTAAAACGCTGAGAAATTTGTTTTCGATCCAGTTTTTGTTGAATTGTTAATGTGTGCGGCACTAACTTTCCAAACAGTTTTTTCATACGTAATTCTTCATGTAAAATATGGAGTACTCGTTCGTCTGCGATGCCTATGGCGCTAGCAATTTCACGCTTAGTCAAATTTGGATCTTCACTAACCATATTATGTACCTACTCAATGATTTCTGCTGTGGTTGCAGTTTTTGGTCGTCCTTCGCGTTGATCGTCTTTAAGGCTGGTACGACCACGTTTAAATTCACCAGCCCAAAATTCAACAATTGTTCATAAATTTCCTTTGCTTTTAAACCCTTCAAAACAAAGAATCTAATCACTGCACGATATTAAATTTTTTCCGTATTAAAAAAAATCAATGACACGTCAACTTCAAATGGCTTGTAAGCAAAGAAAGAATTGACAGAATGACTTGCAACTTTGCATGTGTTCTCAGGACAGTTATACCAACTTGAGAAAAAAAAGTTTGGAGCTAGCAGTGCCACTTTTCAACCAACCTGTATAAACATTTTTAAAGCAATTTTTGGCCATTCTATGTCAAACCGCACAGCGTTCGGATTTGTCATCTCCGATTTTAATAAAATTCGCCACAAATATTGTAAATAGGTAGTGTTTATCAAATAATTAACCTTTCCACCCCAAACCCTTTCGGTTTTCGAAATATGACGTCATGAAATTTGGCAAAAACGTCAAAATATCGAAAAAGTGTCCATACAAAGTCGCCCATAACTTCTAAACTATATAACCTAAAATTTTTGTATTGGTTCCACTTTAAAAGTGAAAAGATTACCTTCAAAATGGCATTCCAAAAGTTTTTTTGTATTAAAAGGTTAAAGGTCATTTTTTTAAGTTTAATATTTAAAGAGCCATATTTCCAAATCCAATTTTTTTAAAATTCTAAAAAAATATATGTTAAAAATTAAGGGCTCTCTACATTTGTGGCAAAATTTTAAGGTGAAGACTCATTTGGTTCCTGAGTTATGAAGGAAAACGTGGTCGTAAGCAAATTTACCATGACGGTTTCATATGCAAATCTTTTACATTCTATAAGTGTGTATGTGTGTACAATGTTTTGTATACATATTGTTTTTGTGTGTAAGCTTTTGCATATGAATAGGCTTTTGCATATGAATTACCCTCATAACTCAGAAACCAAATAGTTGTGGTTGCAGTGAGCAACAGTGTGAATTATGAATTTGAAAGCCCAGGTTCGATACCGAAAAAATCGAAAAATAAAATTTTTAATAATATTTGTGTAAAATATAAATATTAAATTTTACAATTGAATTGGCTTTTACAACTAAAAATATAATTTTATATGAAGACAGTTGTCGTAACCGGCTGAATTCAATTGGCAACAAATTTGGTGAACGCAACTGATACTGTTTTCTGGGTGTATGGATAAATAATTCTGAGCACTCATAGTTAAAGCTTTAGAATCTTATAACTCTTTTCTATAAAAAAAGATAAGATTTTGAGAACTTTAGCTTTTTAAAAAAACTAAATCTTTTTCCTATAAAAAAAGACTCAGATGCAGGGAACTTTTTTCTATACAAAATGTTCAATGAATTTGAACTCTTCTATAGAAAAAAGTACTCGAAATCCAAGTTTTTTTTTTATAGGAAAATGTTCTTAAAAGGAAAAAATCCTCTGAATCTGAGGACTTTTCCATAGGAAAATTCCTCAGAATTTGGATGCTTTTCTATAACAAAAAATTCTCAGAATATGAGTGCGAGTTTGCTGTAGGAAAAGTCTTAGAAATCTATAGATTTTTTAATATAGGAAAACCTCCTCGGAATTTGACAAAGGTTCTCACAAGCTAAAGGCCCAACTACAGTTGGCTTAAGTGACATAAGCTTTGTCTTGATATGAAACAAAATTTTAGAAATAAAATTATTTAATTTTAAAAAATTTTGATTATCGTTTCATGGCGATACCTAGCTTGAGTTACTTAAGCTAATTGTAGTTGGACCTTAAGATTTTTCAATATGAATGTATTCAGAATCTGAGTGTTGTTCTTAAGGTAAATGATATAAGGTTTTATCAATTGGAAAAATGCTCATAATCTGAGCGTTTTTACAGAAAAAAGTCATCAGAATCAGAGGGATTTTCTTTAGCAGACACTCCCTAAAATCTGAGAGTTTTTCTATAGAAAAAGTTTTTAATTTCAGAGGGATTTCCTGTTGATTTTTTTCTAAGCCCCAATAGATCACATCACATTCTGACCAGTTTTTGAAAATATCTCAGACCAACATTCAGTTTCTAAGCATTTTCCCTATACAAAAACTTTCTTGTACACTCAAAAAAAAAAAAAATGTTAGTAGAAAAATTGGTAAACGGGTTTCAATACCACTGTAATATTTTTGTACTGATTTTTAGTAAAAAAATTATTATTTAGAAAACTCTTTTGCTATTTATATTTTACAAATTACAGAATATTTACAATTTTTTGTTGCTAACTTCAGAAATCATTTACAAATTTTTGAAAACCAATTTGTTAAAATTAGCAATTAGGAAATGGTATGTCTTATAATAAAAACTTATACACTCACCAAAAAAAGTCTGTAATGGCAACTGAAAATTTTGCTGTTATTACGGGAAATTCTGCTAATTTGAGCCCAGCGGTATTTTTTGCTAATCTTAGCAACACGTGTCTGCAATGAAATTTTAGTAGACTTTTTGTAAAGTGGAATTTAAAATCTGTTTGCTAAAATCAGCAAAAAAAAATTACTAAATATTATTAATATTCACCCTTATTCTAGTTGTCGTCATCGACACAAGACAATGTCGTCTTGGGATTTTTTTTTTAAATTGGTATTCCCGTTGTCGTTATCGAAAATAATTGATAACTGTCGGCAAGTATTTGGTATTCTGTAAGAAAATGTGACGACGATATTGTCTTGAAACGTCTCTGATTTTGTCGACACAATTTTTAGTAACGACTTGAGGAAAAGTAATGACTGAAAAAAAAAAACGGAAAAAATGGGAAGAAATATCAAATTTATTAAATGCACTTGGCCCACCGAGAATAATGTGAGATGGATGGCAGAAGGTAAAGAAAGCATGATCATATAAAGTGCATTATAAACATATAACAAAATTTATTTATAGGTTTGGCGAGACTTAAAATTTAAAGTTAAAAAGAAAATGGTAGCCAACAAAGCTGAGTGTAATGCTACAGGTGGCGGAAGATTCAAGCAATTTATATTGAGCCCGCTGAAGGAAGCTGTGGCAAATCTTCTACAGTTTCTGAAAAAGCTGAACCCTAAGTTAAAGTCGTTTCCAACACTGAGCTGGTACGACCCCTGGGCTTAAAATCTTAATGTAGCTGCCAATCTTTGAAGGCTGTTTTATTCAGCCAAAAGTAACTTTCAAACCTTTTAAAAAAATTAGAAGATTAACATTCTTTAAAGTAACAGACTTTGATTTTGCTACTCACTTGTTATCCGGCAGATTAAAGATATTGGATTTCTGTATGAAAAGTCTTCTTTCCAATACTAGATTTTCTTTATTTTCTTCATCACTGGTATCAGAATTTAAATTACACATAAAAAACATTTTTTCACAAAAATAATAAACAAAATAAATCTGCCGACTCAATTTTTAGAGATGTGTTTTTGTTTAAATCGATAAACTGTCGACGTCGTTACAACACTGTTTTAGAATAACAATTTGGTGTCGAAGTGATGTCGACGTCGAAGCAAAGTGTGTTGACTCAAAAACGACGACGACAACTAGAATAAGGGTGATTAGTAAAAAGCTTTGAATTTATTTTTCTTATCGAGCATCAAAAATTTTGATTATATTTTTAAAAAACGAATTAATCATTTTGTTCTAATTTGGTAATTTCTGTTTTGAAAAATATTTTGTTCAATTTTTTTTTTTACTTTTAAGGTTAAATTTTAATTGTTTTTAGGGCGGATTTTTAGAACGAACATTTTTAGACATTTGTCGGTATCTTCACTTCCGATCCCTTTTTTAATATATGTAAAATTTTAAGGAAATTTAACTTTGTAGATGTAAGTTTTAATTAGAAATAACATTTCCTTCAATATCCACTTTTTTAAAATTAGTAATATTTTTTGCTAATTTTAGCAAATCGGTTTTCAAAAATTTGTAAAATGATTTTTGAAATTAGCAACAAAAATGTGTAAATATTCTTTAAAAATTCTGTAATATGTAAAATGTTAATTGCAAAAAGATTTGCTAAATAATAATTTTTTACTAAAAATCAGTACAAAAATAGTAGAGTGCGATTGAAAATCTTACTATAGCAAAAGTTTCAGATTTTCTATATGAAAAATCAAACACTTTATGTTATAGAAACTCTTAAGCAATTTTTCATATAGATAATAACTCAGATTTCGAACACGTTTTCCTATGAAAAAGCCGCAAATAAAATTTATAATTTTTTATATGAGTTATAGAGTCTTTAATGGATCTAGAGTAGTGGTCGGCAGAAAGAGAGAAATTATTTTATCTTTCTAGATAAATTAATAAATGAATTAATCGATAAGAGAATATCCGTATTCATTGAATTAAAATAGTTCATGTTTTTGTTTTCTCTATTATAAAAAATTAAAATAATAAAAAGCACTCTGCCTCATTTAATATATTTCAAGAAAATAAAAAAAAATCTTCCCACTCAACGTTCCACATTTTTAATTTAAAATGTAAACGAAAAACAAAATAAATACCTACAATAAAAAAATACCTATAATAAAAAAAAAAATTTTTTTTGAGTGTACTTTATTCCTTCAACAAAGCGGCATGTACTTGCTCTGTTGAAAGTTAGCGTGCTACCAAAAAGTATATAATTTTCTATAGAGTATGTTTCTCTCTCACGAACTTTTTAGTACTCTCTTATAACACGAACATAGTTTGGCGGCAACAAAGGTGAGTTTTGGTCGGCAACTTTTAGTAGTGCTTAGCGGTGCTGCCATATAACCAATTTTAACTATTTTTTTGCCGTTTTTTGGGATGCTAGAGATTTTTCAGATTATTTCATAAAAAAATGTTTTTTTATTTTATTCATGTATTTTTTCAGATTTTTCATATAAAAATATAATATTTGTTCAATATACTATTTATTTTTACTAAAATTAGACATGTCTAATAAAGTAAAAAATACAAAAAAAATTTGCAATTGTGTTAAAAAATAGTTAAGAATTCAAACATAACATTGTGACATAAAAAGTATTAAAGTGTGTACACACACATTGACCAACTATGTCTATTCATATCCATTATTTCCCATTTCTATAGTAAAAATATATAATAAAGAGATAAATATGCTATTAATTGTTGCAACATATAAATAAAAACCTATAAAAAATGCAATAATTTGAAAAAAATTGTTTTCATGAAAAAACAGGTAAACAGTTAAGAATCCCAAAAACAGGGATAAAAAATTACACTGTTTATGTGGCAGCACTGCATACACCAAATTTAATGTTTTTCAACACTTTAGCAACTTTGAAAATGTTGCCCTCTCATTTAAAAATGTTGCCGCTGAACTCTGTACCATGTTGAATTTCTGGTAGAGCGGGAAAAATACTCTATAGAAAATTATATACTTTTTGGTGCTACTGAATGAAATAATTGTATTTTTTGTGCTCTTAGCTGTGAGATTTGTTGACATTCATGTAGTGTACGTGTAAATTGCCGATTTTGTTCGGCCCCTGGGTGCTATTAGTGCCGATCACTGATCTAGAGGAAGCCATATATCAGGGATCATAAAACACAATTTTTGAAATCCCAAGGAAATTTCTTTTTATTTGAATACCCACACATATGTTACTACGCGTACCGGCCTTTAGGACTCGGCCCCAAGAACCGAAAATAGAAAAACATTTTCTTTTTTTATTCCAGAGCCAGTAATTTTTTTTTTTGAGCAACGTTCGATAAAGTGTACTTGAGCCGAACGGTTCTTATAGTGACTAGTACTACAATTGCTGTGTTTATGCGGCAAGCTATCAACTTTGGTTTGAGATAAGTAACATAAAACGTTGGCTTTTGTCATCTTTATATGGGAATGAGACAAGCCAGCGTTAATGGCTTGCCGCATAAACACAGCTAATACTATTCGTATTTATATTTAAATCAGATCTTACTCTCAGGTTGTGACCCGAACCTGGCACATAGTTGTAAAGTGAACTAGTGTAATTACTTTTACTGTGTTATAAATTGTCCCATTGCAAACTTTAAGGTTAAAGGATATTAAGTAAATTGCTATAACAACAAAAAAAAAAAAAAAATAAACGCACAAGAATTTATAAAGTTTTTTTCTATTTTTTAAAAGCGAAATGTTGTATTTTTAATATTGTATGTTAAGTTGAAATATTTTTTTCTTCTATGCATTTAACACTATAAGTTAAAATGAAAAGAAAAAATTGGCAAATTGTTTCTTATACATTTTGTTTGTGTTATTATTTCTTTGGGGATTTTTTTCCAATATCGTAAGAATTTTTTGGGGTATATTGTAGTGTTTAACTATTAGTTTTATTATAAATGTGCATTGTACATGCACAGAGCCAAAAGTAAAGTGCATAGTGCAAAGGCTAATGGCCTAAGGAATATGCAATACATACACATACAAATGTTTGTATGTATTTACAATATGCATGTATGTTTTTGTTTAGTATTTCTTTAACTAAAACTTATGCCCAAAATACATTCTTGAAAACTTGTTTGGTTTAGTGTATTGATAAATAACAAACTCATTTGTTGACGATGTGGTGATGTTTTGCTTTGCAACATAAGAACATGTTTGATTATGTAGTGTAATGGGAATACAAAGATGCAAAAGAAATAAACATGAACAAATTGCATAGTATTCTAACAATGTTAAAGTGATTCAATTAGATGTATTTTAAGTATAAAAATTAAACTCACAAAGTAAAATATAAATTTAAGATTTTATCTCTATAATACAATTTAATATTTCATTTCATGATTTATAATGCTACACCCAGAAAACAGTAACAGTTGTGGCCACCGAATTTGTTGCCAATCGAATTCTGGCGGTTACGACAACTATCTTCATATTAAATTATTTTTTTAGTTGTTAAAGCCAATATTCAGTTGTAAAATTTAATATTTATATTCCACAGAAATATTATTACGATCCAAAAAATTTTATTTAAAAAAAAATTATTTTTTAATTTTTCCGGTATCCAACCGGGGCAATAAGATTAATAGTTCACACTCTTGCTTACTGCACCACAACTTATTTTAATTTTCTTTGATATATTTGCCATTTACATTTTTGAATATTTTATTTTAAATGTTTGCCTTTTCTGGGTTTTAAATTCGGAAATTTGGAGTAATGAGCCCACCTCTCTACCCACCACACCACAAACACTTATAAATTTCAATGGCTAATTTTGAATTTAAACAATTTGTAAGGAACACAAATATTAGTATACATTTTGTTCATCAATACCAATCATTAGTGACGTCTATTATCAATACAATCCACAATTCGGAAACCCTAATTAAATGATATATTTAATCAGAATAACCATACTTATAGCTACCACTTTTGAATAACGACAAATTTTTAAAATAATTTGATAGATTGTAGCAAATTTCTAATATATTCACTAAATAAATGGTTGAATTTTATTTTTAAAGGTGATTGGAAATACAAATAATTGAATAATAGGATTGATTTTGAGTTTCTTTTTTTTTTTTTTTTGATCCCCAATACAACATTTTTGCTTTATTAATGGATTTTAGGTTATTCCAAATAAAATTAAATCCTCACAAATAAATGTTAATGGTTTTAACCGAATTGCAACCAATATTTTCTCTGGGTGTACATATTCCTTAGTACACTAAAAACTACATTCTTAAGTTTATTACTTCTAAATACTAGTTTTTCTGTACAACGATAAATTTTAATCATATAGTTTTCCTATACACGCTAACGTATGAGTGATGAAATATGTTTACTTTATATCAATCATACGTCATGAAGTACATATAAACAGAGAAGGAGAAGAAAAAAAAAACATAAAAATGTTGTTTATAACATTAATCTATGAAAGCGTTCATGCTTGAATATCATTTCAAGTCCATTTAAAATTGCAAACTATATTGTTTGATGAATCTTTATTGTGTTTTGTAATTATTCTGCCTTTTAAAAACTTGTTTAAGTTATTAAGTAAATCAATCTGTGCTGTTTTATTTTTATTTTTCATTTTACCAAAAAATTGAATATCACAATTTTTTGCAACCATGACAGACAACATTTCAATGCAATTTAAATGAAAAAATAGCAATAATAACAACAGTAGCGATAAAACAAATGTAAAAACTGAGGCGGTGTTAAAGTGGGATATATGTATTTGTAAAAGTGAATAACTAATTTTACGGTGCTACAAAATTTATCAATTTTAATTTACTTTTGAAGTGTTTTAGTGTGTAGGTTGTAAGTCTAGTTAAGTACTTACCAGAAATACTGCACTCACCAAATAAAGTCTGTAATGGCAACTAAAAATTTTGCTCTTATTACGGGAAATTCTGTTAATTTGAGCCCAGCGTTGTTTTTTTGCTAATCTTAGCAACACATATCTGCTGACGTGTAGTACAATGAAATTAGAAGAAAAATTAGTAGCCGCTAATAAATTTTAGTAAACTTTTTGCAAAGTGGAATTTAAAATCTGTTTGCTAAACTCAGCAAAAATAATTACTAAATATTATTAATATCAGTACAAAATTTTTAAATTTTTTTTCGAGCATCAAAATTTTTTATTATTTTTTTAAAAATATTTTAGACAAAATTGAAACAAATCAAAGGCTTAAAAACCTTAAAAATTGTTAAAACATAAATGAATTTATTATTTTGTTTTTATTTGGTAATTTCTGTTTTGAAAAATATTTTAGTCATTTTTTTTTAAACTTTTAAGATCAAATTTTAATTGTTTTTATGTCAATATCCACTTTTTTAATATCCACTTTTTTAAAATTACTAATTTCTTTTTGCTAATTTTAGCAAATCGGTTTTCAAAAATTTGTAAAATGATTTCTGAAATTAGCAACAAAAATTTGTAAACATTCTGTAAATTGTAAAATGTAAATAGTAAAAAGATTTGCTAAATAATATTTTTTTTTGCTAAAAATCAGTACAAAAATAGTAAAGTGGGATTGAAAACTTTTTACAAATTTCTGAGTGTAAATACTCGGATTTTGATGAAATTTGGAGAAATGTTTTTTTTAGTGCATTTACTGAACGATTGTGTTCTTGAAAAAATTAGACTTTACATCAGTCTAATAAACAAAATGAGATTTTCAAGTGAAAATTAGGAGTTGTAACCGTCTAAAAGCTATTCATTTCTTTAAAAAAATATGATTTTAGAACATTCATTTATGGAATAAATATAAAGAAACTTTTTCATATGTATGAACAAAATATTATTAACATTTATGAAGAAGTGTCATCATATGACGAAGTTTCTTCGTACTTATGAATAAGTTTTATCAATATTTATGTAGAAGTTACATCATATATATAAAGAAGTTTCATTAATATGCCGAATAGAGTTGTGTCATTCATGAACAAACTAATTCAATTGAACTACTCTTTACGTTGAACTAGTGATGAAGCTCGTAATCTTCAGCTTTTGTAAGTATTCAGCTCTTTTAGGTCTTCAGCTCTTTTAGGTATTCAGTTCCTTTAGGTCTTAAGCTCTTTTAGGTCTTTCGATCTTTTTGTTATTTTCATTCTTGCAATCAGCTGTTTTTAATGTTGCCAGCTTAAGTTTTTCTGTTCAATCATTAGTCATTCTTGTTCATAATTGCCAGACTAATTTTTTTTTTAAATATGCTGCTTTATTTTAAATGAAGACGTTATTCATTTCATTCTTTTAAGCAATTTTAACCCAGTTATTGTCACAATTATAATATTTTTACACTTGTTTTATAATTTTGAAAAATTATTATTCGTTTTTAGCTTTTTTTTATTTTTGTAATATTTTCCAATTTTAAAATGTTAAAATATTTTTTACCACTCTAAGTTAGTATATTTATGAATACTAATTTTAGGCACAAAGTATTTAATTATGTCGCATTATGTCTAATAATAATTTTTGTGTGTATTATTAGGCTTAAAATATTCCCAGCAAAAAAAATGGTATTCATTGTGTGACTATAACTTGTTTCATTGCTTCCTAAACTTTAGTTGACATTATTTAATGATTTTTTGGTGTTATTCTAAGGCACTTCCAAAAGAATTCATGTGTTCATATTTCAAATGCAGTGATCTGGATATAAATCCGATGCATATCTTAAAAAATCACTCTGCATTACTTCTAAAGCATAAGTTATAGTATATCGTATATTTTTTTGAATCTAAAGCATTTATTCAAATTGAGAAAATAGTTATGATAAACTTTTTTAATTTTTTTATTAAATCATTTTTTATATTTTAGTTTAAAATTTCTGAGGGTTAGAATTTATGCAGTTTTGCAATTTTTATAAATGTTTTGAAATATCAAGAAAAACATTTTTTTAACCTTTAATTGAAACTAGCAGGCCTGTCATTTGCATTTTTTTTAACCTAAAATATTTATGACGACGCAATCTGTACATTTTTGCATTATGTTTATTATTTAACACTACACCATTTTCAGTTTTAATTCAGAATTTATCAAAATAATTTTAAAATTGTTTAAAAATTATTTCAAATTGTCCAAAAATGTTTAATAAATTGTGCAAAAATTATTTAAAATTGTTGAAAAATATTTTAAAGTTGTCTAAAAATGTTTCCAAATTGTGCAACCAGTTTTTAAATTATCCAAAAATATTTTAAAATTTGTCTAAAAATTCATTAAAATATTTGAAAAATGTTTCAAAAATGCTTTTTCACTAATGCAGAATTATTTATTTGTTTTAATAAAGAGTATTTGTATATCAATGCATACATTTCGCTTCTTTAAACTTATTTTTCTGCATTCTTATGAATTAAATTTTCATCAAAGCTTAAATACCACAAAGTATATGAACATTTTCCAATCATGCATCAGAATATCTAATCATTGTATTATTATTGCTTCCTTAGAGTAAAGTATGAGTAATGGTAGTAGCTACATTTGAATACTTCCATCCTATGACACGCTAATGTTAAATTCATCTGGCAGCTTCATTTTTGCTGGGTTTTTACGCATTTTGTATGTATATTTACCGAATTTTCGTAATATTACATAAAACTTTACCTATTTTATTGTAGTAAATTTACAAACATTTTTTAAAGTGTACTAAAGTCAGTCACACACTGCTTAGTGCTCAACTCACTACAGCTCTGGCACACGGAGTTCAAATCCTGGCGAAGAAGGTATTGTTTGTTAGAATTTAAAAATTTTTTTTTTTTAATTTAAAATTTGTTTATACTTTTCTTATAAAATTATACGAAATATATTATATTGTTGGATCTAATCTGATACAATTTGATCTGAAATTTTTTGGATAAATTTGGATCTTACTAAATTCTCAAATACATTGCTGGGTCTAGTTAGATCTGACATTTTTCGGATCAATATATATCATTCTAAATCCCCAAATATATTGATATTTTTCGGATAAATTAAATATTACGCCAGATAAATTTTTTTAATCGAGAATATATATGAACATACATAGTTATGTATGGTCTTCTATATGATCATGACCATGTATAGCTCGATATATTTTATGAACATACATGATCCTAACATATATATTCGGATTCGAAATTTGAGGTTATATTTTCATATATGATCATATATGCTCATATGTGATTCACGTATGCTCATTAGTAAAAAACGTCATTACAAATGTGCGTGTAACTTTGAGAATATTTGCCGGA
Source organism: Eustalomyia histrio (assembly GCA_949748255.1). NCBI lineage: Eukaryota > Metazoa > Arthropoda > Insecta > Diptera > Anthomyiidae > Eustalomyia > Eustalomyia histrio. Next base: position 44,835,000 of record OX456524.1, read on the forward strand.
TTGACAAGAAATTTTTTGTGTGTGTACTCGAATATATGTATGTACATTACGAAAAAATAAAAAGAAATTAATTTTTTTTTTGAAAATCTTAACTGTATATAATCTCTTAAAATAACCATTTTACTTTTAATATACCCAGCAAAAACACACCTTACCAAATAATGGGTCTAATAATCTAAACTACAAGGTTTTCACGTATTATCCTTTATATTATAATTCTAACTTTTTTTTTATATGGAATGTGCCAAAAGATAAGGTGTTCTGCTTACGTGCAAGCTTACATATGCATATTAATAACTGGTTACTAATAACCAATAATTATTATATTTTTCTGTAAGAAATTAAGTGACACATTATTTTCTGATTTCTGGTAACCAATTATAATTTAACTTTGAGTAAGCGACAAGGTAATGAGATGCAGTATTGTGAATCTCAATTTCTAATCCGATTTTCTTCCAAAAGGAAATATATAAATTAACCAATTGTTGATAAATGTCCCGTTTTTAGTTTTTGTCGTATTTGGCACATTTTTAACCGATTTGTATCGACAGACGATAGTTGTTGCTTTCACACATTACTAACTATTTGGATCAATATGGTCTCAGAGCCAATTCAAAAAAAAAAATATATTTTTGCATACTTTTTAAAACACTTTTTCGAATCCTATTGGACAACACAGGGGATCAAAATTTTGGTACGAAATTGTACATTCCTTTAACTTTTAGTAACATTGAGATTCGAATGGGTTCACTTCATTAATTACAGCATACAGATACAATTTGGGACATATGTATGTATCCCATGGTCGTCCTAGGTCAAAAAGAGGAAGTTTTTTCTCAGTGTTAAAAATATTTTATTCGCATTGAAATTCAAGTAATTGTTATTTGATTTGATTTTTATAGATTTTTTTTCTCTTGATTCCAAATTTAATCTCCAAATTATTCGTTTTCTTTACAAATTTTGAAAAATATTTCGGAACTACAGTTAAAACTCAATTGTTCCCCGAGATATGTATATTAAAATTTTTGTCATATTCGTCATCTGAATGCCAAAATTAATTATATAAAATGTGTCAAAACATAAATAAGTTTAAACAAATTAATTCGACACTACTCCTAACTAGTTTTCACAAGTTCCTTTTCACTTATATGATAATTTATTTTATTATTAAATTCATAAATTAATAAAGTTATTTAAACTATAACCAATGACTAATTATTATTTATATTAGTATAATAGAAAAGATAAGCCATTACAGGTAACTTATTATTATTTAATTAAAAATAATAAAATAAGTAACATATTAAAGGTAATACATTATTTTTATTTTGAAAATAATGCTGAATGTAAGGAGTACTCATTACAAAGTAATGTATTATTTAATGATATGGCATTACCATGTTTCTGCTGGGATATTTTCAGTGTATACAACATTTTTCAATGAAAGCACAATTTTTAATTGCCATGTTTACCCTTTCAATATGAGATTATTCCACTAAAATAGGTTGCATGTTTATTAGTTATGCCCCCCTCAACTGCATATCCAAATTTTATTAAAAGTAGTTTTCTTGTAAGCGTTATGAGAATTGTAGTTTAGTGAATTTAAGTAAACGAAATGCATTATTTTTAATTGTGAAGATGTTTACAAAACATGTTCTAAATTTTTGTGTCTCACACACACACAAACACACATTTTGATACGAAGATCCTTAAATCATAAAAAAAGAAACTACATTTACTTCCTTCCCCACATTGTTCTGCATGTACTCCTACATATGTATCCGCAAATGTAGCAGAAAAGAGCAAATGTCATACAAAAAATAACTTTGGTCATGTTGATGATACATGAGATGATGGTTCACGGTTTGGTAGTGGTGATAATGATGATGGTCATTTTGTTTGTGTGTATAAGGGTTTTTTTTTGTTCGACATACACACACACAACTACTACTATTTGCAATTATGTCTGTGTATACATGGTTGGCATACAATTCGGACATACACATATGATACATGATGTTTGTGTGCATTATTTCAATTCGTGTTAACCATTTTTACGTTATTGTTCTTGTTGCTATTATTTAGAATCTGTGTGTGTGTAATTGTGTATGAGTGTGTGTGTGATTGTATGTATATGATGTTACATCCATAGAAATAAATACATTTATGTTATCCAACTATACCATATGTGGTCCAGTGGCTTATCAACAACATAAAACAAAATGATTTTTTTTGTGATTGTTTTAAAAACGTTCTATTTTTCTGTTGAAGTTTTGGCTTGTTTATAACATTTATACAACTATGTATGCAGTGTTATTACAATTTGTTCAAAAATTAAGCGGATTTTTTTTTTAATTTTTTCTACATAGTACTGTTTTAAATGAACGAAACTGGCGGTTAAATTTAGAAAGTTCTGCGCTTTTCATACATTTATAGGAAAATGCAACGGTCTTTTTCGATTCCATATACATCGTTTTTATGACTTGGCCTATAGTGGACTAAAACTTTGCAGAAATATTCTAGGCGTAATTGTGACTAGAAATTGTAAACTTTTTTTAACTTGTAGAATAAAAATATTCCGATACTGCCTCTTGAATTCAGAAAGTCCTTCACTTTACATACATTTATAGGAAAATATCGCTATCCTTTTCGATCCCATGTCCGCCGTTTTTATGACTTGGTTCACAATGGACTAAAACTTTGCAAAAATAATCTAGATATAATTTTTACTTGGAAATGCTATTTTTTTTTTAACTGTGGAACAAAAATATTTCGATACTGGCTCTTGAATTGAAAAAGTCCCTCAATTTTCATACATTCATATGGAAACAACACCGTCTGTTTCGTTCCCATGTCTGATCGGGTATACTCGTCGACCGAAAAACCGGGTAATAGGGGGCTCTATAATAAAAACCAAAAAGGGTGTCCCAAGAAGAACGCAATTTTTAAATCTGGCAACATTCGAAGTGTCATTGTTTGACATTTGAACGATTGTTATTGTTTGCTAGTAGAAGGTACGAGGTTAGTAAAAATGGAGCGCTACACGAATGAACAACGCATACTCATTGTGAAATTGTTTTACCAAAATGGTGAAAGTTTTGCGGCTACAGTTCGCAAATTGCGATCAATTTGGGGTCACAATAATGCTCCAAAAGAGTCAACTGTAAAGAGATTAATGGATAAATCTGCCGAAACTGGGTCTGTTAGTGATGTAAAGACAACAACGCGCCATCGACCAGGTCGATCGACCGAAAATGTCGCAGCTGTACGTGATGATGTCGCTCAAACTCCATCCACCTCAATTCGACACCGAGCTCAGAAAATTGGTGTCTCCAAATCCACTTTGCAGCGAATTTTAACGAAAGATTTGCATCTTCATACATACAAAGTTCAATTGACTCAGGAACTGAAGCCAGCTGACCATGGACAGCGAAGGGAGTTCGTTAATTGGGTATTGCAGAGACAACATGAAAATGCTGATTTTGCCGATAAAATCATCTTCAGTGACGAGGCCCATTTTCATCTTGATGGCTTCGTCAATAGGCAGAATTGTCGCATTTGTGGTGAGGAAAATCCTCGAGTGATTCACGAGAAGCAAATGCATCCTCAACGTGTCACTGTGTGGTGTGGTTTTTGGGCTGGAGGAATCATTGGACCTTTTTTTATGAAAATGAGGCAGGTCAAGCGCAAACAGTCAATGGTGTTCGGTATCGTGAAATGATAACCAGTTTTTTCTTGCCTAGAATTGAAGAAATGAGTGTGGAGGGCATGTGGTTCCAACAAGACGGCGCCACATGTCATACAGCCAGAGAAACAATTCAATTGCTGCATCAGTCATTTCCCGGTCGTGTTATTTCGCGTTTTGGAGATCAGAATTGGCCGCCTAGATCGTGCGATTTAACACCATTAGATTTTTTTCTTTGGGGTTTTTTGAAGTCGATGGTTTACGCGAATAAGCCGACGACGACTCAAGCCTTAAAAGAGGAAATTGGACGCTGCATTAATGAAATACCGCAGCATTCATGCAAAACGATATATTGTTCCATACATAACCTCTACTTTACGATATAATAAAGTTTCACGATTTTTTTTTAAATATCTGTGTTTTATTTAAAACTAAAAAATTGCGTTCTTCTTGGGACACCCTTTATTATACTTATTTAAAAAAATAAAAGTCTATAATGGCAATTGACAATTTTGCTGTTATTACAGGAAATTTGGCTATTTGATGAGCCCAGCGGTATTTTTTGCTAATTTTAGCCACCCATATCTGTTGACGTATAGTACAATGAAATTAGTAGAAAAGTTAGTAGCTGCTACTAAATTTTAGTTAACTTTTTGTAAAAAGGAATTTAAAATCCGTTTGCTAAAATTTGGAAAAAAAAATTACTAAATATTATAAATAGTAGTACAAAATTTCAATTTTTTTTATCGAGCATCTAAATTTTTTATTTTATTTATTTTTTTGTTCAAAAATATTTTAGACAAAAATAAAAAAAAATCAAAGACTTAAAAATTTTAAAAACAAACGAATTTATTATCTTGTTTTCTGTTTGAAAAACATTTTAAGTCAATTTTTTTTACTTTTAAGGTCCAATGTTAATTGTTTTTAGGGCTGATTTTTTGAACCAAAAAACTTTTAAGTGCTATTTTAAGTGTATGTCCTATTTTTAGACATGATTCGCTGTATTCACTTCCGATCCCTTTTTTTAATCTATGTAACATTTTAAGGGCAATTTAAGTTTGTTGGTGTAAGTTTTAATTAGAAAAAACAATTCCTTTAATATATACTTTTTTAAAATTAGTAATTTTTTTTTGCTAATTTTGGCAAATCAGTTTTCAAAGAGTTGTAAAATAATTTCTTAAATTAACAGCAAAAATTTGTAAATATTCTGTAATTTGTAAAATGTAAATAGCAAAAAGATTTGCTAAATAATAATTTTTTTACTAAAAATCAGTACAAAAATAGTAAAGTGAGATTGAAAACTGTTTACAAATTTTTTTAACTAAATTTTTAATTTCTGAGTGTAAGTTCAAATTCAAATTATTAGAAATAAAAATTCTTTCAATATCTACTTTTTTTAAATTAGTAAATTTTTTTTGTTTATTTTAGCAAATCTGTTTTCAAAAATTGTAAAATATTTTCTAAAGTTAGCAATAAAAATTTGTAAATATTCTGTAAAAGTTCTGTAATTTGTAAAATGTAAGTAGCAAAAATAAATTAATAAATAATATTTTTTTTACTAAAAATCAGTACAAAAATAGTAAAGTGGGATTTAAAATCGTTTACAAATTTTTCTACAAACTTCTTTTTCTGAGTATGCTTTAAGTTAAAATTAAAATTTTTCTCTTGATACTTTTTGATCATAGTGTTGGTATGTGTATCATTTTGGGCATTGTTTTTCTGCTTTTTGTTGTTCATTTTATTGATGTTCTATATTTATTATTTTAGTAGTTAGTTGGTTTTCATTGCCCCTTCCCTCCCAAAACCCCTCATCATTTAATTTATGGAAGAGGGCTTGTTTTAGTGTCAATGAGAACATGCAATGGTAAATTATTATAGTTCATGTTCGGACTACTTCAACAACGGCAATAATGTTATTATGACTTAACGTTTGTTCAATTTGGGTTTTATAGTTTTTTTTTCCTCTTTTTTAATTTGTAAATATAATTTGATTTTGCAATTTTTATACGTTTTTTTTAACATGCTATGGAAAAATGTGATTTTTTTATTGATTGATTTTTATAGACATGTACAAAAAAAAAAACAAAAAATACGTTTGTTGACGTAGTTACACTCTAAGTTTTAAGACGGTAGAAATATATCAATACATATAATAATTTAGTAGAAAATAACTATGTACTGTTTTTTAAGTTTTCTAAAAAAAGTTCAAATGTTATTTTTACCGATTCAGAAAGTGTCAGAGTGTTACGTGGCTTCGATTTGAGAAAAATATTCTATAAATTTTGTACATTGCAAATATACAGTAATTAGTGACATCTAAACGTATGATTAATATGATGTTGATTATAAGTCCAGTTGTGATAACTGATTAAAAAACATATTGTATATTTAAATATTTGTTAAATATTGGAGATAGATAATATTTAAGGAATATTTTTATCACCTTGAAACTTTCTGAATGTAAAGAAAAACATCTAATTTTTTTGTAAAGATTTTTTTTGCAATTGTAAAAAGATGTAAATTATAATAGAAAAATTAAGTTATCCATTTTATTCACCATTTTTTTTTTTAAATTGCCTATTAAAAACTCTATTTATTTTCCAAATTTCATTAAACTATAAAAAATAATGTAGTTAAAATTCTATAGAAAATTGATCAATATTTAACCACTCCTACTTTATTCCATTTTTTATTCATATCATTTAGGACAAGATACACTTAAGGTTTGGCAATGGATTGATACACTTCATAAAGACGTCTCCATGAGGCTCACAGGGAAGGTCTGCAGAGTGGTTAATTCCGATTTTGATAAAATTTGGTTATGTGTAGGGAAGGCAAAATGAATAAACACCCCATGGAAAAATCGAAATATAAATATATTAACATACAAGTTTTTGTATTTGATAATATGCTCATACATGAACATGTATGTTCATATATGATTATATGGGCACATGTGCCCATCATTATGATTTACGATGTAGTTGGGTTGAGTAGTCTGTATCTCCAGCACCGCGACCAAGTAGATCTATTGTGCACCATCTAGTATTTTTCTCAGTTGTTCTCCACACTCTAATTAATTTCTGTAGAAATTTACCCAACTTATAGTAGGAAACTGTACTCCTACTATAATTTGGGTAAATTTACTCTGTAAGCGTAAATGAAAAAAAAAAAAATACACACATTATGCGTAAGCTGATGAACACAAAATAGGAAAAATTACATTAAAAGTGCGTAAAAATTCAATGAAATTTTAAAATTTAAGAGTAAATTCACCAAATTTGTGCGTAAAGAAGCACGATTTCCCTGTAAATGTACATAAAAATGCGGAAAAATCCTACAAAAATGCGCACATTTTCTTAGTAATAAAAAACAATAAGTTTGGTATTTAGTAATTATTTTTATTTTTTGTTAACTCACAGCAAGAATAAAAACAATAAATTTATTGTTGAGCAATTCCAAATAATTGATTAATTTAAAAAACTAATGAATCTATTTTAAGGTTTGAAAATTTTATCGATTTTTTTTCAATTTAAAAAGTCATATTTTTTTTACTACTATAAATTAGTATATTTACAATCTTTGTGTGTAAAATTTTTATTTAACAAAACAATACTAATTTTAGGCTTAATATGTTTAATTGTAAACAAATAGTGTTTAAAAATACTGCGTGTGTGTATTATTGTATATGAAAGTGTGCACAAAAAAGTTTTACGTATTTGGTGTTTATATTTAGCGAATTTTCGTAATATTACATAAAACTTTACCCATTTTATAGAAGTAATTTTACAAGCCTTTTTATAGAGTGCAGTGCAGCCTTGAGTAGCAGTACAATGTTCTTCACTTCCAGCTTCTTGTATTGTTCCTCCATAATATCAGGTCTGCCTAATGTAATAAATCGTAGGTATGCAAAGGCAGGACATTTAGCCACTACATTCTCCATGGTCTCCTCATCTTCAATACAATATCTGCATGTCGTATCTCGATCATGTCCTATTTTATTCAGGATGTAATTACATGGATAGTGTCCTGTCTTAGATTTGGTCTGTTCATCTTAGATTTGGTCTGTTCATCTCTTTTCATTGTATGATAAGAATTTCTTTGAGTGTTTCAGTTGGTTGAGGGCTTTATGGCACTCTAGCACAGATCTATGGTGATAGATGGGGTTTTTTAGGACCTTTATTACAGCCTGGCTGTCCGCCATTAAGTTTATTCTTGTTCTCACAATATTCCTTTCCAGAAGTTCAGTCGTTGCTGTATAGATAGCATATAATTCTGCAGTAAATATAGTTGAATCTTTTTTTGCCCAGAGGTATGTTAATTCTGCACCTAGGTCCGTATACACCGGCGCCAACTCCGCTAGAAGTTTTGGATCCGTCAGTATACCACTTCAGTGCATCTTCCCTCACCCTGGGGATCAAGTTGCCATTCTTCTTTTGTTGGGATTTGAACTTTGTATTCTCTTCCCAGTTCAATCACTGGATTTATTTGATCACTACATAGTGTCATGTTCTTTATGGAACTTGCCTCGTTAAGGACCTTCAGATGGCCTTTATGGTCACCTTCTTTGAACTTAAATAGTTTGTGTTGTTTGATTGCTTGCTTCATAGCTTCTCCCTGTATCGCCAGGTGCAAAGGATCCAGGTTCAAAATCACCTCCAGTGATGCAGTTGGAGTCGAACTCATTGCATCTGTAATGTTCAGACATACTAGTCTTTGAATCTTCGATAGCTTCTGCTGAGCTGTATTCTGTGTTGTATTTTCCCACCACCATATGACCATACCATACAAATACATATATGTGTATATATGTGGTCATATTTATACATGATTTATACATGACCATGGACGTAAATGATTATGAATGCCCATGTGTGATCGTATACAAGTTCTTCTATAACCAATTTTATATTTCGATTTTCTTATATGATGTATTTTCTTTTATGGGCCGTGTCATATTTAGTAGACGATACGTAGACTTAAAAAACGGAAATAATTTCGTATAGCAGAATATTTGAAAAAAAACGCATTAAATTTTTTGGTATATAGCTTCAACGTTCCCGGTAAAAGAGATACGTACGCGCATTGCCCAAGTTATAGACGCAGAAATGCAACGTTTTTTATTTAAATAGTTGATATACAGATGGAAAGGTCACTTTAGGAAAAGTCACCCGAAAACGGAATAACTATGAATATCAAATGACAAAAAAGTTATATAAATTTGGTGGCTGCACTGATATGCATTTCCATACAAAACCACAAAAACACATTAGTTTTTTATTGTGTTTTTACATAAAACATAAAAACTTTAAACATGACGATATAAATATGAAAAATCTTAAAAAAAATCCACCATTTTTACCCCCTTTTTAAGCCACTTATCATGTGATTGGGCCGCTAAAAAATACGTGTTCATTAATTTTGTCTTCGCTACAACATCAAAATAAACCACATAACAGACATTCTTTGCTTGTAAATTATAAGGCGTTATTGAGACATACAGGTTGATTGAAAAGTTCCTGCGCTCGTAATGAAAGAATACTGTTTTTGTTACGAAATATATTTTTTTTACAATATAATCTCCTAGAAGCTCAATACACTTGTTCCAATGATCTTCCAATAATTTTATCCCATCCTTATAATGGTTTTCCGGAAGCCTTGCAAAATAACCGTCTACAGCTGCTATGGCCTCTTCATTCGAAGAAAAATGCTTTCCACGAAGGAATTGTTTAAGATTTCTGGGAGCCAAATCTGGTGAATACGGTGGATGTTCAAGCAATTCTTATCTTAATTCTTTGAATTTAGCCATCGTCAAAACACTTTTGTGAGCAGGTGCATCGTCTTAATGAAAAATGATTTTTTCTTCTTTAAACCAGGTCTTTTCTCACGAATTTTTTCATCCAGCTAATCCAAAAGGCTGCAATAATATTCAGAGTTGATTGTTTTACCTTTCTGAAGATAATCAATCAACAAAATTCCTTTTGCATCCCAAAAAACTGATGCCATAACCTTCTTTGCTGTTCGTTATGACTTCACCTGCTTTGGAGCTGAACAACCAGCTTCAGTCCACTGTAAACGTTCTTGTTTCAATTTAGAATCATGCTGGTAGATCCAAGTCTCATCCATAGTTATAAAACGACGCAAGAAGTCAGTTTTATTCGGCTTAAAACGCTCCAAATTACGCTGAGAAATTTGTTTTCGATCCAGTTTTTGTTGAATTGTTAATGTGTGCGGCACTAACTTTCCAAACAGTTTTTTCATACGTAATTCCTCATGTAAAATATGGAGTACTCGTTCGTCTAAGATGCCTATGGCATTAGCAATTTTACGCTTAGTCAAACTTGGATCTTCACTAACCATATTATGTACCTGCTCAATGATTTCTGCTGTGGTTGCAGTTTTTGGTCATCCTTCGCGTGGATCGTCTTGAAGGCTGGTACGACCACGTTTAAATTCACCAGACCAAAACTAAACAATGCGTTTTGAAGGTGAGGACTCCTTATACACTTCATAAATTTCGTTTGCTTTTAAACCCTTCAAAACAAAGAATCTAATGACTGCACGATATTCAATTTTTTCCATATTAAAAAACATCAATGACACGTCAACTTCAAATGGCTTGTAAACAAAGAAAGAATTGACAGAATGACTTGCAACTTTGCATGTGTTCTCAGGACAGTTATACCAACTTGAGAAAAAAAAGTTTGGAGCTAGCAGTGCCATCTCTTGGTGAGCGCAGGAACTTTTCAACTAACCTGTATTTATTACATTTCCAACTGCTATAAGATATATTTATTATCATATAGCTGATTATAATATCGTTATCATAATATATTAGATGAGCAGAAAATTTTTATGATTTACTAATGTTGCCAACAAAATCACTAAAACTTCTGTTCTGTTTCAAAAAGATAACCAAAATTTCTGTTGTTTGTTAACACATTTAATATTATGAGTGTATGAAATTGTTAACACGGATTTTCAAAGGTATTTAAAAAAAAAACTTTTTTAATTGAATTCACAACAAAAACCAATTAAGCGAATATTGATAGTAAGGTTTAAAAAATTAATTTTAAATCACTATCAAATATTGATACTCATACATAATTGGATCAATATAAAAAAAAAAATCATAAACAAAAACTACATATGATAAGCTTTTGAATTACTTTATCCTTTAACCAAAATTTACGACACCGTAAATTTTGTTTTATTATTATTTGTTTTTTAAACGGGGTTGTTTTATTTGTGTCTGAAAAGTTTAAGTAACTACAACATTTTTTATAATAAAATGTTGCAATGTTGTAATGTGACAAAACGTAACAACAACGGACAATATCTTAATTTCTGGTTTGGGGATTATATCTAAAAATGTTGTGGACACGAGAAATTGGGACTATAATAATAGTCCCTATATAGTATATTAGAGTTCTGTATTATGTTCACCGATTACATTTCCATACACACCTAATAATCCATGGTTCATTTTACGAAATGTCATTTTGACATTACCAAAAATTTGGTAATACATATATACAAGTGACATTTCCTATAAAGTAACAAATTTTGAATTGTAAGTTTTACGAAATTACAAAAAAAGAAAATATATGTATAAATATATAAAAATTTTGTTAAAATATAAAATAATTTTGTATAAAAATTATTTTATTAAACTTTGTTTGTAATGTAGTTTTTACGAAATTTGTAAACTTGAAAAAGTTTTTACCACGAAATTTTTCATAAGTTACAATTTATAAATTTATGAAATTTGTAATATACCAAAGTATTGTAATATGCACAAATTTACGAAAAATATATTTGTATATTAAAGCATGGATTATTATGAGTGCATACAAAGGTTCTGTGAGTACCCGGCCTTTGGTCCGATTTAGGGTGTTTTTTCCCTCTGGAGTATATTCATATAATATCACTATTCATATGAAGTTCAATTCAGTATTCATATACAATTCATGTAAAATTTAGATTTAATTGTTGGTTAAATTTTTACTAGACATTCAATAACCCCGTTAAATAAATATATTTTAAGTAAATATTTACTCCCAAACAATGCAGTATTCAGTTCCTTACTACCCTGCGGGAAAAAAGGGGTCAGTTGGGAATAATTCTTTATTTTTAAATTCTCTTAAATGTACACTCACAACATTATGCAGTTCATTGTTTTTAGTTTAAAAAAAAAAGTTTTTAATGAAATATTTATTTTAACTTTTTATACATTTGTTCAAAATGTTTTACTGTCATTTACCGATTTTTTTTTTGTTTTATTAATTGTTTTCATTTGTTTGAAATTTAATACAAAAATTTACCCACAAAACGAACATTTGTGATTTATTTGTTTCCATTACAGTCATTACAAATATAAATTTTGTTACAAAAAAAAAAAGAAATATTAAAAAAATTTCAACTTTATTTTTTTTCTTTAAATTGTTGTTTATATACAAAATATTTTAAACACACATAAGGCCATTTACACAAAATGTGTTTGTAGTGTGAGAGTATACATTTTGTAGATTAAAAAACAAACAAAATTACAAAAAACCGAAACAATTTCAAATAAATGAATAATCATTTATTTTTACGGAATTTGGAAGGTAATTTTTTTTACTGATTTTCAAATAAATAAAAGTCTTTAAATAAAACATAATTTTTTCTGTTATTTTTTTCTGTTATTTTAACTTATAAACACTTAAGTGTAGTAAATATAAGAATTTAAAATTGACGAAATAAGTGAAATATGCTAAATTCGAAAATAAAATGTAAGATAATTTGACTGAATTTGTAGTTGTTTTTAACTATTTTTGTAGCTGTCTTTAATTAATTTTGTAATTGTTTTTAACTACAGTTGTAGTTATTTTCAACTATAATTGAAGTTGTTTTTAACTACATTTGTAGTTATTTTTAACTGTGTTTGTAGTTGTTTTTAAATACGTTTGTAGTTGATTTTAATTACATTTTCAGTTGTTTTTACCTATATTCAAAGTTGTTTTTAACTATATTTTTAGCTTTGTTTTACTACATTTGTAGTAATTAACTACATTTATAGTCGCTTCTAACTACATTTTGTGGGTATTTTTAAGAAAATTTGACTGCACTTGTAGTTGTTTTTGACTATATGTGTAGTTATTTTTAAATATATTTGTAGTTGTTTTTAACTACATTTGTAGTTGTTTTTAACTGCGTTTGTAGTTGTTTTAACTACGTTTGTAGTTGCTTTTAACTACGTTTGTAGTTGCTTTTAGCTACATTTTCAGTTGTTTTTTACTTACATTTGTAGGTATTTTTTAGATTTTTACTATAAATTTTACTACATTTGCATGTTGTTTTTAAAACATTTGTCCGTTGATTTTTATAAGTTAAAAAAACTTCATATTGCATTTAATTTAAATGCAAATGTAGTGTAAACCTTTTTCAACTACAATTTAACTGTGATTTGCAATTTAGTTACCTGAGAGCAGTTTACTTTAAAACTATACTTAAAAGCTATTGCCTTTGGGACAATTTGAAACAAATATCGTTGGTCTTAAAGCTGACAGTGCCATGGAGTTTAAAGAAAAAAATATGTTCCACAACCGATTCTTTAAGTTGGGAATTGGGACCTGTCCCGGGATAAGTGAAAACTGAACCGGTTCCGAAAAAACATATCTCGAGATAGGTGAAAAGAGCACCGGTTCCTAAAGTACCTATCACGCGACCGGTTTAAAAGTCACGACTTGTCCAGTCCTGTGACTTTTCACAGAGGGCAATTGACCCCCTTCTAGGACAAGCCCATGTTAAAGTGATCGGTCCCGTGACCGGTCCCTATCACAATGAACCGGTCATGTGACGTGTCCTGGTATAGGTCCTTTTCCCGCAAATGGATATGAATCCATTTTGACCAAAAATAGTATTTTTGTTTAAAGTTTGCATATTGACGAGTTTATTATAAAAATGAGGTAACGACATTGTACATTTTAGGACAAGAACTTAACCCCGTTTTTGCTTGCTAAAAATACAAGAATTGAGCGAAATATGTTGTTTTGTTTACGGTCTGCTCTTGTTATAAAGGACAAGAAGTTCTTTGAAACAAAATGTTTATTTGTTAAATTTTTAGGTTCTAAAGCTGAATTGCTAATTTGAATAAGTTAATTTTTCGGTTAAAGTGCATTTTATAGGGCGTTGGTTAAAAAAATATATGACAGCCTCTGGAATAAACAATAAAATGTTTTTCTATCTTCAGCTTCCTCTAGATCTATTAGATCTAGGGTCCTTATAAAAAAAAATTAAAATTTGCAATTTTTCCAATGTAAAGGGAACAATTTTCCAACAAAATTAAAATTTGTTTAATGTTTTAAAGTTCATTATTTGTTTTATGGTCGCAGATAAAAAAATTTTCCCAAAATAGCCTGTAAGGAAATACTTTATAAATCAAAAATAAACATTGGTCGCAAAAACAAAACAAGTCTGTAAAAAATTTTCTTTTTCATTCAAGAGGAGGTCATATATTTTTTTCTGATAAATCACATTTTGTTGGGACCCCAATAGATCTTAAATTGATCTAGATGAAGCCACATATCATGGATCATGAAAAAAATGCAAAAGGCCCCAAAAATTAAAGATAGAAAAAAGAAATTCTATTCCATTGCTGAGGGGGTTACATTTTTGCCAAAAGTGTGCAGATAATTATATTTTATTTTTATTTTTTTTTTTTTTTGCAGAAATCAAACTATACACCCAAAAAAATAAATATAATTTGAAAAAATTAACTTATTTAAAAGAAAAATTGAAATGAAAACGACGCCAAACAACTTTTACCAACATTTAATAAAATTTTCCTCAAAACAAATTTTACTTCAAATTTGGTCAACATTTTATTATTAAGAACTAAATTTGTATTAGAAAACGGTAAAATTTCCTTTTAATTAATTCACATATCATCTTAAATTTTACTGTTAGTTAGGAAATGTTTCCTTAATTTTAGGAAATTTTTTTTTATTTTTTAAGTTTTTTAGATAATTTGTTTTACTAAAAACTAGGACTTAACTCCCCAAAAAAAGAATATATTTTCTAACATAAAGTTAAATAGCACTTCTTTTAAACGGAAATTAGCCTTAAGTTTGATAAAAAATTTTCTAATAATTATGAAACTGTTTCCTTGATAAAGGCAATATAAAGGTAATTTATTATTCCATATATTTTAAAATACTTTACACTTTAGGAGTTCCGCTTTGTAAGGACATTTTTTTCTTTAAAATAAATTGAATTAAACGCAAAGTCAGATTCTTTTCGTAGTTAATAAATAGTTCTCCTTGAGAGAACTACAAAAAGGGACGCCCTACGTGACACACTGCATCTATGGCTAAGGAACACGGGGGGTCCTTTGTCTTCTTAAATTAAATAATGTAAGGAAATTATTGCGAAAGCAGAAAATATCACAGTTACATTTCTTATTATTATTGGAAAATGGAAAAATGTCATGTTTATTTTATGGCATTTTAAGCTTAAACTTTAATTGACATATGCAAATTTTAATTTTTTTTTATTATTAGAAAAAAAGTTTCAGTGCCGTTATGTTGTATGTTAATGTTTAAAATGTGCTGGCAATATTTTGTATTGTAGTCAGCAAACAAAATTATTATTGTACATAAAAGTTCAAATTCGAAATTTTTTACCTTTTGCTAACAAAATTTTAATATATTTTTATACCCTCCACCATATATGGTGAGGGTATATATCAGTTTGTCATTGCGTTTGTAATATGTCGAAATATAGGTTTAAGACCTCATAAAGTATATATATTCGTGATCCTTTTGCAATTTTAAGTCGATTTAGCGATGTCCGTCTGTCTGTCTGCGAAGACGCAAGCCTATTTTTACCCAGATTATTGAACATCCTACCGAGCAGTTTGGTATTTAAAATGAGCAAAATCGGTCAAGCGGTTCAAGAGTTATGAGTGAAAATGTGAAGGTACCTCTAAATTTTCCATACAAATTTGTACAATTTTTCTGTATCTATTTTTTTTCTGTTAAGTAATTAAAAATGTTATTGAGTCGTCTTCTTGTTCGATTACATTACTGTCTTACATACTATGATAATAATAACATTTTAGAGCTATATGTGTGTTACTCTTAATAACTAAGTTAACGTTAAAAGCAACAATGTTAAATTCGCTAACAGAGCAGACCTCTGTAAATAACATTACTAAAACTAAATAAATAACATTACTAAAGCTAAATAACAAAAGTGCGTTACATAAATTGACAAAACATATTCATATTACAGTTCATGCAAAATTTAGTATATACGTATATCATCTTCAGCCCCTATGGTGGAAGGTATTCAAAGATTCGGCACAGCCGAATTTAGCCCTTTTTTACTTGTTTAAGCTAAAATTTACTCAAGTTTTTAATTTATCTGAAGAAATTTGTAGGAAAAAAATTCTAAAATTATTATTTCTCAAAAATTAGAAAACTTTTACTTAAAAAAAAAAATATTTTTTTATAAAAATTTTTAAAATTTATCTGAACTAAGTTGCATGAAAATTTTACCTAGAAATAAGTTATCAGTTTCTAAAATCAAATAAATTTTTATTATTACTTGGAAAAAAGTTTATTACTTTTTGTTTTTAAATGCCTGAGCTAATTTTGAGAAAACAATTCTTAAAAATTAAAAAGTGTCAGACTTACAAAACAGAATTTAGAAATGGCTGTCTAAAATTTAGTTAATTTTAATACTCGGCAAAAAATAATGAACACACATTAAGTTCAAGTACTTTCTCATTTAAAGTTAAACACATTTTTTGAACTAAATGGGAGAAAATTGTGTTCTGATTTTTATTTTATTATATTTTAGTATGTAAATTTCTTAAAAGTAACATTATTTTTTTATTTAAAAACTTGTTTTTTTTTTCATCTAAAATATTATTTAGGAAAGATAAGAACTATTTCGTTTTTAGCCAAACATAGCAATTGTTATTCATTCTTAGAAAATTTTTCGAAGTTTTAATAAAATTTTACTTAAATTAAGGAAAATTTTTAAACTATTTCAATTTTTAATTTAATTTTAATTTTTAATTTTTTTGTGTGTACTGGCAGATTTTGATATTTTTTTTTGGAATACAAAACCGCCCATTGCATATAGTGAAAGTGACAGTTCTGTCAAACCTTGCAACACTTTTTTTTTGGAGAATTTCTTATTTAATTTTATTTTTAGGCAGCTTTTGATTATTTAGAAATATTTTTAATTTTTCGACAGTGACAAATAAGGGAAATTTAAAACCAGCTTTATCGACAAAATGTCTCACTGCGGTAAAACACTGTCTATGTACATTGTGCTTATCTATTTCAGGCTTATGAGTTAAATTCCACTGAACATGTCTGCCAACACTCTCATTTCAAAGAGTTCTCAAATTACTTACAAAGAAACCCTAAGAATCCAAGCCAGGATTCTTAAAAAAGTCTCAGAATGCTTTGGGTTACCTTGAACAAAGACTTTATAAATCAGCAGTAGAATCAACTTGATATTTCAACTTGATATACATTTATTTTATATTAAACAATTAATCAATTATTCGCCAATTTCCCCAACTACTAAAGCCGAATAACAGAATAATCAATTTTGCGTTATTGTTGAATAATTCCCTAACCGTTTAACAGGCAGGGTCGAATAATTGGAAACACTAGTTTTCAAGCAGGTGTTGTCATGTGGCAACTCTGTTTGAATACGGGATAATAGAATTTTTCAGTTTGGTATTAATAATTTGTATTTGCAAATTATATTGCTGGAGCCTTTTTAATTTTACAAACAGAATTTTGTAAATTGTTTTCTGTGAAAATATGAGTTAAAAAGTATATAATTGCAAAACATAATAATGACCAGGGGTACCGCAAATATGCTCTAAAAAAAGTATTTTGCCTTAAAATTTAAAAAATATGCTTTAAAAATGAAAAAAAACTTTTATATTTATTTTTAAACAAAAAAATATTTTTTATTAAAAAATCAAAATAATTCAATATTAAATACGCACTCACAATACATTTTCTGTTACTGACTGTAGTATATTTAAAATTGAAATTCATAGGAATATATCATTTAACTATTCGAATCAGTCAATCAAAAACCAAACTATAAAAAATACAGACATTCAGTAGAAGTTGATATTTTCAGTAAAAGATAAAATTTTTTGTTTTCTGTTTCTAAAAATAGAAATTTAAATAAATTCCTTTTTGTTTTTGTGAAAGAAGTATGTTTAAATACAAATTTATTTCAATAAAAATTACAAGAAATTATTTAAATATGCATACACGTACAGAAAATCAAAATATATACATCTGTGTGGAAAGTGTTTTGTAATTTCATACAAATAAAAAAATTTTCAATTTGAAAAACAAACCACAAAAATTGAAGGTTATTTTAAACTACTCTCGATTGCTTTTACTACTTATGTCGATTATTAAATAATGATTGAAAATAAACAACAAAATAGGCTGAAAATAATGAAAAATCTGTAGTCCTCTGTTTGATTACCATTTCGATTAATTTGATATGTACAGGTTGGTTGAAAAGTTCCTGCGCTCGAAATGAAAGAATACTGTTTTTGTTACGAAATATATTTTTTTATTCAATATAATCTCCTAGAAGCTCAATACACTTGTATCAATGATCTTCCAATAATTTTATCCCATCCTTATAATGGTTTTCCGGAAGCTCTGCAAAATAACTGTATACGGCTGCTATGGCCTCTTCATTCGACGAAAAATGCTTTCCACGAAGGAATTGTTTGAGATTTCTGAAGAGACAGTAGTTACTGGCAGCCAAATCTGGTGAATACGGTCGATGTTCAAGCAATTCATACTTTAATTCTTTGAATTTAGCCATCGTCAAAACACTTTTGTAAGCAGGTGCATTGTCTTGATGAAAAATTATTTTTTTCTTCTTTAAACCAGGTCTTTTCTCAAGAATTTTTTCATCCAGCTGATCCAAAAGGCTGCAATAATATTCAGAGTTGATTGTTTTACCTTTCTGAAGATAACCAATCAACAAAATTCCTTTTGCATCCCAAAAAACTGATGCCATAACCTTCTTTGCTGATCGTTGTGACTTTACCTGCTTTGGAGCTGAACAACCAGCTTCAGTCCACTGTAAACGTTCTTGTTTCAATTTAGGATCATGGTGGTAGATCCAAGTCTCATCCATAGTTATAAAACGACGCAAGAAGTCGGTTTTATTCGGATTAAAACGCTCCAAATTACGCTGAGAAATTTATTTTCGATCCAGTTTTTGTTGAATTGTTAATGTGTGCGGCACTAACTTTCCAAACAGTTTTTTCATACGTAATTCTTCATGTAAAATATGGAGTACTCGTTCGTCTAAGATGCCTATGGCATTAGCAATTCCACGCTTAGTCAAACTTGGATCTTTACTAACCATATTATGTACCTGCTCAATAATTTCTGCTGTGGTTGCAGTTTTTGGTCGTCCTTCCGTGGATCGTCTTCAAGGCTGGTACGACCACGTCTAAACTCACCAGCCCAAATTCAACGGTGCGTTTTGAAGGTGAGGACTTCTTATACACTTCTAACAATTGTTCATAAGTTTTCTTTGCTTTTAAACCCTTCAAAACAAAGAATCTAATGACTGCACGATATTCAATTTTTTCCATATTAAAAAAATCAATGAGACGTCAACTTTAAATGGCTTGTAAACAAAGAAAGAATTGACAGAATGACTTGCAACTTTGCATGTGTTCTCAGGACAGTTATACCAACTTGAGAAAAAAAAAAGTTTGGAGCTAGCAGTGCCATCTCTTGGTGAGCGCAGGAACTGTTCAACCAACCTATATCTTAGATTGTTTTTAATGAAATAATATTGTGAGTGCAAAAAAAAAAATTCGAATTAAAAATATAAGATAAACATAACAACTTAAATGAAATAACAAAGGAATGCAAAACAATAGTAACTAAATTTTCAAAAGGTATTACGAAGAACTGTAAATTTTTCCATATTTTAGTAAATTTAGTAAAAAAAATATAAATATTTTTTTTATTCGTTTAGATGTCTCTTCCGGACTCTTTCGTGTCTGCTTTTTGCGTTTTTATTTTTTTTAAATCTTTTTTTTTGAACGTTTTCTTTTTTTGATTAAAAAATGCGATTTTCAATAAGGTTGTTGTTGCAATAAAATACAAAATTTCGACTTAAATTTTCAAATAAAAAACGTTGTCTGTTACATCTTAGCATATTTTTGTACATTGAAAAAGTTCTTTCAACATCAACTGATCTAATGGGGGCGAATTTCTTTAACATTATATTCCAAAACTGATTTCATTGAAGATCCAGTCAGCTGTTTGCTTATTCTTCTTATTACTTGCAGACTATCGTTTTTTGTTACAATCTGTTCAAGTTCGTTCTTAATATATTTTTTGCTATTGCAAGGTACCAGGCCTTGTCAAATTTTTTCATTGTTTCTGTTACTTACCCATATTGCTCAACAAATCGCGGCTTGGGAGGGTCAGAGACAGGGCCGGCACTAACAAACATTACTTTATTGTATATTAAAATAAAAAAGTATTCATAAAAGAAGTCAAAATATGCCCTTAAAGACACAAATATGCTCTAAAAATGTAGAAATATGTTTTAAAAGATATGATTTTACCTCAAAATATGCTTTTAATGCTGAAATATGCAAAAATATGCTCTAAAAGATAAAATATGCTAAAATATGCTATAACAAATCGATGCACACTAAACACAATTCTACAATTTCCATCACTCATACGTCATGGTGTTTGAATACATATGTATTTGTTAAGTAATTGTTACTACAAAAATTATACGTGAGGCCAAAAATTTAAACTAACTGGCTAATATTAAAAAAAAAAAATAAATATGTAATTTTCTAAGAAAAAAAAAAATCTTTACAAATTTTGTCCAATTAAAGTATCATAAAATATATTCTTTATTTTAATAATATTGTCGGTACATTGTTGACAACTATCTTATACCTGTGATTTTTTATCAATATTCATTTTATCTACATCATTTATCAAAAAAAAAAAAACAATATATTAAATAATAAATTTGTACTTAAACAACTTTGTTAAACAAAATTAATCCTTACTTTTTGTTATATCCTCTATACTATGCGTTTAAACTTTTACCGCTTAGTACTCTTAAAACAAAAAAATTGATAATCTCCAGTTCATTTTATGAACATGTCCTTTAAAACATCAAATACAAGGATAAAACCGCATATACGTTTATTACCCAATAAAGTTAAATATGAAACAATGTAAATGACACAACATCATCAAGAGCAGACAGTAACGAGACAAGCAAAAAATAACAAACACCACAGTTGATGATGTCATCTTAAAAATAACCCCACCGCCATGATGCTATTTAAACATGAATCACAGTTGGAAAACAAACAAAAATCGAGAATGTATGCTGTGACATTAAAAAGAAGGACATTTATGTTTTTGTTTTACAGGATGTAAACAAGCAGACACTCTTTTTTTAAACCATACAACACAAGATAATCTTTTGTGTAACAATGACAGATTAACAAGAAAATACAAAAATAACCTTATATAGTTACAAATATTTTGTTTTTATAAAATATACTCAAATTAGGGGGTCCCGATAAAAGTTTCCTATAATGTTTTCTAAATTTTATTTTTTTTATTTTATCTGTAACAAAAATACCTCAAAATTTTGTTTTCACCTCATAACTTTTTTTACCACTGAAATTGTTTTAATAGCTTTGCCACATACATATTTTCACCTCAATAATATTTTCTGAGTTTTATTTTTTTTTACATTATTTGCAACAAAAATACAGTGGAGGGTAAAAGAAATTCTGTAAATCCGAATTTGATGCTTTTACTTGTTTCTGATTAATTTTGGTCCACTGATGCTTCTTTAATTGTAAAAAAAACATGCAGAGCATATGTAGAGCATACAGGGGCTTCATTTAAGACTCATTTTGTTAAAAAAAAATCAAAATTTGCATCTTAAAAATGCGCTGTTGGATTAAAATTATTGGATCAACATTTTTTAAATGTCTTTCTTATAGCAAGCTCGTCGTTATGCAACTTTTTATTTCGCGAAAAATTCAAAACTTAATTTTTTTTTTGCCAAAATGCACTCTTATCGAAATCTTCAATCGATGGTAAAGAACTGAAGGTGTCCTTCAGATATATTTTTTATTTTTCCCGTATTCAGCTCATTAATATACATCGTTTGAGTGCTATTATTTCAATGAATTCAATTGAAACCGATTTTTTGGAACACCCTAATTTAAATGGATTTCTTTATGATACGAATAAAAAATGAAACAACTTTTTTTCGATTCTTGGAAAAAGTACAGAAAATAGGTGTGGTTAAATACCCAGCAAAACTTAAGTAATGGGTGCGATATTCTCATGCGCTACCTTGTAATGATAGCTCGTTACCTTTTCTATTATTTGCAATCATAAAGTAATAAGTTACTCATAATAGATTAACGCAATACATGATTTATAAATGTAAAGTAATAATTGAAATATTTTTGAAAATCTATTTTCAGATACATTACTTTGTGTTTTTTTTTTGTAAGCAAAAGGGTAATGTATGTTTGTTTTAAAAAAACGAAGCGCAACAATTCATTTAAGTTTAAAGCAGTCAAATACTATATGCGTCGGTAGCTCAGTGGGTAGAGTTTTTGGCTGGCACCCAGATTTCCCTGGTTCTATTCCCATCTTGACCACATTATTTTTAATTACAAATATTTCAAATAAAATATTTGTAATAATTTTTTTTTAATAAAAATTCCTCTTTTTAAAAAATCTATTTTTATTCACATTACTTTTTCCATTCTCGTAACCATATAAGTAAGCCCTTACATTATCACCTCTAAAGTAATGGGTATATACATTACTTTAAGGCTCATCGCCTGTAAAATTTATCAGTGAAGTAAGGTGTAAAGTAATCCATGAGCCCCTATGGCTACACATTACTTTACACATTATTTGGTAATGTGTGGTTTTGCTGGGTATTGACCAATTTAAAGTTAATTTTTTGTATTTTTTTATAATAATTTAATGGAAATCCTAAAAAATTTTACTATGCATGTAAAAATCGAAATATATATGAACATATATGATCATACATGGGCATACATGATCATATTCGTCCATGCATAGTTCCGGTGATCACCTCTTCATTCGACGAAAATTTCTTCCCAGCGAGCATTCTTTTGAGATCTGAGATCAGGAAATAGTCGCTGGGGGCCAGATCTGGAGAATACGGTGGAGAAGCAATTCGAAGCCCAATTCAAGGATATTCGCCATCGTTTTCACTGACTTGTGACACGGTGCATTGTCTTGGTGAAACAGCACTGTAATAGTCGCTGTTGATGGTCCTTCCTTTTTCAAGGTAGTCAATGAAAATTATTCCATGCGCATCCTAAAATACAGACGCCATAACCTTGCCAGCCAGTGTGATCGCATATAAATCATATATGACCATACACCCTCAAATTTCGGATCCGTGGATGTCTGGATATATATGTTATCATGTATGGTCATATATTGAGCTATGCATGGATGTATATGATCATGTATGACCATGGAGGTTCATATAAAAATTTTCCCAAAATTTTGCGCCAGATTTGAGTTAAATAAAGTTTTTCTTTTTTCTTACATTATTATTTTTTTTATTGATTCATAAAGTATACCCCATAAAACAGTATCAGTTGTGTCCACCGAATTTGTTGTCAATCGAATTCTAGCGGTTACGACAACTATCTTTATATTTAATTATATTTTTTAGTTGTGAAAGCCAATATACAGTTATCTAATTCAATATTATTATCCACATAAGTATTATTATGATCCACAAATTTTTATTTTAAGGAAAATTTTATTTGTAGATTTTTCCGATATTGAAGCTGGGCATTTAAGATTCATAGTTCTTACTCTTACTTACTGCACCACTAATTTTGATTTTCTTTGATATTTAAACTTTTAAATATTTTATTTTAAATAAAAATATAATTCCTTTAAATGTTTGCCTTTTACGGGATTTTAACTCAGAAATTCGGAGTAGTAGGCTACCTCTGTACCCACTACACCACAAACACTTATAAATGTTCATGGCCAATTTTGAACTTAAATAAATTGTTAGAAAAACAAATATAGTATAAAATTCATTTACCAACACTAATCATTAGTGGCGTCAATAGACAATACAATCCACAATTCGGTTGGTTCTACTGAAAGCTCAATTTAATGCTCTATTTGATCAGTTTAATGGTATTTGGAGTTACCACTTTTGAATATTGACAATTTTTTTTTTATAATTTTGATAGATTGTACAAATTTTCTTGTATTGTACGTTCAATTAATGAGTAGTTGATTCTACAGTACACAATTACTAAACGAATTTTATTTTTAAATATGATTGGAAATACCAATAATTGGATAATAGGATTGCTTTTTAGTTTTTTTCCACTTTTTAATTTCTCTACAATATTTTTGCTTTTTACAAATAAATGTTTTGATCGAATTGCAACCAATCTTTTCTTTGGGTGTACAGGATAGGCATAGGGCAAAGGGAATATCACATAGGGCAAAAGACCCGCACGGCTTTGCTGGCCCAGGCGCATTCTTTCTGATCACCGAAACGAGAGAGTATACGACCAGGAAATGTTTCATGCAGAGTAACTGAATTGTTGTACGGGTTGTATGGCAGAAAGAACTCTGTTATCATTTCGCGATATCGATCATCAGGCACAAAACTCAAAACAGCCACTAAACTTTTATAATTTTTTAAATATTGTTCAACTATGAAAACGCGTTGTTCTATCGTGTAATGCTTTATTTTTACTAACCATAAACTGTCAGCTGTAAAACTATTTAGTTGGCAACACTTTACTGCACAAATGGCGGCAAATTCAAATCTTGCGTGCATTTTGGGACAACTATTCCTATTTGTTTAGCTTGACAGTTGTTATGGAAATCCCCAATTTCACATGTTAATTTTTTGCTTCAAATGTTGTTATAATATGTTCCCATTGTATAGGGGAACATGATATATTTTGGTGAGTGGGGTTAATGTAAGAAATGGAATTTTTTAACAAGTTTCACCATTTAACAAATATTAGGGTGCGAGATTTTTCGTTAGCAGTAGTAATTCAATGCATGGGTAATAATTTGTTTTTAATTCTCTGGTGCTTGTTACAATCCATATTAGATTAAAATATTGAAAATTATACTGATCATTTAATATGCAAAAGGATTTGGCTATGACGTGTCAAAATAAAGAAATTGAGGTAAAACGGTAAAATTTTATATAAAACCATACTATTTTCATTTTTAGTAATTTTGGCTGTTTTCTAAAACCTTAACGGAGATAAATATGTTAATAAAATTTGATTAATATCGTATAACCTTGATGTTATTTTTTAACTTATTTTCTTAAAATTAATCAATTTATTTTTTAATATTTTTATAATTTTTATGGTATTATTAAACATTAAATTAAAAGCAATTAGCAACTGATATGGGATCTGGTAAAATTTTAAGGATTTCGCACTTTTCCCCAATTTTTCCCAAATAACCCGAAAAATTTTCTGTTCTGATAAAGAGAAACGGATTTTTTTTTTGCTAATAATGCAAAAAGCTAGACCACGAACCCCTCTATAAAATACATTCGCTAAAATAATAGAAAAAAGTATATTCGATCAAAACTATTTTTAAACTAACCCAAATTCCCCTATATAATTTTTAGATTTGTATAATATTTCCTCATACATTTTTAATTTATAAAAAAAGAATGTAAAACATATTTTAAGGCTTTTTAAATATTTTATAAACATTGTATAGTTTCAGGCGTTATAGTGTAAAACAATTATTCATAAATCTTTTTCTGTCTGTAATTATTTTATATATTTTTTTCAATTAAAATATATGTCACTCTTGTTGTTGTGTTTCTGTTGGATTAAAGCTTTTCGTGAACATTAGTCATGGGAATATTTCATTACAAAGAAATTTCATTATGATTAATTGAATAAATGGACAAAAATTTCATTACCAATTAATGGCAATAAAATTTAAACAAATTAAATCTTTATGTAGTTTAATTACTAAACGCTCCGAAAGAAAAGTGGCAAATCGAGTTACTCTGTCGTCAAAAGATAAGTGAACGTTTCACTATAATTTAAAGGGTGTCCTACTTCATTTACCTAATCGAAATAAGTCAGTAAAGGCCATCCTTTGTGCCGTGTACCTTTTGTTTTTAAGATTCAAGGGGCCATAGGTTAAAGTTTATGTGCACATTTTGTTTTAACTTCAATTGATTACTTAAATAATACTATAGATTTAAAAATAACAGAAATGGCCAATATTTGGCTCCAGTCATAAGGTTCTTTAGTTTAAGGAACCAAAGGCTTCGTTTTTATGTGCAACATGGGGGTGAGTTTAATTATTGTAGATAATTTAATAATGACAGAAACCCCCAACATTTGGCACCAAATTTCTCTGATATGATTCTGGGGGTTAAAGGTTAATTTTTGTGTATAATCTGCATTTAGTTGGCTAATTGAATAATATTATAGAATGAAAAACATCAGAAAAGCTCAACATTTGGCTCTTTTTTTTTCTTTGATTTAATGTGGGCCAAAGGTTGATTTCATTGTGTATAATCTGTAATTAGTTCTACTGGCTAAGTATGGAATATTATGAATTGAAAAATATCAAAAAATGACATGTTGGATCTTTACAGTAAGGAAGTGCAGGGGCCAAATGTTGGCATTTTGAAGCATTGTCTACAACAAAATAACACTTAACTACTATCTAACGTAAAATTTCATCATGATAAAATGTCATGTCATCATGATAAAATTTATCAATATTTGACCCCACCTAACCACTCCCATTGTTCTACGAAAATTTTCTATCAGTTGATACACAATTAATGCTAAGTTTGAAGAATTTTTATTTTTAAAGTTTACCTTATATTCGAATTTAAATCCATTGTCATCAATCAATGATATTAGGCCCTTCAAATAATGCAAATAATTTCAATACAAGTTGAATACCAAGAAATCATTTGATTGCTAATAAAATCATTAATTAATTAGTTCCATGTATGGTGTACATATAAACATATCATGCGTGTTTCATAGTTATAAACATTAAATAATTATATTTTTTTATATTGTTATGTATTTAAAAGAAATGTTTACTTGTGCAGTTTCATTTAGAACCTGCGTGTGTTGTACGAGTATTTCTAAAAATTATTTTTTTCAAATGTTTTCTTTTCGATTTTATTTTGCAAAGTTGGCGTCTGCCTAACTGACGTCTGATTGAAAAAATATTACTACTACTTGCCACCACTGAAACAAAGTTTTCAACAATATCTTATAAATAAATTGTTTTTTCTTTTAATATTGAATCCTTGAAATAGAATTTTATCAATAAATAATTATAATTATAAATTTTCTTAAGAAAATGATGTGTGAAAATTTTTAAAAACAATTTTAATACGATTTCTGAGTTTCGAAAATAAAATATTAAAAAAAAATAATGTCAACAAATTTACCACACTTTGTTAAAAGAAAAAAAACTACAACATAAAATTTATATTTTTGACTTTGTAGTAAAATGGTTTACAAATTAGAGTTCCACAAAATAAATATTAGGAAGTTCATACAAACATTATTATATTTTCATAAATGCTTTAAAGTTTTAATAAATTGTTGATATTAAAGGATTTCATTTTTAAGATAATTTAAATTTGAAACAAGCTTTTGGCCTTACACCATTTTCAGTTATAAAATTAAATGTTGATTTAGAACATATTTTGTTTTATTTAAAATTTGATATAAAGTTTTTTTTAGTTTAGAAATAGAAATTAAACTAAATAAATTGTGGAATAAAAAAAATTAAAAAATCGGCAAAAATGGAAACAATCGTGCGAAAATTAAAAAAAAATATAGCTCAAATGAAAAAAATCTCCAAAATTGAAAGAATCCTTTAAAAACGCTAAAATTTAAAAAATCGCCATAATTAAAAAATAAAATTTTAAAATGAAAAAAAATTCTAAAATTAAAAAATCGCTCAAATTGAAAAAATCGGTTAAATAAAAAATAATGGCCAAAATCAGAAATTGCTGAAGTAAAAAAATCACTCAAAATGAAAAAACGCCTCAACTTAAAAAAACGCCAAAATTTTAAAAATTGCAAATATTGAAAAAAAAAATTGGAAAAAATCGTAAAAATAAAAAAAAACTAAATATAAATAGTAGAAAAATCACTGAAAATGAAAAAACGTCTCAACTTAAAAAAACGCCAAAATTAAAAAATCGCCAAAATTTAAGAAATTGCAAATATTGAAAAAAAAAACTGTAAAAAAAATTGGAAAAAATCGTCAAAATAAAAAAAACTAAATATAAATAGCCCTATCTTTCTAGAGAAACGCGATTTTAAAATTTAACCAACTAAAATCTTAAGACCTCTGGTGCAAAAGGTTTTTCTTTGATTTTTTTATTTGTAGCAATTTATTTTATTTTAATGATTTATTAAATTTTGGCGATTTTATTTAATTTAGGTGACTTTTTTAATTTTCGGGCATATTTAATTTAAACTTTTTTAAATATTAGGGTTTTTTTAATTTTGATTTCTTTTTAAATATTAGCGATTTTTTTCAATTTTGCCGATTTTTAAATTAGAGTGTTTTTTTTTGATTTTGATGACTGAAATATTAGTAATTTTTGGACGTGCTAGCTTATGAGTGCCGGGGGGGGGGGGGTCGTGGGTTCGATTCCCACCAGAAGCTCTGGTCTGTTTTTGCTACAACGAGCCGATGGCCTTTGTTGCTAATGCTCGGTTAGGGTATTAGGATATAATTTGTAATTTTGTTGCACTTTTTTTTATTATGTCTTTTTTAATTTAAACAAATTTTTCCAATTTAGCGAGTCTAACAATTTTTTCAATTTCAACGATTCTTCCAAATTTGAAGATATTTTTCATTTCAGCTTTTTCCAATTTTAGCAGTTTTTTTTTTTAATTCGGTGAATGTTTAATTTAGGCAATTTTTTCCAGGGTTGTCGATTTTTAATTTTTTTTTAAATCTAATATTCCTATTTTGATTTTGGTGATTTTTTTTTTTAATTTTTGTTCATTCTTTTGTTGGTTTTTTCGTTTTGAATTTTTTAAGAATTGAAACTAATAATGAAGAAAATCGAATATCATTTCAAAATTTATTCAATCGAATGAAACTATATCGAATGACCAATAAATCGATTAAATTCCCAAATTTGTAAATCGATTAAGTAAAATCGATTGAATTGCCAACTCCCAAAAGTCCGGGATTAAAACAAACAGAATGATGAAAAACAAATGAAGCCTTTTAAAAGTAAATCGATTGAGACCAACTAAGAATTCAGTCATTACCCAGCAAAATAAAATGGATGTTATTCTTTATGAATCTCTTTTTCAGAACATCCAAAGAAGTTAATAGTGAACATTTTTTGATTTGTAAGAAGTCATTTTAAACAACTTCCAAAGTGTTGATATTAACCTCATACTTATGAAGTCATAAGAATAAAATATTTTGTAACAATTCCATTGAAAAGCATATACATTTTTTAATTTTAATATTATTTTATAACAATTTATAATTGTAGTAATATGCACTTTGTCCTGGTTGGAATAATATTTCTTGGCGTGTTCAAAATCACATTTTTAACTTTAAAACAAAGCCACTCCCTATTTTTATTTTGTAGTCCCTGTAACGACAGAAGTCGCGTCTCTCGTTTCTGTCTACACACTTTGTTATTACACTGGCGACAACTACAAATAGCTGCCCTTAGGGGTATATAAAGAGCAGCATTGAACAAATCCGGGTCAGTCGCCAGCAGCCGTGAACGAGAACACAAGGTAATTTCAGCACTAAATATTAAATTCTAATCCTGCGAGCATCCTTGGGCAACTTGTAAGTATCCTGCGAACATCCTTGAAGGTCCTGCCGATATCCTTGAAGATAATGCGGATATCCTTGAAGGTCCTGTCAACATCCTTGAAGGTCCTGTCAACATCCTTGAAGGTCCTGCTGATATCCTTGAAGGTCCTGCGATATCCTTGAAGGTCCTGCCGATATCCTTGAAGATCCTGCGGATGTCCTTGAAGGTCAACATCCTTGAAGGTCCTGTCAACGTTCTGGAAGGTCCTACGAACATCCTTGAAGGTCCTGCCAATATCCTTGAAGATCCTGCGGATATCCTTAAAGGTCCTGTCAACATCCTTGAAGGTCTACGAAAGTCTCGGGAGGTCCTGTGGAGATCCTCGAACGGTTCGTAATCCTAAATCTATATTAAGTAACTTTTTCCCATATGTGGATATATCTGAACCATTGGCAGCAGTTAAAACAATATCCGAAATCTTATTACTACCTTTAAATTTCTTAGATGGTAAAACCGAGACTTCTGCCCCGCTATCGATAAGGAAATTTAGCTTATTACATTTATCAAAAATAAAAAGGCGACGAGATATACAATCTATATCACCATCGTTTGCCGCCACAACGATGGGAGAATTTAGTTTGACGAGTTCTGAGATTGTGAATAAGAACAGGGCTGTTCACACCTAAAAGCTCTATTTCCATATCTATAGTGAAACTTACATAGCCAATTTTTGTTTCTTGGTGAACGATAACGTTGTCGAGAATTGCTTCTACCATTTTCTCTAAATAATCTCTGATGATCTCTTACCTCATTTTTAAGAGAACTCACTTCCATAGACAACTTACTTATATTTTCACACAAAGTTTTTGTCAAAGATTCTACAACACTCTCAATATAAGAAGTAGACTGATTGTGAACACTTGCAACTTCATTGTTAAACATCACTTCCCATATTTTATCTGCTAACAGTTTTAATTCATATATGTCATTATGACTAGAACCCATTAATGCTACATTAAGACTCTTTGGTAGTTTCCGAAGCCAGAGCTTCTTTAAGAGGTCAGGACTGAAATCTGTTCCCACCAAAAGAGATAAAGAACGATAAAACTCAGAAGGTTTTCTATCACCTATTTCGTTATCAGACAAAAGTTTTTCAAACCTAGATGTTTCGCTCAAAGAATGACGTTCTATTAATGTCTTTTTTAAGTGATTGTACTGATCGCTTGGTAAGGGATTCTGAATAATGTCTAGAACCGTTATTATTACCTCTTGAGGGAGAGCTGTAATAATATACTCATATTTAGTTTTATCTAAAGTGATTCTCTTGGTAGCAAACTGCATTTCCGCATGAACAAACCATGCATCTGGATAGTTAGTCCAAAATTGAGGAAGCTTTACGGAGCTAGCATGAACTTCAAAATTTGGTGAAGGTACGCTATTGACAGAAACCGAAGAATGATGTGGAGAAATTGTAGAAGAATTCTGTAGAGTGTTATTTGTATCAACAGGGTCAAGTATATCTGAAGAAGGGTTATTGCTTTGATGCTGAGAATTATTACGTGGAGGTGAGTGTAATAACGACATTTTCGAAGAAGAAATTTACAGATAAGGTAAATTGAACAACAAAAGAATGATAAAATTAATATTTTCGAGGAAATTTAGGACTTAAAAGTTTGAAAGTAATTGAAAATATTTTGATAAAGTTTGCTTCAAAATATTTTGCTCAATGACAAATGTGTACGTGAATAAACATACAATTATCAAACATGCAACAAATAAAAACAAAACAAGCACTACAAAATTGTAAATATTTACGTTTGACAATCTTGAGATTTTGATTTAACTTCTACTTATAGCTCCGAAGATTGTCCCATATATATTCTTAAATTTGATTAAATTGAAAAATTATGCGTCGATCATTTAGAGAAAATGGTAGAAGCAATTCTCGACAACGTTATCGTTCACCAAGAAACAGAAATTGGCTATGTAAGTTTCACTATAGATATGGAAATAGAGCTTTTAGGTGTGAACAGCCCTGTTCTTATTCACAATCTCAGAACTCGTCAAACTAAATTCTCCCATCGTTGTGGCGGCAAACGATGGTGATATAGATTGTATATCTCGTCGCCTTTTTATTTTTGATAAATGTAATAAGCTAAATTTCCTTATCGATAGCGGGCCAGAAGTCTCGGTTTTACCATCTAAGAAATTTAAAGGTAGTAATAAGATTTCAGATATTGTTTTAACTGCTGCCAATGGTTCAGATATATCCACATATGGGAAAAAGTTACTTAATATAGATTTAGGATTACGTAGAGAATTTCCCTTTATATTTCTCATTGCCAACATTTCTAAACCAATAATTGGTGCCGATTTTTTGGAAAAATATGGTCTATTAATAGATATTAAACGTAAACGCTTACTCGATCCTCTCACTAGTTTATCAGTTAGTGCAATTGCTACAACTTGTAATGTATCGCTACCAAAATTATTTTCCGTCGATAATAAATACACAAAGTTATTAAAAGAATTCCCTTCGTTGATATCTGAACCCGATTATTCTAAATCCGTAAAACATTTCACAGTTCATAGACTTGTCACTGTAGGTACTCTACCTTTTACGAAACCAAGAAGATTAGACCCAATCAAATATAAGGTAGCTAAGTCTGAGTTTGAGTTCTTAGTTGAGTCTGGCAATTGCAGACCATCGAATTCGAGCGTTGCTTCGGCCCTATACCTAGTTCCTAAAAAGGATCCAAATGATTGGCGCCCCTGTGGGGATTTCAGGCGACTTAATGCGGTAACAGTACCTGATCGATATCCGTTGCCACACATTCAAGATTTGAATATGAACATGCGGAATAAGAAAGTATTTTCGAAATTAGACTTAATTAGAGCATATCACCAAATTCCAATGGCAAGCGAAGATATTTATAAAACCGCAATTACTACACCTTTCGGAATGTTCGAATTCCAACGTATGCCATTTGGTTTGAGGAATGCTGCGCAGACTTTCCAACGTTTTATCAACGAAGTGTTTAATGGACTAGATTTTGTATTTACATATATTGATGACGTTTTAGTAGCTAGTGATAATGAAAATCAACATTTGGATCATTTGAGGAAAGTGTTCCAACGTTTAGAAGAATACGGATTGAATATTAAACCTGGTAAATGTACTCTCGGTGTTAATAATATAGATTTTCTTGGCCACAATATTTCGGAAGAAGGCATCCAACCCTCGGAAGAAAAAGTTTCAGCAATTAAAGAATTTGACCGTCCGTCTACCGTTAAACAGTTACAGAAATTTGTTGGCATGATTAATTACTACCACCGTTATATTCCGAAATTAGCTTACAAAACTTCAATATTACATGCGTTAATTAATAAGTCTATCAAGAAGAAACTTAAGAGTTTAGAGTGGGATAATGAAACAATAAATGCATTTGAGGAAGCTAAGAATAGTTTCGCATCTCAGGTTATGTTGAACCATTTTAATAGCAACGCAACATTAACATTAACTGTTGATGCTTCTAATGTGGCTGTTGGAGGCGTTTTACATCAGATTTACCACGGTAAAACTGAACCTATAGCATTTTTCTCTAAAAAGCTCACTCCGGCAGAAACTAAATATAGTTCTTTCGATCGGGAGTTGCTTGCGATATATTTGAATATTAAACATTTCAGATATCTTCTAGAAGGTCGTACTTTTACTGTTTATACAGATCATAAACCTTTGACGTGTGCTATGAATTCCAAAACGGAAAGAAGCCCGAGACAAACTAGGCATTTGGAATTTATTTCTCAATTCACCACAGATATTCAGTATATCCGTGGTGAATCAAATGTTGTTGCTGATAGTCTTTCTAGACCTTTTGATGTTGAGGCAATGGAAAATTTTGATTTAAATTTAAAAGTGCTTCATCTGGAGCAACAAAGTGATTCTGAGATAAAGGATCTTGTAAAAGATCCAAGCAAATCTTGTAATCTTAAACTGATTAAGGTACCAATTTTTAACGTAGAAATTTGGTGTGAACTTTCTCTGGATAATCCTCGTCCATATGTTCCTGCGGTTCTTCGGAAGCTTGTATTTACAAAATTACATGGTATAGCTCATCCTGGTACTCGTTCCACTAAACGTCTTATAACAAGGACATATTTCTGGCCCAAAATGAATTGTGAGATAAATAAATGGTCAAGGGAGTGTTTAAATTGCCAACAGTCGAAAATTTATAAACATACTAAATCACCTATTATTAAAATTCCAGTGCCAAAAGGTCGTTTTGAGCACATACATTTAGATATTGTTGGCCCACTTCCACCATCACATGGTTATAAATATCTACTTACGATAATTGATCGATTTTCACGTTGGCCTGAAGTGTATCCACTTAGAGAGATTACGGCCTCTAATGTTGTGGACACATTTGTAAGAAATTTTGTATCTAGATTCGGTGTCCCTTTAGATATAACAACGGATCAAGGTAGTCAATTTACATCACAAATGTTTTCAGAATTAGCAAAATTTTTGGGAACTCATAAAATAACCACTTCTCCATACCATCCTCAGTCTAACGGGATGGTAGAGAGATTTCATAGACAACTGAAAGCTACATTAATGGCAAAGACTAATTCTACAAAATGGTACGATGAGCTTCCAATAGTTTTACTCGGTCTACGTTCTGTATATAAGGAAGATTTAAAGGCAACTCCTGCGGAATTGGTTTACGGACAAAATTTACGCCTACCCGGAGAGATTGTTGTATCGCAAAATGAATTTGACGTTTCAGATGTTTTATTTAAGCTTAAGAGTAATTTTAAAAATGTAAGGTCAAATATTGTACATCATAGGAATTCTGAGTCGGGTTTAAACGTACCAAAAGATCTACGTAGTTGCAAATTTGTATTTTTAAGAAAAATTAATAAAAGGGCGTTACAGCAACCATACGAGGGACCCTACAAGGTAATAGAAAAAGATAAGAAGTGGTTCAAAATAGAGAAAGAAAAAGAGATAGTTACAGTACCTATTGACAGATTAAAGCCAGCTGTTACGGAAAACATTACGGAAGAATCGAATGTTAACACTCAAAATAAAATTCAAAAACCAAAACGTGTTACCTTTAACTTATTAAACATAGATCTTTTTCGGAGGGCTGTCCTCCCCCTTGAAGATACCAGAGGGTGCGTGCCGTCCCAGGTCGCTGCGCTCGCCTAGACGTAGTTCATCAGAGGAAGCGTGCCGTCCCCGGTCGCTGTCCTCCCCCTTGAAGATACCAGAGGAAGCGTGCCGTCCCCGGTCGCTGTCCTCCCCTTTGAAGATACCAGAGAGAGCGTGCCGTCCCAGGTCGCTGCCCTCAGCTAGACGTAGTACCTCAGAGGAAGCGTGCCGTCCCCGGTCGCTGTCCTCCCCCTTGGAGATACCAGAGGGAGCGTGCCGTCCCAGGTCGCGGCCCTCGCCTAGACGTAGTTCATCAGAGGAAGCGTGCCGTCCCCGGTCGCTGTCCTCCCCCTTGAAGATACCAGAGGGAGCGTGCCGTCCCAGGTCGCTCTTTCATCCTCTCTCTTTATGTCTCTCTCTCTCCCTCTCTCTTTCTCTCCCTCTCACTCAGTCAACGCAGGTCACACGGAGTTCATCAGAGGGAGCGTGCCGTCCCCGGTCGCTGTCCTCCCCCTTGAAGATACCAGAGGAAGCGTGCCGTCCCCGGTCGCTGTCTTCCCCCTTGAAGATACCAGAGGAAGCGTGCCGTCCCCGGTCGCTGTCCTCCCTTTGAAGATACCAGAGGGAGCGTGCCGTCCCAGGTCGCTGCCTCGCCTAGACGTAGTTCATCAAAGGAAGCGTGCCGTCCCCGGTCGCTGTCCTCCCCGTGAAGATACCAGAGGGAGCGTGCCGTCCCAGGTCGCTGCCCTCGCCTAGACGTAGTCCATCAGAGGAAGCGTGCCGTCCCCGGTCGCTGTCCTCCCCCTTGAAGATACCAGAGGGAGCGGGCCGTCCCAGGTCGCTGCCCTCGCCTAGACGTATTCCATCAGAGGAAGCGTGCCGTCCCAGGTCGCTGTCCTCTCCTTTGAAGATACCAGAGGGAGCGTGCCGTCCCAGGTCGCTGCCCTCAGCTAGACGTAGTACCTCAGAGGAAGACGTAGTTCATCAGAGGAAGCGTGCCGTCCCCGGTCGCTGTCCTCCC
The DNA here is from genome assembly GCA_949748255.1 of Eustalomyia histrio. Lineage (NCBI taxonomy): Eukaryota > Metazoa > Arthropoda > Insecta > Diptera > Anthomyiidae > Eustalomyia > Eustalomyia histrio. The sequence continues at coordinate 44,870,799 of OX456524.1, forward strand.
CCTTGAAGATACCAGAGGAAGCGTGCCGTCCCCGGTCGCTGTCCTCCCCCTTGAAGATACCAGAGGGAGCGTGCCGTCCCAGGTCGCTGCCCTCGCCTAGACGTAGTTCATCAGAGGAAGCGTGCCGTCCCCGGTCGCTGTCCTCCCCCTTGAAGATACCAGAGGGAGCGTGCCGTCCCAGGTCGCCTCTTCATTCTCTCTCATTATCTCTCTCTCCTCTCTCTCTCTCTCTCTCTCTCTCTCTTTTAAACCCTGTAGTATTAACAACAATAAACGAATTTACCTTTGTATAACATCACGTCTTTTACTCTCGGTCACTGGATCAAAGAAATTTCTGTGACGATCCCTACCCCCGCGAGCTTACCCCAGCTAACGGAGGAAATCTCGTCGTTACAGTGGCGCCCGAGCAGGGACTTGAGAGTTTAAGGCTTTGTTGTATTGGGTGAGAAACACCAAACAGAGGAAAGAAAAACATTAACACCGAGTGAAAGAGAGGGAACTAAAGTTCCGAACAAACGTACAACAAGGAAGGTAAATGTATCTAATATACGAGTAGTATCCCTAGTTTAATCCGTAGAAAACAAAATGGCCCCCATGACGATAACTGCGGAGCTGTTATCGAAATGGAGCGTCTATTTCGACGGAGCGGTCGAGCCTTTTGACTTCATCGAAAGACTGGAGGAATTGTCCTTTATGTACTCCGTGGATATGAATGCTCTGCCCCGCATGATGCCTTTATTTTTGACGAACAATGCATTGGTTTGGTTCAGGAATAACAATCGTCGCTGGGAAACTTGGTCCAGTTTCAAACAAGATAGTTTTAGGTTTTTTCTACCGGCAAGATACTTCGAGCGACTCGAAGACACAATTCGAGATCGCTATCAGAAGGAAAAGGAATCTTTTAGATGTTACGTGTTAGCCATGCAAAATCTGATGCGAAACACCAAATATACGGAGGCACAAATGCTGGAAAGGATCTACAGGAATTCCCTACCTAAATATTTGAGGTACATTCGGAGGAAAGATTTCGATACACTAGACGAGCTCTTGGAGTTGGCCGCGGATCTGGAAAACATTCAGGCGGCCCAACAATATCCCCGAGAACAGCACAGTGCGAAACGTAGTCCTAAATCATCGGGTCCGCACCAAACGAGGGAATACAGGTCTTCTGGCCAACATTCCTCCCAATTATACACGTCGGTATCACCTATCTCACCTCAACGTCAAGAACGATCTTTCCGAAAATGTACCAAATCATTTACCAACGACACACCCGTGCACAACGTACCAGTAGAACGATCTTTCCGAATATGTACCACTTCATTTATCAACGACACACCCGTGCACAACGTACCAGCAGAAGTTACCATACCAGAGCCATCTTTGCAATATCAAAGGTCAAGAGAAAAATTACCAGAAGTAAATCTTTATTTCACTTCATCACTGGAGTCATCTCAAAAGTTATTTTCATCAACGCAATCCCCATCATTGTCCTCCCCACCAGACCCATCTCCACCGTTGCCATCGCCACCAGAGCTAGTTCCACCCTTGCCACTATCACCAGCGCCATTCCTAGGGTTGCCGTCTCCGTCATCGCCGACAAAACCAGTTGCATCATTGCCGTTATCTCCGGAGCCATGTCTATCATTTATAGCACCACCAGAGGCATCTTTATCGTCGCATCCAAAGACCTTACCAACAGAGCCCCCTCTAACGTGTTCCGCACTATCAGAGCCATCTTCATCGTTGTCATCACCATTAAAGTCATCTTCACCGTTGTCATCATCACTGAATCCAATTCCATCATGGCCATCATCAACAGATCCAGCGCCTACTAATTCAGCTCCAGAGTCACCTCCATCGTCTATTTCACCAACAGAGCCATGTCCAGCGTTGCCACCACAAGAGTCATGTCTATCGTTTCCAGTATCCCTGGAGCCAGCTCCAACGTTTCCTTCATCGCCCATACCACAATCCCAACCAATGCCAACACCACCACGTCATCGTTTTGAAACCATTGTATCACTTTATGGGGTACCAAAATATACCAGACACCCGTTCCAGAACCAAATTAGCCGTCTCAAAAAGTTTCATCGAAAACATAGGCGATTGAAAGGAAAATAACCGGCCCACCGTCCCCAAGGGAGGACCATGTTATATTATATCCTTGAAGATCCTGCGGATATCCTTGAAGGTCCTGTCAACATCCTTGAAGGTCCTGTCAACATCCTTGAAGGTCCTGCTGATATCCTTGAAGGTCCTGCGATATCCTTGAAGGTCCTGCCGATATCCTTGAAGATCCTGCGGATGTCCTTGAAGGTCAACATCCTTGAAGGTCCTGTCAACGTTCTGGAAGGTCCTACGAACATCCTTGAAGGTCCTGCCAATATCCTTGAAGATCCTGCGGATATCCTTAAAGGTCCTGTCAACATCCTTGAAGGTCTACGAAAGTCTCGGGAGGTCCTGTGGAGATCCTCGAACGGTTCATAAGAGGAAGCGTGCCGTCCCAGGTCGCTCTTTCATCCTCTCTCTTTATCTCTCTCTCTCTCCCTCTCTCTTTCTCTCCCTCTCACTTAGTCAACGCAGGTCACACGGAGTTCATCAGAGTAAGCGTGCCGTCCCAGGTCGCTGCCCTCCCCTAGACGTCGTAGTTCATCAGAGGAAGCGTGCCGTCCCCGGTCGCTGTCCTCCCTGTGAAGATACCAGAGGGAGCGGGCCGTCCCAGGTCGCTGCCCTCACCTAGACTTCGTAGTTCATCAGAGGAAGCGTGCCGTCCCCGGTCGCTGTCCTCCCCCTTGAAGATACCAGAGGAAGCGTGCCGTCCCCGGTCGCTGTCCTCCCCCTTGAAGATACCAGAGGAAGCGTGCCGTCCCCGGTCGCTGTCCTCCCCCTTGAAGATACCAGAGGGTGCGTGCCGTCCCAGGTCGCTGCGCTCGCCTAGACGTAGTTCATCAGAGGAAGCGTGCCGTCCCCGGTCGCTGTCCTCCCCCTTGAAGATACCAGAGGAAGCGTGCCGTCCCCGGTCGCTGTCCTCCCCTTTGAAGATTCCAGAGAGAGCGTCCCCGGTCGCTGTCCTCCTTTTGAAGATACCAGAGGGAGCGTGCCGTTCCAGGTCGCTGCCTCGCCTAGACGTAGTTCATCAAAGGAAGCGTGCCGTCCCCGGTCGCTGTCCTCCCCGTGAAGATACCAGAGGGAGCGTGCCGTCCCAGGTCGCTGCCCTCGCCTAGACGTAGTCCATCAGAGGAAGCGTGCCGTCCCCGGTCGCTGTCCTCCCCCTTGAAGATACCAGAGGGAGCGGGCCGTCCCAGGTCGCTGCCCTCGCCTAGACGTATTCCATCAGAGGAAGCGTGCCGTCCCAGGTCGCTGTCCTCTCCTTTGAAGATACCAGAGGGAGCGTGCCGTCCCAGGTCGCTGCCCTCAGCTAGACGTAGTACCTCAGAGGAAACGTGCCGTCCCCGGTCGCTGTCCTCCCCCTTGAAGATACCAGAGGAAGCGTGCCGTCACCGGTCGCTGTCTTCCCCCTTGAAGATACCAGAGGAAGCGTGCCGTCCCCGGTCGCTGTCCTCCCTTTGAAGATACCAGAGGGAGCGTGCCGTCCCAGGTCGCTGCCTCGCCTAGACGTAGTTCATCAAAGGAAGCGTGCCGTCCCCGGTCGCTGTCCTCCCCGTGAAGATACCAGAGGGAGCGTGCCGTCCCAGGTCGCTGCCCTCGCCTAGACGTAGTTCATCAGAGGAAGCGTGCCGTCCCCGGTCGCTGTCCTCCCCCTTGAAGATACCAGAGGGAGCGTGCCGTCCCAGGTCGCCTCTTCATTCTCTCTCATTATCTCTCTCTCCTCTCTCTCTCTCTCTCTCTCTCTCTCTTTTAAACCCTGTAGTATTAACAACAATAAACGAATTTACCTTTGTATAACATCACGTCTTTTACTCTCGGTCACTGGATCAAAGAAATTTCTGTGACGATCCCTACCCCCGCGAGCTTACCCCAGCTAACGGAGGAAATCTCGTCGTTACATCCCTACATTTTACAATTTTCGTTAACTAATGAAAAAGTCCATCTGATCATCGATTTTTCATAGCACCGAAATAAACTACTTCCTCCCAGTGACACGCCAATGTTAAAATCATTAATGATTCACCGAAATTATTACAACTTCGGGTTCAGTAGTTAACTACTTTTTCCTCAGCTCTTATTTTGCTGGATACATATGCAATCGGAATTGAAAATCAAATGAAGCTTCGATTTTGAGAGACATAAGTTAGCCAGCTATTCAACTGTTAAATTTTAAATCAAATTAAAATCCTATACGAAATGGTATAAAAAGTTATTTTGATAAGAACATTTTAACATTTATGTTGCTAACAACAACAACAACAACAAGTTGATTATTCAGTATTTAAATACTGGCCAGAAGAGCAACATTTTAGATTAGTTGTCTTATAAAATAAACAATATAAACACACAAATAAACTCCCAAAAACATACTTATGCAAACATTACCCTAGATGTCAATATTATCATCATACTACTCCTCTTCATACCCAATATACCATATAGCATTGAAACTGCAATACAACTTGAGAATAAGCTTATATTAATAGTGTGTTTTAAGCTTTTCTTAATTTCGCTTAAAATAATATTTATAAAATCTGAATTCACAAGCAGTATTTAACAATGCTAGAGAAAAGATTATTATACATAACTTTTTCTCAAGTATGCTTATGAACAACATACAACAACAACGCAATATGACGATTGAAATAGAAATATTTTTCAATACATTCTAGTCTTGTTGTCTTTGTTCTACGCTTATAATGCATACAACAAGTGCCATTACTTTTTCTTTCTTTTGTCTTTAAATTTGTCAAACGTGTTTTGCGTGTACATTTAGTTGTAAATTTTATATAGTGAACGTGCAATTGTATATTAAATTTAATTATTTTTATTTATGGTTAAAATTAATTAGTATTACTTATATTTAAAATGAATTATTATTTTTTATATTTAAAATGAGTTATTATTATATATTTTTAAAATTAAAATAAAAAATAAATTAAATTAAATTAAAGAAAATAATTATGATTTCTCTTTTTCAACTATTAATAAAATATTATTTTTGTAAGCTTATTCTACAATTGCAAGAATAAGCTTATAGCAATCAAACATACATAATATTTTCACGAGGGTTCCGTTTTGATTTTTCTACAATTGTTACGATAGCCTTTTTTAATATATTCTCAAGTCTATTTCAAGCTTAAGGCTTGTGTTTGTAAGCTTATAATAATAGTTTTCTCAAGTCATTTGGTATGTTGGGTACAGTGTATGTATTTTTGTATTCGCACACTCATACAAACACTTATATCCTTGACTGACTTAAATAATGCTTTACTTGAGTCTAAAATACTCTCATCAATTATTCATGATGTCAACAGACAAACAAACAATCTATTGTTAAAACAATCATAACAAAACATACACTCACATATATAAATGTATAGTTATATACATACATATGTATATATACCGACAAAGGCAAAGTGCAAACACGCATACTACTAAAACACAAACACACACATGAATAAAAAAAATACGTTATGAATGAATTGTTTGTGTATATTTATCATTTTATTTTTTTGAATACATAATATTTACCAACAAAAACTTAAGTGACATCTTTTGATGTCAGTATGTATAGTTATGTACTATAATATATGTATAGTGTGTGCCCTAGTAGCTGTATTAATCATTTAGCAGTTTGTGGTATAATTTAAGCGATTTTTTTGAGGTTTTTCCAAGAAGAATTTATTCAGATGGTTACTGATATTTTTTGAAATATATTATTTAGAAGTAAGCACACTTGGCTTGCACTATAGAGGCATTCCAAAAATCTTCGAACTTGGCTTAAAATATACATATACATATATATTTGTGTGTTCCATTCTAACAGCCCCACTACAGGAAAAAGTTTATTTCTTTAACTCTGTAATACGAACAATAATTGGACATTTTTTTTTTAAATTTCGTGCTCATTTTAGGTTTATTATAATAATTTAATGGAATTTATACTATACATTTGAAAATTTACTATTTTAATAGAAATTTTTATATATAAATTTTTATATATAAATATAGTTTTTTAAATTCAGAACTAGTTCTAAATTTTTATTTTAACTGTAAATCAGCCAACATATTATAACATATTTTTTTATTTATAAAAACAAAATTGTGGTTTTCTATCGATTTAAAAAGTAAATGACAATTTTTTCGATAAATCCAACAACCAAAAAATAAATACGAACGAACAATTAAAAAATCATGATTTTCGAACAACGATTAATTCGAATTATTTTAACAATTAATCGGATAAAACTTATGATTTAAAAAAAAACATTTTTTTATTGAAAATTAAATCAAAATTTTACTTTTTCTGTTACTTCGAAGAAACACAGGGGATATCCCACTAATACTGCGCATTGCGTTGATGAAAAAAAGTTAGGTAAGTGGAAAGAGGGGATAGTATCTGTGGACCTCTGCGGGGAATAGTACGACTAAAGAACGAATTTTCCCTGTAATGCGCTTCCCTGACAACAATCGGATGTGCTCTGTTAGATTACACTCACCAAAAAAGTCTGTAATGGCAACTGAAAATTTTGCTGTTATTACGGGAAATTCTGCTAATTTGAGCCCAGCGGTATTTTTTGCTAATCTTAGCAACACATGTCTGCTGACGTGTAGTACAATGAAATTAGTAGAAAAATTAGTAGCCGCTACTAAATTTTAGTAGACTTTTTGTAAAGTGGAATTTAAAATCTGTTTTCTAAAATCAGCAAAAAAAAATACTAAATATTATTAATATTTGTAAAAAGCTTTGAATTTATTTTTCTTATCGAGCATCAACAATTTTGATTATATTTTTTAAAAAACGAATTTATCATTTTGTTTTAATTTGGTAATTTCTGTTTAAGGTTAAATTTGAATTGTTTTTAGGGCGGATTTTTAGAATTGAAAAACCTTTTTAGTGCTATTTTAAGTGGATGTCCTCTTTTTAGACATGAGTCGGTATCTTCACTTCCGATCCCTTTTTTAATATATGTAACATTTTAAGGAAATTTAAGTTTGTAGGTGTAAGTTTTAATTAGAAATAACATTTCCTTCAATATCCACTTTTTTAAAATTAGTAATATTTTTTGCTAATTTTAGCAAATCGGTTTTCAAAAATTTGTAAAATGATTTCTGAAATTAGCAACAAAAATTTGTAAATATTCTGTAAAAATTCTGTAATTTGTAAAATGTAAATAGCAAAAAGATTTGCTAAATAATAGTTTTTTACTAAAAATCAGTACAAAAATAGTAGAGTGCGATTGAAAACCGTTTTTCTACTAACTTTTTTTCTGAGTGTAGAGGGCCCTGGGTATGAGTTCACTTATGTTGGCACAACACCTCTCATGATAATATCGATAAAAAAGTGTAACACAACCCACGCTCCGACGCTGCTCCAATGAGTCAATTGAGCTGGTAGTCCCACTGTCATTGATAAACGTCGACGGACTCCTGTGAACACCGTCCAGATGCTGCAAAATAGACTTTAATAACAATTGTACTAAAAATTATATTGGGCTAAAAAATCAAAATTCTATTTAAAAAGTTTTACTCATTTGGCCCCATTTGGTCATACATGATCATGTGTGACCATACATCAACTATATGTATGAGATCATGTATGGTCATATATGACCATATATTTTCGGATCCAAAACTTGTCCATGTATGATCATCTATGTTCATATATATTTAGATTTTTACAAGTGAAGGAAGAAATTTTTTTCCACTAAAGAAATTTTTTAAGTGCTGACTATAAATAATATTCGCCCTAAACACGCCGAGAAAACAAATGGGTGGATCAATCATGATTGTGCCAACCATAGTCATACTATTGTATAGTTATCATATTATGATAATAAAGTAACCATAATTTTACCATAATATGCTCCCTACAGTTATATACTTTAAATTTAAGAATAATTCTTTAAGACATGTTTTTCCTAAAGAAAAAATTTTATACTAAGGACTTTTTCAAGAAAACTAGTTTGATTCTATGGACTTTTTTTTAAAGAAAAATACCACAAAATAAAATTTTTAATTCTAAGAATTTTTTTTAATAAAAAAACATAGATTCTATGAATTTTTCTAATTGAAAAATTCTTAGATTATAAGGACATTTTTAAGGTTTTTCAATATAGTCCTTAGAGTCACAGAATTTTTTATTTAGAAAAAGTTCTTAGAATCTAAGTATTTTCTATGATGAAAAGTCCTCAAAATCTAAGAATTTTTTATTCAATGAAAGTCTTTAGAATCTAAGTTTTTTTATGAATATATGAATTTTTATCTGAGAAACAGTTTGCAGAATCTGAAAATTTTACTTTAAGGAAATGTCCATAAAATCTAAAAATGTTTCTATAAGAAAAAATTCTAAAAATCTACTATATTGTATAAGAAACCTTTTCATACAAAACAACTCTTGGGTTCTAGAGACTTTTACCTAAAAAAAATAATTATTTTATTAATATTTAGAGTTCTTTTTCCACAAGAAAGCCGTTATTATACAAGAAATGTATTAATAAACATATTTAAAAAAATATTGTTTTTCATATTTGATTTGCTATATACAGGTTGGTTGAAAAGTTCCTGCGCTCGTAATGAAAGAATACTGTTTTTGTTACGAAATATATTTTTTTATTCAATTTAATCTGCTAGAAGCTCAATACACTTGTTCCAATGATCTTCCAATAATTTGATCCCATCCTTATAATGGTTTTCCGGAAGCTCTGCAAAATAACTGTATACGGCTGCTATGGCCTCTTCATTCGACGAAAAATGCTTTCCATGAAGGAATTGTTTGAGATTTCTGAAGAGATAGTAGTTACTGGCAGCCAAATCTGGTGAATACCGTAGATGTTTAAGCAATTCGTACTTTAATACTTTGAATTAAGCCATCGTCATAACACTTTTGTGAGCAGGTGCATTGTCTTGATGAAAAATTATTTTTTTCTTCTTTAAACCAGGTCTTTTCTCCCGAATTTTTTCATCCAGCTGATCCAAAAGGCTGCAATAATATTCAGAGTTGATTGTTTTACCTTTCTGAAGATAATCAATCAACAAAATTCCTTTTGCATCCCAAAAAACTGATGCCAAAACCTTCTTTGCTGATCGTTGTGACTTCACTTGCTTCGGAGCTGAACAACCAGCTTCAGTCCACTGTAAACGTTCTTGTTTCAATTTAGGGTCATGGTGGTAGATCCACGTCTCATCCATAGTTATAAAACGACGCAAGAAGTCGGTTTTATTCGGCTTAAAACGCTCCAAATTACGCTGAGAAATTTGTTTTCGATGCAGCTTTTGTTGTTAATGTGTGCGGCACTAATTTCCAAACAGTTTTTTCATACGTAATTCTTCATGTAAAATATGGAGTACTCGTTCGTCTGAGATGCCTATGGCATTAGAAATTTCACGCTTAGTCAAACTTGGATCTTCACTAACCATATTATGTACCTGCTCAATGATTTCTGCTGTGGTTACAGTTTTTGGTCGTCCTTCGCGTGGATCGTCTTCAAGGCTGGTACGACCACGTTTAAATTCACCAGCCCAAAATTTAACGGTGCGTTTCGAAGGTGAGGACTCCTTACACACTTCTAACAATAGTTCATAAATTTCCTTTGCTTTTAAATTCTTGAAAATAAAGAATCTAATGACTGCACGATATTCAATTTTTTCCATATTAAAAAAATCAATGAGACGTCAACTTTAAATGGCTTGTAAACAAAGAAAGAATTGACAGAATGACTTGCAACTTTGCATGTGTTCTCAGGACAGTTATACCAACTTGAGAAATAAAAAAGTTTGGAGCTAGCAGTGCCATCTCTTGGTGAGCGCAGGAACTTTTCAACCAACCTGTATTGATACTATTTGTGAAGAAATTGGACACACGGCGTGATGCAAAAAAAAAAAACCAAGCATCGACACTGGATCCAATGGCAAACTCCGTTTTTTTACTTATGAGCCAGATTTTTCGCAAAATTGGATTAAAGTGTCACAGGTTTGAAAGCAGTTTTTTTGTCATTGTTTTGTGATGTTATATAAATATAAAACTTTTTGAAGCATTTGTACATCTTTAACAAGTGAATGCGCAGTTTTTACTATTTTTGCCCAACTTTTTGTCCCATTATAACGTTTTACATAATACGATTTTCGATTTTTTCATTTATTTTAGTGCGTTTTAGCGTTTTTTTTTTGTAACTTTCTGAGCTTTTTTCGTTTCTAAATATTGAGCATCTCTTTACAGTTTTTCCATTAGTTCTTGTGAAATCTCTGCTTTCAGAACTGGTGTTGGGGTAGAATAGAAATTTGAAAAATAACAAAAAAAAAAAAAAAGAAAAAAGAAAAAAAAAAGGAGAAAGATATTGTACTTTTGCAATATGAATAAAATGAAAGAAAAATTTACATTTTTATTATAAGGAGTGTGTTGAATTAATTTTAACAAATATTTCCTCCATGATTGTTGTTTTCAACACCAAGGATGGTTTTGTTATACCTTTATTTTTGAAGAAGATGTTAATATGTTATATGATTTAAAAGTTTTGCTAAAACTTAAATATAAAAACTAGAAAAAAATCAAATATTAGTAGCAAAAGTTTTGACAATTGAAAACTAGTAACATTTATTTTTCGTTAAGTGTAAATAAATCGTAGCCAAATAATTAGGAGTATTTTAGCCAATAAAGTTTTTTTTTTGCAATGTTTGCAAATAGAAAAATAGTTAAATTTTTCCAAGTTTTTACTGTTTTCTACTTCATTTTGAAATAATTTATACGAAAAATTTTTATTAGTTGAAATGCTCCTTATTAATTCTTAATTTTTGTCTGTGGATATAATAAGGTTTATGCATTTCTGTATCAACTTGATGCACTCACTCCTTAAACGCAAAAAGAGGAAATTATGATTGACTTTGTTTCTTCTTTTTAACTTTATATCCATAACATTGTTTTTGTCTTTTTTTAGTTTTTTGAAGATGTTTCTTTTAAACTGATTTAATGATAATAAAAATGTAAAACACTAAAATATTTTTTATTTTTGTTATTTTAATGTGCATGCGTAGATAAGTGAAAAGTATTGTTGTATGAGGTTATGTTGTTAGCAATCCATAGGAAGTAGGGTAACATTTTATTCCCATTGGCGTCATTTAATGAGGTCTTTCCGTCCATTGGAATATTGTATAAATGATTGTAAAGCACGAGTATATATGAAAAAAGTAAACATATAGCAATGAACTAATTTTATCTTACCAAAAGGACCAATTTTTTTTTATTTTAAAGATTAACACATTTAGATTTGCAAAGAAAGCTGGATGAAAGTTGGAAATGTTGTTTTGAATATTGGGTCTTTTTGAGAATTTAAATAGCCAAAGTGGAGTTAAGAAAACAGTTTTTTTTCAAATTTATTTGCTTCTTATGGCATTTCATCTTAATCAAATATCAAATATGCAATCATTCCCAGCAAAACTTTGGTAATGGGTGCGATATTCTCATGCGTTACCTTGTAATGATAGCTTGTTACCTTTTTCATTATTTGCAAGCATAAAGTAAAAAGTTACTCATTATAGATTACGTAATATATGATTTATAAATGTAAAGTAATAATTGAAATATTTTTGAAAATCTATTTTTAGATACATTACTTTTTAGCAAAGGGGTAATGTATGTATGTTTTGACAACACTAACGAGAAAACGAAGCGCAACAATTCATTTAAGTTTAAAGCAATCAAATACCAAAAGCGTCCAAAGCTCAGTGGGTAGAGTTTTTGGCTGGCACCCATATTTCCCTGGTTCTATTCCCATCTTGACCACATTATATTATAATATTTCAAATAAAATATTTGTAATAATTTTTTTTAATAAAAATTCCTCTTTTTAAAAAAATCTATTTTTATTCACATTACTTTTTCCATTCTCGTAACCATATAAGTAAGCCCTTACATTATCACCTCTAAAGTAATGGGTATATACATTACTTTGAGGCTCATCGCCTATAAAATTCATCAATGAAGTAAGGTGTAAAGTAATCCATCGGCCCCTATGGCTATACATTACTTTACCCATTACTTGGTAATGTGTGGTTTTGCTGGGTTGCAAAGGCGTTGTTAAATACAATATCTGCTTCCTTTTTTTGGTACTACTTTACTTTTTTAGGTTTTTATTGAAAGAAATACATAAGTTTTTGGGTAATTTATATGGAGTATAATGAAGAAAAAAATTATAGGAAAATAAATTGCACTACTCGACAAGGGGTTTTCACAGACTTCTGCTAAAATTGTTTTAAAAGTATTTTGGCCTCCTAAGCAGGTAAAAAAGTTCCATCAAATAGCATTTCTTCTACACAAAATCTTCTGCGCAGAGAGAACAGATTTATCATGACAACTGAATTTCTTGCCAACTAAATATTTTGGTTGAAGCACAAATTCGGTTGTTACAATCAATCTGTTTTCTCTGTGTATTATTTTTACAATTTTGATTTCTAAATAAAATTACCTTTGCGCTTTTTTTTCAAAGTATTGTACATATCTTACAAAATGTTCACATTAGGCACATTTTTGCTTGATGGCAAATAATTTTGTTTTCCCAAAAACAGCTGTATTGTTGTTTACACCTCAAAAATATTAGGTGGTCAGACTACGACAAGAAATATTTAACATTTTTTATTTATTTATTTGTTTATTTATTTATTTATTTATTTATTTATTTCTTTCTTTATTTATTTTTTTATTGATTTATTTATTTATTTATTTATTTATTTATTATATATATATTTATTTATTTATTTATTTATTTATTTATTAATTAATTTATTTATATATTTATTTATTTATTAATTTATTTATTAATTTATTTATTTATTTATTTATTTATTTATTTATTTATTTATTTATTTATTTATTTATTTATTTATTAATTAATTTATTTATTTATTTATTTTTTTATTTATTTATTTATTTATTTATTAATTTATTAATTAACTAATTTATTTATTTATTTATTTATTTATTTATTTATTTATTTATTAATTTATTTATTAATTTATTAATTTATTTATTTATTTATTTATTTATTTATTTATTTTTATATTTATTTAAATATTTATTTGTAGTCTATGGATAAAATCCTTACAGACTATACAATGGCAACAAAAGTACAATATTAAAAAAAAATAAATAAAATGAGTATAAAAAATTAAGGATAATGACATTACGTTTTATAAGATTTTAATTTAAGGAAAAGTCTATTAAATTGTACAATTCATTAAAATTTATATCATATTCTCCTAAACGGTTCAGCATTAGCATAATTTTCACGAACAAACTTCAAGAATAGTGGAACATAATTTATTCAAAAGGAACTCTCAATGGACATCTCCATTAATCAGGTTAACCACAAACGACACCTAAAACATAAATTCTTCTACTTTTTAAAGTAGGTAACTTTATTAAAGCGAATTTTATATTGTGGGTCCCAGATAATCGAGCCATATTCCAATACGAGTCTGACCAGGGATGTGTAAAGTTGTTTTAAAATGTAAAGGTCATTGAATTCTTTGCCCCATCTCTTTATGAATGCAAGAACACCTCTACCTTTATTCGCAATACTATTTATGTGAGACACAAAATTTAGCTTGGTATCCAGCAAAATTCCCAGATCAAGGAAGAGGTTTACAAGTTCTAGCTGGTGCCCACCCAGGGTGTAGGATACAGGTCTATAAACTTTTCTTTGGAAGCGCATGTGCTTGCACTTCTTCAAGTTCAAGTACATTAAGTTTAGCTCACTCCACGAGAACAAATTATTTAAATTAAATTGAAGTAATTTATGATCATCAGAGAATTCTTTGTAAGTAATAAAAAATCTTGACATCATAAGCATACATTAAAATATTGCAGTATTGAATCACATGCGGTAGATCATTGATAAATAGGGAAAAGAAAACAGGGCAAATATAGCTTCCTCGTGGAACTCCAGATAATACACTTATACTTTTAGAGGTTTTAGATTTAAATCTGAACTTTTGATGTCTGCCTGTCAGATATGACTTTAACCAATTTAAGCTACTACGAGTAAATCCCTTGAGATCTAGTTTTTTAAGCAAAAGTGAATCATTGACTTTGTGAAGCGCCTTGCTAAAATCAGTGTAAACAGCTTCAGCTAGTTTATCTCAAACAAATCCACGATTTATGACAGTAGTGAGATGTAGCAAATTAGTCATTGTCGAACAGCCTTTACGAAAACCATCTTGAGAAGATATTAATAAAGAAGATACATGATGACAAGGAAGTCAGTAATAATTTTTTCAAATAGTTTAGGAATTAGACTTAGTTAAGCAATTCCTCGATAATTTCTTATATCAACCTTACTACCAAATTTGTGTATAGGAATTATGTACGAGTCTTTCCAGAGTTGAGGAAAGTAACCATGACTAATAGAAGTATTAAATATTATTGTTAAGGGTTCAGCTAATGTAGTAGCACAGTTAATTAAAATACAGCTGGGTATTCCATCCGGTCCACTTTGGGTAGAAGATTTCAGCTTTCTTAAGTTTAAGACTTTTTCAGAGTAATCGATTAATGGAATAGCTATAGGTTGATTCGAAGATAAAGGAACTGGGTAGTGAATTGAATCGTCAAAAACAGCATCAGAGTAAGTAGTCGCAAAGAAGTCGCTAAACATATCACTAATTTCAATAAATTTCATAACAGGAGGGTATCCATTAGCCTTTTGGAGTTTACAAACTTATAAAAAGACTTTGGATTTTGTTTAAATTTGAATTTCATTTTGTTTAAGTAGTTTGTATATGATAAAGAAATGTGACTGTACCTTTATATTTAAATAAAAATCCTAAAGCTCTTCATTAAATTTAAGATTTTTTTTAAAGAAAATATGTTTCTAATTTCTAGCGGTAAATTTGCTATTCTGTCAACACTCAAATTTATTTGAAGAATTTATTTTGTAAAGAATTTCATTCTATTCATGATTTTGTTTAATGTAATTGTAGTAAACATTTTCTCTGTATAAACACAAATTTAATCTTAAATCGGACAGGGTAAATGTAAAACAATACTTGGCGTATGAGTGTTATTATTTTCAGTGAATGTCTAATAATATCACTCATACGCCACACTAAAAATTGCTTAGCAGAGTGTTTAACAAAAAAAACTATTAAAAGCTAAACACTCGGATTAGTATGAAATTTAAATATGTGATGAAAGAAATTTCTTTAAAAAAATCTTTATTTTAATGAAAAGCTTAACCCATTTCGGCCCGCTACCCGATCCCGTTGGAATTTTTGGATTTTTGGAATACTACCTCTTATTGACCTCATTAAGAAAAATTAAAAAAAATCTTTGAGTTATCTCAATTGGTTTCCGAGATATGGCGTGGGTAGTTTTCTACCCCTTGGGCCGTTGCATATACATAATATGCGTAAAACTAATAATAACAATAAAACAAATTTAGTAGAGAGATAATAAAGAATTATTGAAAAATTATTTTATATACAGTGAATAGTAAAAAGATATAATAGAATAGATATTTTATTGATGTTTATAATATTTACCAAAACATTTGGCGTGTAAACTTACGTTACATTTGACGCATATGAAGGGAGTTTTTGACGAACATACTTTGCATCGTCTGGGTGGCACATCGTCACCAGTATCATTGATATTAGCCGCATCGCTATGTCTAGAAGCATTGCTACACTTAAAAAAGTTTGTAAGTTAAAATAACTGAAAATATCCTTTAAAAGAAATGATATTTCATTTAAAAACCGGTCTACTTAATTTTCATTTAAATAAAATGCCATTTGTTATTTATTTTTAAATGTTAATTAATCAACTGCGGATCCGTAAGAAACAAATGATATAATCAGTTAAATTAAATGTCAAAATTTTACCTACCAATCCTTAAAAAATAAATGTTTTTTTCATTTCTTTGAAATTATTTCCGTTTTTGTGTTTTTTGTTTTTTTTTTAATATACTCGTACAATACAAAATGTATGTATGTATATGAAGCTATAAACACTTTTTGTGTCAATGTATTTGTGTATGTATGTATGTTTATGAAGTTCTTGTAATTTGTATTGAAAAATTTTGTATATATACAACTAGTTTAAATAAAAAAACAAATTGAAATTTTTTTGAATATTTTTTTTTGAAACAGACAGCGAACAAAATTTAAATTTGTAATAACTGTTAGGGACACAAATAAACCACAAGTTTTCGTTTTGTGGGTAAATTTTTATTAAATTTCAAACAAATGAAAAAAATAAATGAAATGATAGTAAATTATTTCGAATAAATGTATAAAAAAGTTAATGTAGATATTTCTTTGAAAAATAAATGTATGTTCCTTTATTTTTAAAAGGAACGGAAAACTTTTTTATTAAACTACAAACAGTTAATTACATAATATTCTGAGTGTAGTACCAGGAACATTATTAAAATCCTGGTCAGTCTTCTCCGATGATAAAAGAGCTCGAGTGACTTGGCATCTGAATTCCAGTTGTGGCATTATATTACTTTTCTCAGTTTTTGCAACCGAGCAATGCAATTTCCATGCATTATCCATCATGTTGGAAAGGGTATTTGTAAAAAAAGGCCACCACAATTTTCCCCCCGTATGCCAATACGATAATTACCCAAAGCATTATCATGGAGGTCAACACCCCCCATACCTATGACAGAGGGCGAAAAAAAATAGGAACAGATAGTAGGTTCTTGAGATATACATACATCGATTATTTTGTATCCTTACCTTTATTATACTCCTTCGTCATTCGGGGAACGTTTATGTTTATATGTTTTTTTTTTGCTTGCGATCAAACCGCTTTGCTGTAGCGAGTGGTTCTATTGATGAATGATTTGATAACATCGTAACAGCTGCATTATCTATTCATTTTATTACAACGAGCTCCTTGTCATGATCATACATTGCTGCATATTCGCCTTTTTTCATATTTTCAGGCAGCATGGCTTTTCCAGTTCTATTTGCCCGAACAGTTCCTGTCGCAAAGAATCCACGATCAGTTAGTAGGCACATGAGATGAAAAGAAGTGAAAAAGTTATCGAAGAATATTCTGTGAGACGATGGTGATACAAATATCCACTTGATAAGCACAAGCACCAAGCTTTAAACCCAAATCGAATGTCTTCCAAAGTAGGGAATCATCTGTTCATCAACTGATAAATTATGAGCCCAAATTCCAAACTGCATATATCGTTTGTTGCTTGCGTCAAAAAATGGCCTAATCTTTGAATATTTATTAGACGTATCCAAACTGTTGTTATCCGACAAATGGATGAACCTCTTGATTGCCTCAAATCTCGATCGAGGTAGCGAATTGCGAACAATCGGGACTTCCAAGTCTGGTTGAAGTGACCAATATAACTTCCATTGCGGAAGGACATGGTAACCACTTAGAAATAAAATACCGATAAATCGCTTCAATTCATATTCTTTGAGTCCAAGGCTTGCATTTTGCTGACCAGCGTATTTGTCACTGAGCTCAATAATCAATGTACACAAGTCTTCATCTAAGAAAAGGGCATAGAGCTCAGCAGGTGATTTTCCACCTACAACAAGAAAACGATTTATGGACACAATTTTATTATTAATTCTAATAATATTTACCTAATTCGTGTACAACGTTAGCTGGTTCTTTGGAATATTTAAAGGGGCGCTTACGGCAAGAAGCTGGGCCATATTCAGCTTGTGATTTAAATTTTTTTGGAGGTGGTTCGAGGCTTTTTTCAGTTTCTTCTTGATCTTCAGGGTAATTCGACCGACCCAGCGATATCCATTGCAAGTGGCTCGTTAAATTCGATAATTTCATCGTTAATTTGTTTAGTGTCACTTGTCTCATCTACTTCTGGTGGAATGTATACAACATTAACCTCTGTTGATCTGTGAACAGCTGTAGTGACTTCATCTTCTTCGCCCGATGAATTCAAGATTCTCATAATTTCATCCATTTTTAAAAATTTCTGTCACATCATTTTCTATAAAATGTATACTTACCAAATAATATTAATTATTATACTTACCAATATTTAACGGAAATCAAACACAATCGAAAAACTTATATCAACGATGCAGTAAACAAACAGAACTGCACCGCACTGACCAAAACCATGTGATATAAAGTAATAGTTGTTATGACATTGGCCCAAGAGGTAGAAAACTACCCATGCAATTTTAACGTAAGAAAGCACCGATATGTCAATAGTATACTGTATAAATCTATTTATATTTGCATAGAACAAACCTTTTGCAGTATTGCACTACAGACAATTTATAAAATTTAAGTGATATCACAATTGTAATATTTAATTCAAAACATGTCCTTTTGGGGAGTTTATTGTTTTATGAGGGGGTGGTGGGAGCTCAGCTGTTCATAGGGAAGTGGTTGGTAGTAAATCACAGAAATCATTCTAAATATTTACAAAGTATCAACCAGTATTTTTACTGTGTCTAGTTTCGAAGAAATCTCGGTTTTAGCTCAGGGGTAGAAAACTACCCTTCTGGGCCAAATGACTTTTATTTAGAAGCTCTAATAAATAAGGATCAAATTTTTTACAAATTTCAATCAAAAATAACACTAATATAATACAAATTTTATTTGTTCTAAATTTCCACGAAACTTAAAGGATTTTAAGACACCATAGATTAATAACAATAAAATAACTTTCTCATTTTATTGGAAAAAGTTTGATTGAAGTAAAAAAGAATCGGAATACGTCCAGTAATTGCTACATACACAGAGAAAACAGATTCATTGTGACAACTGAATTTCTTGCCAACCGAGTGGTTTGGTTGGAGCCACCGATATATTTGTTTGTTGCGACCGAAATTTTTTTGCTACAAAAGTATTTCGGTTGAAACCATATGTTGAAATCGGATCAGGAATACATTTAGTTAGGACAACCAAATAATTCAGTTGCTGCAACCAAACTACTCAGTTAGCAATATATTCGGTTGTCACAATGAATCTGTTTTCACTGTGTACTGATAAAAAAAAATGTTTATGTAAATACATCAATGATATAAACTATACACTCACCAAAAAAAGTCTGTAATAGCAAATGAAAATTTTTGCTGTTATTACGGAAAATTTTGATATTTTGAACCCATCGGTATTTTTTGCTAATCTTAGCAACACGTGTCTGCTGACGTGTAGTACAATGAAATTAGTAGAAAAATTAGTAGCTGCTACTAAATTTTAGTAGACTTTTTGTAAAGTGGAATTTAAAATCTGTTTGCTAAAATCAGTAAAAAAAATACTAAATATTATTAATATTTGTGCAGTTTTAAATATATATTTTTTTTTAATCGAGCATCAAAAATTTTGATTATACGAGTATTTTTCAAAAAATATTTTATACAAAATTAAAAAAAAATCAAAAGGCTTAAAAATCTTTAAAAATGTTAAAACATAAACGAATTTATCATTTTGTTTTAATTTGTTAATTTCTGTTTTGAATAGTATTTTAGTCTATTTTTTTACTCAAATTTTAATTGTTTTTAGGGCTGATTTTTAGAACTAAAAAAATTTTTGGTGCTATTTTAAGTGAATGTCATATTTTTAGACATGAGTCGGCACATTTTTAAACCTAGTCGTATGTGACATTTTAGGGCAATTTAAGTTTGTATTAGTTTTAATTATTGGAAACAACATTTCCTTCAATATCCACTTTTTTAAAATTAGTATTTTTTTTTGTTAATTTTAGCAAATCGTTTTTTAAAAATTTGTAAAATAGCTTCTGAAATTACCAACGAAAATTTGTAAATATTGTGTAAAAATTCTGTTATTTGTAGAATGTAAATAGCAAAAAGATTTACTAAATAATATTTTTTTTACTAAAAATCAGTACAAAAATAGTAAAATGGGATTAAAAACTGTTTACAAATTTTTCTACTAACTTTTTCTTCTGAGTGTAGTTGGTCTAGAGTAATTTCAATAAGAATTTATAAATTGTGCTCAATTATAATTTGTTTATTATTTTTGTAATTACTAGAAACCAACCCGTAGTCCTCCTACATTATTTACCTTTTCCTACAATTTATTATTGTTTATTTCAATTTATATTGCATGCCAAAGCTGAAATATTAATGTCCAACGGGCCATCATCAATAATGTACAAAGACATTAAATGTGAATGTATTTGTATATGTGTATGTTTAAAATGCATACTATATTTACTATCTTAATATCTGCATCCTAGTAATAATATTTTCTTTTAATTAAAATTGACGTTCGTATTAAAAACAATTACGTAGAAACATTGATGGTATTCAAAGTTATTGCGAAATAGCGGTATGGTAATTTACTGCAGACTTACCCCAATTTTTTGAGCCACATTTAAAAAAAAAAAATACAATAAAAAGTATTGTTTTTTTTAGACAATCTGTTCTTAAACTCATTATTTTTGTCCATACTGGTAATCAAATATGTAGGTAAACACATATTTGGTGCGAAAGCATGTCATTTTTTTGTTTGACATTTTTATATAAAAGTAATAAGAAATGTAATAAGAAAGGTAACTACTTACCATTAACAGATATGCAGTTTTATCCACATATACTTAAAAAAATAAGTTAGAAAATTAGTAAAGGGGATTTTATATTTTGTTTTTTTTTTTTTTTAATTAAAACTGTGTTTTCAACAAAAACTTTTTTTTTACATTTATTAGTAATAAACTGACTTTGAACTAATTTTTATGCTGACCAACACATAGTTAGCAAAACACTCAGATAAACAAAAGGTAGATGTCGCAACTTGCTGATTTTCACCAACATATTCATTGCAACATTTTTGGGTGACTCAGCAACATTTTTGGGTGACTTTACTGTTTTTTTTTTTGAGTGTATGTGGTAATGTTATTAATATTACTATTATTATAACCACATATCTGGTTATGATTTTCTATTCTAGAATATTCTTATACGCATGCATAAATCTGTTACAGTATTTATGAAAATTATTGAACTGTGTAACAAAATCCTATTTTTTTTTTTTTTTTGTTGTTTGAACTTAAAAAAATCTAATTTAACTATTATTTTAAAGCATTATTGCCAAATACCAATATAGACGAGCGCCCCGGTAGGCTAGTTGGTAGCGTGCTAGCTTATCAGTGCGGGGGTCGTGGTTCGATTCCCACCAGAGGCTCTGGTCTGTTTTCGCTACAACGAGCTGAAGGCCTTCGTTGCTAGTGCTCGGTTAGGGTATTATAATATAATTTGTAATTATATGTTTAATAAAATAAATAAATAACCAATATAGACATTAAAAGGGAGAAATTACCACATTTATTAATGGAAAATTCTATAGAAAATTAAATGGAGCAAGATCGAATAAATTTTTATGACATAATTTTGTGCTGACAAATCAAAACATAAACCATCTTTGAAAAGCAAACATCTAGAAAAATATTTGTTGTCCTAACTGAATTTGATAAGGTTTTGAACTCAAAAAAAAAAAAAAAAAAACAGGACTGAACTTAAAATTAATCCAAAATTTCCTTTGAAATAGTTTAAAAAATTACCAAATTTTATTAAAACTCCGAAAAATTTTCTTAGAATGAATAAAAATTCCTATATTTGGGTAAAAACAAAATAGTTTATATACTCAGAAATATTTCATAAATTTCCTTAGTAATATTTCTTGATTTTAGGGAGAAATAAAGTATATTAAATAAAAATTTATCAATCTTTAAGAAAAACATCTTAGTTTTAAGAAATTTGCATACTAAAATATATAATAAAACTAAGTTTAGTTCAAATGAAAAAAAAAAAAAAAATTAGAACATAATTAAATACTATTTAGGTCCAAAAATATGTCTAACTTTAAATGAAAAAGTACTGAAAAGTACTTAGTGTAGTAAAATTATCTAAATTTTAGAAAGCTATATCTAAATTCCGTTTTAACTAACCAGGCGATTAATACAAAAAGTAATAAATTTTTGTTCCTATGTAATAAAAAAATTTATTTGATTTTTGAAACCGATGAACTATTTCTAGGTAAAATTTTCATGCAACTTAGTTTAGATAAATTTTAATAAAATATTATTTTATTTTTCAAGTAAAACTTTAACTTACTTTCAATATTTTTTTTTTTCAAGAAAAAAAAAATATATATATAAAAGAAAAATGCAATAAAATAAACTTATGATATTTCTCCATTTTCCAGTAATAACAAGAAATGTAACTACAATATTTTGCATTTTTGCAACAATTTTCTTAAATTAGTTAATTTAAGAAGACAAAGGACCCCAGTGTTCTTTAGCCAAAGATGCCGTATATCACTTAGGGCGTCCCTTTTTGTAATTTTTTCTAAGACAACCATAAATTATCTACGAAAAGTATCTGACTTTTTCACAATTTATTAAGTTTCGGGATATCCTGCAGTACATTTTTTAATTTGTTTAAATCTTTTCTAAAGAAATTTAGTTTATATTTTAAATACATGAGTTTAGTATAATGAAATTTTTTAAAGACAAAAATGTATAGCAAAAATAAAATGAAAAATTTTTCATTTGAAAAAAACTTTTCCTATGATCTCGAATCAAACTAAAAATACATTTTCATACATATAAGTATTAAAAAGATCAACTATAAAATATAAACTTCACTATTAAAATAAAGGGTATCCCAAGAAGAACGCAATATTTAAATCTGGCAACATTCGAAGTGTCATTGTTTGACGTTTGAACAATTGTTATTGTTTGCTAGTAGAAGGTACGAGGTTAGTAAAAATGGAGCGCTACACGAATGAACAACGCATTCTCATTGTGAAATTGTTTTACCAAAATGGTGAAAGTTTTGCGGCTACAGTTCGCAAATTGCGATCAATTTGGGGTCAAAATAATGCTCCAAAAGAGTCAACTGTAAAGAGATTAATGGATAAATTTGCCGAAACTGGGTCTGTTAGTGATGTAAAGACAACAACGCGCCATCGACTAGGTCGATCGACCGAAAATGTCGCAGCTGTACGTGATGATGTCGCTCAAACTCCATCCACCTCAATTCGACACCGAGCTCAGCAAATTGGTGTCTCCAAATCCACTTTGCAGCGAATTTTGACGAAAGATTTGCATCTTCATGCATACAAAGTTCAATTGACTCAGGAACTGAAGCCAGCTGACCATGGACAGCGAAGGGAGTTCGTTAATTGGGTATTGGAGAGACAACATGAAAATGCTGATTTTGCCGATAAAATCATCTTCAGTGACGAGGCCCATTTTCATCTTGATGGCTTCGTCAATAGGCAGAATTGTCGCATTTGGGGTGAGGAAAATCCTCGAGTGATTCACGAGAAGCAAATGCATCCTCAACGTGTCACTGTGTGGTGTGGTTTTTGGGCTGGAGGAATCATTGGACCTTTTTTTATGAAAATGAGGCAGGTCAAGCGCAAACAGTCAATGGTGTTCGGTATCGTGAAATGATAACCAGTTTTTTCTTGTCTAGAATTGAAGAAATGAATGTGGAGGGCATGTGGGTCCAACAAGACGGCGCCACATGTCATACAGCCAGAGAAACAATTCAATTGCTGCATCAGTCAATTCGCGGTCGTGTTATTTCGCATTTTGGAGATCAGAATTGGCCGCCTAGATCGTGCGATTTAACACCATTAGATTTTTTTCTTTGGGGTTTTTTGAAGTCGATGGTTTACGCGAATAAGCCGACGACGACTCAAGCCTTAAAAGAGGAAATTGGACGCTGCATTAATGAAATACCGCAGCATTCATGCAAAACGGTCATTGAAAATTTCATTAAAAGATCGCGTGCATGCCAGCAAAGCTGCGGCGGCCATCTGCACGATATGTTGTTCCATACATGACCTCATTCTGTCTACTTTACTATATAATAAAGTTTCACGATTTTTTTTTTTAAATATCTGTGTTTTATTTAAAATTTAAAAATTGCGTTCTTCTTGGGACACCCTTTATAACTAGGCTTAAAAAAAAAGAATTGTTTAAACATATGTAAAAAAAAAACAATTTTAAAAACACATGTCTTTAATATTAGCTAACAGTTAATTTGGACATACGGTAAACAAAGGAAAATACAAATAACACAAAAATAGTAAATTTCATCTAAACTCAGTAATAAAAATCAACTGTATGTTATCATAAATAGCTTTTTCCGTTGATTTGTGAGTTAAATAGAAATATTTACAATTGGTATTTCGGCACAAAGAATTTTGATGAAAGTCCTAGTTGACCAGAAAATTCATTCCATTCGACTAGTGTCTAATAACTTTTTCTGTGTATTCTCCATGTTTATTTAAAATTAAAAATAAGAAAAAATTTTTCATATGAAAAAAACTTTTCCTATGATATCGAATCAAACTAAAAATACATTTTCATACGTACTTTAAAATATATATTAGATTTTTTTTTTTATCAAATTTAAGAATAATTTTCACTTGAAAGAAGTCCTATTTAACTTAATGTTAGAAAATATTTTCTTATTTTTAGGGAGTTAAGTCCTAGATTTTAGTAAAAAAAAATTATCTAATGAACTTAAGTAAAATAAAATTTTTCTTAAAACCAAGGAAACATTTCCTAACTAACAGTAAAATTTAAGATGATATATGAACTAATTAAGAGCAAATTTTGCTATGTTTTCTAATAAAAATTTAGTTCTCAATAGAAAAATTTTTCTATAATTTAGAAATTATTTTTTTTTTGACAAATTTTAAGAAAAATTTGTTTCTTAATTTCAAAAAATTTGATTTTTTTAATTTTATTAAATTTTTGTAAAAAGTGTCTGGCGCTGTTTTCATTTAACTTTTTCCAAAAAAGTTAATTTTTATAAGTTCTAGTTTGTTTTTTGGTAGAGCAACAGAAAATTTAATCAGCTAATTATGTTTAATTTAATTCTTTAAATTTATTTTAATCTATTAGCTATAGATAAATTTTGCTCAAAAAAGTTAAATTATACCCATTGTGCATTGAGGCATAATTTTTTTTTTTTTGTTGCACTATGTAATTAGAAAATGTTGCACTGTGCTTTTTGTAATTTTGTAAATTAATTTTAATCTGTAAGCTGTAACCATATTTGGGCATAAATTTCTTGATGCACTGTGTAATCATAAAATTAACAAAAAAAAGTTTTCTTTTGATCCGAAAAGTACTGTCGCCTGGTGTTTTAAATTTTTGCACATTTACAAAATTTAATTAGATTCAGCCATATGTGGCATTTAAAACTTAAGGGAATAGCCTGTTTAAGAGCCTTCAAGTTGTTATGATTTATTTTTACACAGCATCTATAGTATTTTCAGAACAAAATTATAGTTTTTTGAATTCCAAAACTTCAATTAGATTGTATGTGTTTTTTTATATTTCAGTATAATTTTTTCATATACATATTTTTATCGAAAAGCAGCTCTCGAGTGCGTACACGAAGGCGGCGTAATTTTGATAAGATTTTAAAAATCTTTACATCTTTACAAAAGATTTCCTATATATATATTTTTTTAATAAACATTAAATATAAAAATTCCAAAAGCTAAAACAAAATTTTATAAAGAATGACATGCTTTTTTTTTCTAATACCGATCAAAGCCAACGTGTACGCAGTGGAGCTACTTTAAAAAAAAAAAAAAGGTTTGAGAAAGTGGTATTGAAATTTAACCCATTCCTTGAAAGTTTGGGGTTTGCCGTACGCACTGAACACATGCGAACACATTCGGATCCGATCCACATTTTTTGAAGGGCTTAAAATATGTGAAACCAGCCCTCCCCTCTTTAATCACCCTTGGGGTGAGTAAACCTCCTCCACCAAAATTCATCATCAAATTCTAAAAAAAAAAAAATTGTTGACTGCTTTTGGATTAAAAAATCTGACTGAAATTTTTAAAACGCTGTCATTTGGGAACTACTTGGAATTTCATTCTGAAATTTTAGTGTGATATTTTTGTAAATTTTTTTTTGATAAATGTATATTCAAATATCTGTACGTGTTGTTGTTAAATAAATGTGTGTTTATTAACTATTCATACAAACTTACACACATAAATGTTGATAGTACCCTATGAGAAATTTACATAAACTGCTACAGAAAAGCACATTACTTTAACTGCGTTATCAGAGTTAAATTGATTCAAGTCTAACAAAAGTAGCAATTAGGGGATGTGTAGAATACTTAGTTTGGGACATGGAAGCTCATTTTTTTTCTTTCTTGATAAAGTCATGCAAAGTGACAGCCGTATTAAGTTTATATAAATAACCCGTTGGTTAGCTACTGAGGTTGTTGACATTTTAATTTAATTACTGATATATCACACATACAACTATACTTTATTACGAAAATTTTACAAAAAACATTTGAGGCTTTCTATAACAAATGCCCCTCTACAGGAAAGGGTATTTCAGATTAACTGTTAACATTTAGTATTTATACACTCCAAATCTTTTTTTAACATCAGCTGACTGAAGTTTATTTAAAAAGTTATTCATACACCAAAAAAAAAATTAACTAGAATTTAGAAAATTTAGTTTATTTGGAGGAAAAATTGAAATTGAATCGACGCCAAAGATACTTTTTACCAAAATTTGATCAAATTTTTCTTAAAATTAAAAAAACAAATTTTACTTAAAATTTGATATAAATTTCTAAATTATAGAATAGTTTTACTATTGAGAACTAAATTTTTATTAGAAAACATAGCAAAATTTTTTCTTGATTAGTTCATACATCATGTAAAATTTTACTTTTAGTTAGGAAATGTTTTCTTAGTTTTAGGAAAAATTTTATTTTATTTAAGTTTATTAGATAATTTTTTTTACTAAAAACTAGGACTTAACTCCCTAAAAATAAGAAAATATTTTCTAACATCAATTTAAACAGCACTTCTTTTAAGTGAAAATTATCCTTAAATTTTATAAAAATTGTCCAACAAATATGAAACGGTTTCTATGGTAATAATAATAAT
Organism: Eustalomyia histrio; assembly: GCA_949748255.1. Classification (NCBI taxonomy): domain Eukaryota; kingdom Metazoa; phylum Arthropoda; class Insecta; order Diptera; family Anthomyiidae; genus Eustalomyia; species Eustalomyia histrio. The sequence goes on from OX456524.1 coordinate 44,897,827, forward strand.
AATACATTTTACCATACATTTGAAAGTACATACTTCACACTCATTGTGTATGTATGTATTTTCCCACATTCGGAGGACTTCCGCTTTGTGTGGACACTGCTTCTAACAAGCTTTTTAAGTTACACGTTTTTTTCGATTTAATAAAAATTTACTCAATTTTTAGAAAAATAAATTCCTATACCTAAGTTTATTTTTCCCCAAAAATTAGAAAACTTTTACTTAAAAAAAAAAAATAATAATATTTTATTAAAATTTATCTGAACTAAGTCGCATGAAAATTTTCCCTAGAAATATTTCATCAGTTTCTAAAACCAAATAAATTTTTATTATTACATAGGAAAAGAATTAATGCTTTTTGTTTTTAATTGCCTGAATCACTTTTCAGAAAACAATTCTTAAAATAGACAAAAAAAAACTGAACTTAGAAATGGCTTTCTAAAATTAAGTTAATTAAGTTAAAAAAATGAAAACACATTAAGTTCAAGTACTTTCTCATTTTAAGTTAGACACATTTTTTGAACTAAATGGTAGTAAATTATGTTCTATTTTTTTTTTTTTATCTAAACTTAGTTTTATTCTATTAAAGTATGCAAATTTCTTAAAACTAAGATGTTTTTCTTAAAAATTCAGAAATTTTTATTTATTATAATTGTTTTTTTTTTCCTAAAAATCAAAAAATATTACTTAGGAAAGGTGTGAACTATTTCTGAGTATATAATTTATTTCGTTTTTACTTAAACTTAGGAAATTTTAAATTGAGCAGAATTTTTAAACTATTTTAAGGGAAACTTTGCATTAATTTTCGGTTCATGTTTTTTTTTTTTTTTTTTGAGTGTATAATTGTCTTTAGATGATTAAATATTTAAAATACAAAGAAATATATTTTTCAATTCTTCAATTAAAAGAATAAATAATATATGAGGGAAAAACATCACATTTTTGTTAATTAGTTGTCAGTTGAAAGAAATATAACAAGGAAATATCATTTGTTTTTACGGATTTGAGGTTAGTTTTATTAAACTAAATAAATGAAATGTTATTTATTATTTACGGATATTGTAAGTTATTTCAAATATAAATGAAATGTTCTTTTGATTTAAATGAAAATTTAGTAGAACAGTTTTAAGTGATTTTTCGTTTATTTTAAATAATATTTTTAGTTAACTTTAAACTATTTTACATTTTCTAAAAAGTAAATTTTTACAAATTTAGTATTTGTTTTTAATATTATTTTAATAAGGGAAATGAGTTGGAATATATGGAAAGCCTCAAATGTATGTATTGCAAGTCAGCTTAAAATATAAACTTTTAAATAAAATTTTAATTTTTGAAATTAATAATTGATATTTGTATTTAATATGTGAATTTATGCAATTAATTAAAATTATATGTATTAAAATTTTTATTTATATTATTTTGCCTAGTCATTGATAAAATGATAGTTTTAGTTTTAATTAAAAAACTTTATAGTATAGTACATACTTATATATTACATTTGTGAGTAATTTCATACTCATACATTTTATATTTTGTTTAACATTCTTAATTAAATGTAAAAATTATTTTAATTTTATCGATGGCTTAATGAAAAAATGTCCTATCTTGATTTTTATACATCTTTAGAGAAGTAGAAAAAAACTAAATAAAATCTGAAAAATTTTGGTTATAGAATTGATTGGAATCTCATGTAAAAATCGAAATATATATGAGCATATACATATGTTAATATATTTCTTGTATATGGTCTTGGTATGTTTAATATATGACCAAACATGATTATGTATATTAAGATATATCTTCGGATCCGAATTTTGGTTATATGGCCGTATATGGTTATATATAATCACCATTAATCTGAGAAATTTGCATTCAAACAAAATTTTAAATTCAAAGTTTTTTTAAATGTTATTAAGTTCTCTCCTTCTCCTCTAAAGAAATAACAAATCAAGTTAGGGCATTTTTCCTTTTATTAATGAATAAATGTTTTTATATATTAGTTTGTGATATCAGAAAGTAATGAATTGTGTTGTGAATGCTGACGCATATGTTACATACATATACAATTTGTGGCTGAAATGTAAAAACCAATTACAAGTCTGTCTTATTTCCGTTGTGGCTTTAAAATACACAACGGAATTGATTAAACCTCATACTATTTACCACAGCTGGAATTTGATTTGTTTTATAATTACCTTAAGAATATGATAAAGAGTGTTTATACTTTTGCAAAAAATATTTTCAACCTTTTAAAATTTAATTTCTATCAGGCGTCCTTTGCTCCACATACAGGGTAGGGCAGTAAGTCAGTTTGGTTTTGACATTCGTGAAGTATACTTGTGTGAAATTTATTGTGAATAACAATGATTTGCTGTACGCCTCAAGAACGTGCGATAATGGTGACAATGTTTTCGCGCAATAATTCCAAGTAATTTACTCGCTTAATTACTTTTGTTCGCCATGTCCAAAATTCATGGGTGATCATAACCCTCTCGCTTACAAAAACACTGAATATAATGAGTTACTAGCATGGTTACTTATAGTGAAGAAATAAGTGGTTACTTACAAAAGTAAAGTAAGTAGTTACTTTTAGTGGAATAATAGTGGACCTTTCTCAAGTAAAATTTTTTTACTTAAAGAAATTGATAAAAATAATTTGTATTTGAACTTATAAAAAAAAATATTTTAAATATCTTCTTTTTGCATTCAAACATTTAAGTTAATAATTCGATGCTATTTCTCATTAGAAGGCTTTTAAAATATTAAAAATTTTAAAAAACCACTTTTTGCAGCAGATAATTTTCTATTTTGTTATATAGTTTTTCAAAACAAATTAATCAATAAATATAAAAAAAAATATACAGAAATACGAATTCGGTACTTATTTCAGTAACTACCAGTAAATAATTATTTTGCATGTACATATAAGTACTTTTACCATCCATTATCAGTAAGTCATTGTTTTGTATTTTAAAGTAATGCAAAAGGTAACGACCTATCATTACATAGTAATCTACACAATAATGAGCTGTTATTACCATGTTTTTGCTGGGCAGTGGTATTAATGCTACATAAATTTCGTCGAAAATATTCCAAATGTTCATCTCAAACAAATCGATGTCTGGTGACCTGATTTAAAAAGCGCAGCATAACACGGCACAGTCGAAGCCTCTGAAGGCCCCGAATCGGTCGTTCGGCAAAAAGCAGCGAGGCAATGCTTGAAAATGTGGCAGAATAATCCGAAACTTCTAAATGAAAACGTGCTTTACAATTGCACATTTTGGGTCGTTCCCTGGGCCGCATTTTCACATTGAACTTGAAAATGTTTCCATACAAAATTCACGCGGTCCAACAGTTTATACTAAAAGACTGTGGCCACCTTTAAAAATACAGCCATAACATTTTGACGAAGTGTATGATTTTCCATCAAAATTGATCATGAGCGATGAGGCTCTTTTTTTATTTCAATAAGTGCAAGCAAGTCTGGTGGGTAGTTACAGGAGCTGACGGCAGCGCTATTACGGTGAACGGCTACCGCTACACTCAGAAAAAAGTTAGTAGAAAAATTTGTAAACGGTTTTCAATCCCACTCTACTATTTTTGTACTGATTTTAAGTAACAACTATATTATTTGGCAAATCCTTTTGCTATTTACATTCTACAAATTACAGAATTTTTACAGAATATTTAAAAGTTTTTGTTGGTAATTTCAGAAATCATTTTAAAAATTCTTGAAAACCGATTTGCTAAAATTAGCAAAAACATTACAAATTTTAAAAAAGTGGATATGGAAGGAAATGTTATTTCTAATTAAAACTTACATTTACAAACTTAAATTGCCTTAAAATGTTACATAGATTAAAAAAGGGATCGGAAGTGAATATACCGACTCATGTCTAAAAATTGGGCATCCATTTAAAATAGCACTATTATTTATTTATTTATTTTTTTTATTTATTTATTTATTTATTTATTTGTTTATTTATTTATTTATTTATTTATTTATTTATTTATTTTATTTATTAATCATATAATTACAAATTATATGTTAATACCCTAACCGAGCACTAGCAACAAAGGCCTTCGGCTCGTTGTAGCGAAAACAGACCAGAGCCTCTGGTGAGAATTGAACCCACGACACCCGCACTGATAAGCTAGCACGCTACCAACTATCCTACCGGGGCGCTCAAAAAATAGCACTAAAATGTATTTTTAGTTCTAAAAATCAGCCCTAAATATATACAATTAAAATTTGATCTTAAAAGTAAAATTTTTTTAAATATTTTTCAAAACAGAAATTACCAAATTAAAACAAAATGATTAATTCGTTTATCTTTTAATATTTTTTAAGATTTTTAAGCCCTTGATTATGTTTAAGATATTTTTTGAAAAAAAAAATTAAAAAATTTTGATGCTGGATAAAAAAAATTTGAAATTTCCCATCTAAAAATCGAAATATATATGAGCATACATGATCATACATGGGCCTGTATATGATCAAACATGGGCATACATGGTCATATACGTCCATACATTGTTCAATATATGACCATACATGATCTCATATATGATCATATATCTTCGGATCCGAAATTTGAGGGTATGTATGTATGGACGTATATGGCCATGTATGCCCATGTATGATCATATACAAGCCCATGTATGCTCATATATATTTCGATTTTTAGATGGGTTATTTAGTAAATTTATTTGCTGATTTTAGCAAACAGATATTAAATTTCACTTTACAAAAAGATTACTAAAATTATGTAACGGCAACTAATTTTTTTTTTACAAAATTCATTGTACTACACGTCAGCAGACATGTGTTGCTAAGATTAGCAAAAAATACCGCTGGGCTAAAATTTACAAAATTTTCAGTTGCCATTACCGACTTTTTTTTTGGTGAGCGTATAGAACCAAGCTGACTCATATCATCTTACCGGAAGTTGACGATCTGGGTTCGGGCAACATGTGGTTCCAATAAGACTTAGTGCTACTTGTCATCCTAAACATGACACAATGCGTATTTGCATCAACGCCACATATTACCCTGTAGGAAGCCTGGGGTCAAGTGTCTACAAGTCACCACTTATGTCGACTATTTTGGGTGGCTTTTTGGTGACATGTCCACAAAGCGTCTATACTTTGTACATTCCTTTTTTCCAGCTGCAAAGCTGTGTTTGATCTTGATTTTTTTATTGTTTTATTTTGTTGAAAATACATGTGCATAGCTGCATGCAAAATTAAAGTTTTTAATAAAAATATAAAGAAAAATTAATTTAAAAAGGAAATATACAAATTTGAACAAAATATATAATATAAGCAAAAGAAATTACAAAAAACTTGTGAAAAAAAAAACAATTGATTTTGTATAAAAATAAAAATAATAATAAAGAGGCAACAATTTTTAGTGAAAATTGCAACTCTAGAGATTTTGTGGAGCCTGATGAAGATTTACGGAGCCTGTGGATGATTTTTGTGCAGTCTTTTGAAGATTTTTCTACTCCAAAATTAAATTTGCACGAATTTTTTTTTTACTTTAATGAAATTTATAAAAAAATCTTATTAATAAAATATCTAATTTAACAAAATAAATGCACCAGTTTAATCTTATTTCCTTCTTAGTGTGGAAATATAGTAAAAAGTTCCAAAAGTGTAGACTAGAAATACTAAAATGTACTAGTGAATCTCTGGTTCCAATGTCAACACCTAGTCAATAGTTGTGTAGATTCGCAATGACACGCACATGTTAAATGTCTACAGCAGAAAGCGTTGGCTGGGGCATAATTAGTCAGTAGTACTGGTGACAAAGTCAATAGTGAATCAGTACAGTTTCACTATCGACATTTCCTACAGGGAAATTAAAATAAATTTTTATCAGTTAAAATCGAAATGAGTTTTTCAATTTTACAAAAGTTATAGCGAAAGAAAATCAGATGATAGTTTATGCCCCCATCTGTACTCCAGAGTATATAGAGAAAATCTATTAAAAAAAGGACTTAGTTATAATATTTTTAGTCAGCGAACCGTTAAAAAGAATTTTTTTTTGTGGGTGTATTGAAAATGTTAGTCTGATCTACCCAGCCAGTTCATTTGAAAAGTGTATTTTCAATGTCACACAATGTTATTATTTTAACTACTGACACACTTAAATTAAAATATGTATTTTATTCTCAACATTGTTGCATATTAAATATGATTATAATTATGTTTTATTTTAATTGAATTTTTACTAATTTTCTACTATGATAAACTGTTAGTTTAATTAAATATCATTTATGCGCATCGTTTATAAGCAGCATAAATTTGAAATTAATTAGCTACTAAACATAAAATATATGTGTACACAAATTCAATATTATAAATATCCCAACAAAAATATGGTAAAGTAATAATATGTCATGTACTTTATACATTACTTTGTAATGGAGTACTCAGTACCTTTAGCATTATTTTCAAAATAAAAATAATGTATTACCTATAATATTTTACTTATTTTATTATTTTGAATTAAATAATAATAAGTTACCTGTAATGGCCTATCTTTTCCATTATTTTAATATAAATAATAATGTGTCTTTGTAATAGTTTAAATAACTTTATTTATTATGAATTTATAAAGTTTAATAAAACAAATTAACATGTAAGTGAACAGGAAAAGTCCACAAATTAGTTTAGAGTAGTGCCGAATTAGTTTATTTTTTAGTAGTACTTTTTTTTTATTTTCAATAAATTAAGTATTACAATTATTAAATAAATGTTCCGTTAAGAAAAAAAAAAGAATATCGACAAAGTTTTACAAAAAACGTCTGCCGATTAAATCAAAATATTTAACAATGTTTCAACAAAGCATTTAATTAAATTCTCGTAATAAAAAGTTCCTATAGTATATAGTTGTTTTCAGATATTGGATCAATGTTTTCCAGTCTGTTGTTTTAGCACCGTTCACCAAAGCTTATTGGACGAAACTCCCTTAAAACCGGACAAACGCGTAAGAAATGATCAAGAGCCTCCATCACACGAAGATTAAAAAGTTTGCGTTATAATTTAATATTATCAAGCCACACACTGCTTTAAAAATCCAAATTTTATCAGTCTGATTTCTAGGATCCGAGATGTAACTTTGACCTTTATTATGATCCAAGTGTTTGTATACCCTTGAGCAAAGTGTGTGACTTTGTAGTTGTTCGTTATGTTGCTGTTCTCGTATGCTGTATAATAGTTGATTAATTTGAGCCATCCGTCTGTGTACTTGACCATAGGGTATTAACATTTGTTGCAATTGTTTTTAATTCTTTTACCCAGAATAATTCTTTCTGAATTAGTATCTTTGTAATCTGGGCTGGTAATCTACAAGGTTGGTATTGATACATAATGCGAGATATATATTGCAAGTGTAGTTGTAATCTGCCTAGTAGTGACATAAATATTGTTACTACTTTGAACATACCCATTAGAATAGTAAAATTGAACATAACATTTTATTACCACATGTTTTTTGAAAGGTAACCTTTTTACCGTTAGTCAGTTACGGGAATTTGAAATTGTGTTAACTTTAACCATAGAGTTGTCAGATAAAGAAAACCGTATCGCAGTTTTAGCACTTTTAAGCGTGGAAAGAAAAAAATTATATTTTCAAAACCGCCCGCTCGGAATTAGTCGCATGTTCGTCTACAGGTGCATACAATTGTTCGAAGAGTCACACGGTCCGTGGTCGGGCCGTCCACGTACCGTTCGGACACAGCAATTAATCAAAGCCGTCAAAGCAATAATTCAACGAAATCCTCTCCGGAAACAGAAAATCATGGCCCGTGACATGAAAATCACACAATAGTCCATGAGTGTTATTATTAAAAAATACTTGAGTCTTGAAGCTTTCAAAAGGCGTACAGGACATTTGTTGACTGCAGCTTTAAAAAAAAAGGATAGAAAAATTCAAATGTCTTTTGGTGAAGTACGCTGATAACTTGCATAGAAAAATCTTCCTTACGGATGAAAAAATTTTTACCATACAGGAAAAGTTTAAAAAACAAAATGATAGGGTTTATGCCCGGTCATCTAAAGAACCATCAGAACTCATTCCACTGGTTGAAAAGGGTCATCATCCAGCTGCAGTCATGGTTTGGTGGGGTGTCTCTTACAATGTGGTGACTGACTTGCATTTCTGTGAACAAGGGGTCAAAACATCGGCCAAAGTTTATCAAGAAACCGTTTTGGAAACAGCTTAACAATTCCCTTTTCCGCTTAACAATTCCCTTTTCCAAAACCAGCCTGGGACTTTTCAACAAGATTCTGCAGCAGCTCATAAGGCTAAAACGACACAGACCTGGCTTCGAAACAATTTGCCAGCTTTTATATGCTCTGATGATTGGCCATCTGGCAGCCCTGATTTGAACCCTTTGAATTACAAATTGTGGACGGTTTTAGAGGATATGGTCTCCCAAAAAAGATACCATAACATTGCTTTTATTAAACAGCTCTGGTTCTTGCTGTAGCCAATTTTCCAATGGATAATGTGCGTGCAGCCATTGATGACTGGCCAATGCGACTTAAGGCGTGTGTGAAGGCCAAGGGCGGACATTTTGAATAAAATTAAGATTTTTGTATACAATACATAACAATAAATATATAAAAAAAATTTGTTCCAAAACCATTCATTAGTTTTTGTTTTTTAGCCCAACATATTAGTAACAGTATTTATGTCCCTACTAGGTATGTTCTAGGGTGTTCTTAGGAAATCATAAAATATCGCTGCAACTTATCAATCACTTCAAAATACCCAAACCTCTACACCTGAGATGCATATGATTGTATCGATCTACATACGGCTAGAAAAAGGTTCCATTTTTGTCTGAGATGAGTTTGTGGATTCGAGATAAAGGTTTTCCAGGTAACGTTTAGGCGTTTTTGTGTTATGACACATTTTATATTATTTAATTTGGTATTTAGAGCTCGAATATGACAAACATTTTAAAATAACTTGGGGAAAAAAACGAATTTTAACTGTAGTTTCGAAATATCCTTTATATATAATTTTTGTAACGAGAAAATTTTGGAGACCAAATTTGGAATCAGGGGAAAAATCTATAAAAATTACTTGAATTTTAATGCTCACAAAATATGTTTAATACTGAGCAAACACTTGCTCTTTTTGAACTTTGACTACCCATAGGATACATATGTCCCAAATTGTATTAGTATCCTGTAAGAAATGGAGTAAACTAATTCCAAATATCTCGACGTTTCTAAAAATTAAAGGTATGGACGATGTAATATCAAAATTTTGATTCTTTCTGTTGTCCAATGGGATACAAGAAAATGTGTTTCAAAAATTATGCAAAAATACATATTTATTTATGGTGATCCTATTGGCTCTGAGACCATATTGATCCAAATGGCTTGTATTATGTGAAAGCAACAACTATCCTCTGTCGGTACAAGCCACATTTAAGAAAATTGGTTTAAAAATGGGCTAAATATGACAAAAATTAAAAATGGGAAATTTATCAACCATTTGCCGTCAAAGGGTTAATTTATATACACTTAGGTCTTTTTTATGCAATAGATGCGTTCCGAAAAAAATCGCATAAAGGAAATCCGCATAAAAAAATACTCAATTTCTATACAAAATGGATGATCCGTTCCGAATAGTTCAAAAACCGCATAACTGTAAATCAAGGCGTAAAATTTAGACTAAAATCGCATAAAAAAATAAAAAAAAAATAACCAAAAAACAATTAATTTATTAAAAATATCACTTTGTTAAACAGTTTTATAGTTGATCTTTATTGTTGTTGTGTGATGGGTTATAGTTCGGTTTAAGACCATAAAATTTAAAAAATAAAACCTAAATTTTAATTTTTAAATGTGTTTATTTTTATATCAATATTTCGAATCAGCTTCGCTGTTCATCTTCAGGAAATAACTAAGCAAAAATACAACAATAACCCATATAATAAATATACACAATAAATATATATATATAATAACAATGATTACATACATTTAATTATCTGTCCATAAAGCGCGGAGTTGAAAAATGTCTGTATAGCTGCTTAACGTTAATTTATCAACTAGTTTTCAATTCTAATCGTCGGTATTTGTTTACAGTGTGTCGGTATACTTGAGCACACTTGTCAGTATCAGTTTTGTAGTTAAGTCTCTTATTATATGGTACACCAATTACACTATGGAACATTTTTGGGATTATTGTCTGGGGGGTGAGAAATTCCAAGTCAGGGTGATGGTACTAGGTCAGCATAGTAAAACCCACAAAGGGTTTGGCGTTCGTATGTGTTATATGTGTCACTTTTTTTTTTATGACCTTTTAAATTTTTTCCTTATCTTGATGTTTTTTCGCTTAGTTGTAACATTTTGGCAAAAACGTAGTTTAATATAACTCGAGAACTACTAGTCCGATTTTGCTAAAACAAACTCAAAAAAATTTAGAATTACAATTTATTTAATCCGTTCATATAACGTTTTTCTTTATAATCAACAGTTTTGCCGGTAAAAATAAATTTGTGGAGAAAAAAAATATTTTTTTGCCTAAAAATTAAATTTTTTTTTTTTTAAATTCATAAAAAATCCAAAACGGAAAAAAGGATCTAGTGTTATTAATTTCATGTAAAGTCACATAACCTATAAACAAAATGTGACATAGATCATAGAAATCGATTAACGCGTTCTGCTTTTATTTACAATCAAGTGAAGGTATCCCATTTTGACAAGAATATTGATATTTGTTTTAATTCAAAAAAGTGTCATTTATCGACTTTTTTATAAATTTTCCCCAATAACTCCAGACTTCTGGCCATAAGCTACTAAAAAATTAAGTAATCATTTTTATAATTTTTTATTTTTATTTTATATATTTATTTTTATTTATTTTAATAAATATTGCCTAGACTTTTTCGATGGTGGTTGTTCGGGACTAGTGGCATCGCATTCATCGCTATCATCAGTTTCTGAACCACACATAATGTCAATGTGTGACTCCACTGTTGGCCCTTCTGCATCTCCTGAAAATTCTTTATCATCAAGATCATCCTTGTCTTGCCACACAAGCTAACTCCACCAGCAAATTTCCGCAATTATTGCACTCGGCGACTTTTTGCCTCTATATCTGTAAGTTTTTGTTTTATTAAAATGAGTTTGAAAAAATAAAAAAATCAGTATTACCTCATTTCAAATGGCATAGCAACTTGATGATAGCGTTCACCTTGTTCATCAGATTCGGTAGCCAATTGTTTGCTGAAGTAGTCCAGATGATGATGTAAATAATGGATTTTCAAGGACATGTGGACACCAATTTCCGAGAATGCTCTTAACATCCTTGCGACAGAAACATCGTAGTTGTTAGAACGATGCTTTCCCAACAAGCCTTCTATTACTTCTTTGATTGCCTGCCATGCATTCAATTCAGCGTCAATCAAAATATTGTTGAATGCGTCACTTTTAATCAGCTTTCGTATATCTGGACCATTTACTACGCCTGATTGGAAAAAATTAATTTGTTAAGATGGAAAATCATGGGAAATGAATGTGATATTATAACTTACCTTCTTTAATTTTACTTTCGCTGAGTCTCGGGTAAATTAGTTTCAAACACAAGAAAACTTCATCTCTTTTGGCGACAGTTTTGATAAAATTCTTAACAATTCCAAGTTTAATATGCAGTGGGGGCAGCAATATCTTCTCCTTCGGCACTAGAGGCTCACAAATAATATTGGCCGTTTGTAACCTGCTGTGCTCTCTGAGTTTCCATCCGTGGCATGCATATTGGTCACCGGAAAATCGTGTGTCCCAATCGCACAAAAAGCACATATATTTTATATAGCCGCAAAGCATTGCTACAACTTTTAAATCGCAGCATATGCGCCACGTATGTTTGGCGTAGTTAACCATTTTTAAAATATTTTCCAGTGCATCATATGTTTCTTTCGTTTCTCTACTATAGGCGATTGGAACTGAAGGTTTTTTATTGGTCTTATGCAGTAAAGCCGCCTTCAAGCTGAGTTTTGAACTGTCAATAAATAATCTCCAGTCATATGCTTCATATTTTATTTCCATTGCGTCCATCAATTTTCCTACATCCGGGCAATATGCAGAAGTTTTTTCATCATTCACAAGAAATAAACTTTGGAGTGTTGCCTGACGACTTCGATAAGCTGTGACTTTCACACCGGGTGTCAACAAATTGTTTGATTTCAAAATGAAAGCCAGCTCTTCCGATTTATGCTGTGTTAATTCCAACTTGGCAACAATTGAATCAAGCTTATTTTGATTTATTAAAATTGGCTCATTGGATACTGATGGCTCATATGGGGGATCATCACGTGCATGATATGTCGGAGCAGTCGTAGAAGAGAAAATATCTGGGCTAGAAGCTTTTGCCACAGGAATGTGGTCCGAATGAGGCAATGGTGTTGCGGCACTTGCAACACCAACGTAATTATACGATTTTCTTATCCTTTTTGCGGCTCCTTTATTCGCACATGCATAGCAATTCAATGGATTGTGACCTTCGCCAGGATTAGTCCAAGTCATTGGGATACCGAATGGCGTACTTTCACGTCTTCTATTTTTCCAATCCATTAGACGGTTGTAGCAGCTTTCACACACTATATTTGGTACCCAATTTTCGTTCACTATAACATTTTGGTTGAAGTACATCTCGTATGTTTGAACAAAATCAGTACTGAAATTTCCCCTTTTTTTATGTGTTGAGACATATTGACCACAACAGTAGCAAAAGCTATTTATATCTGGCTTACACAGTTTCATATTCTGTTCAGTTTTGTTCACTTTTAAAAAACTGGAGAAAAATCACTTTTACTGTTCGCGTTCGTCGGCACTTGTTGAATGACAAAAATCACAGAACCAGTGTGAGAAAGAGAAGAAGTATAATGACAATGCATGTTTTATGTGAACATTACAGAACCAGTGTTGCCACATTAATATTTCTCTTTTAGTACAGTAGAAAATATGAGAGAGTTCGGCTTGTGAGTGTCAATGTTTTCTCCAAATAATGTTGTGCATATCTGGAGAAAATTTTTGAAATTCATACATTTACCTAATTGTGAATAAATGAGAAACGCGTGCATCGATTTTCATGATCTATGCCTTTTTTTGCTCATGAGTTATGTGACTTTACGCGAAGGTAATTAGTTTTGGCACTTTTTCCATTTTGGATTTTTTACGAATTTAAAAAAAAAAAAATATTTAAATTTTTAGGCAAAAAATACTTTTTTCCCTTCATACATTCATTTTTAACTTCGAAAGTGTTGCACATATAGGAAAACGGTATAGAAACAGATTAGAGAAATTGTAATTCTTAATTTTTCTAAATTTTCATCAAAATCGGACAAGTGGTTCTCGAGTTATGTTAAACTACGTTTTTGCCAAAATGTTACAACTAAGCGAAAAAACATCAAGATAAGGAAAAAATTTAAAAGGTCATTAAAAAAAAAAACGGACACATACGAACGCCAAACCCTTTGAGGGTTTTACTGTACTAACCTAGTACCATCACCCTGACTTGGAATTTCTCACCCCCCAGATTGGCTGTTGTACTGTGTTATATGTAACATCTCAATAGTGTATCTCTTAGCATAATTACTCTCTTCTTGTAATATGCTCACATCTTTAAAATTTGGTTTGTGTCCTGTTATTGTACTATGGGCCGCGAGTGCTGTTTTTTGTTCTATAGGTTTGTTTATAGCCTTGTAGTCTGACTTGTGCGATGATAGCGGTGTTTTTAATTTAGTTTTAGTGGTACCAACATATACTTTCTTGCAAGTGTTGTACCCATCACCATCGCAATTAATTTTATATACAACATGGGATTTTTCTTCATTTTCCAATTTAGATATTGTTTTGCTAAATAATTTATTTACATTATTACAAGTTTTAAGAGCTATTTCATATTTTTCCTTATCATAAATATCTGAGTTTTTTATTCTTTCGGAAAGTCCATGTATATACGTTAATGGTTTATATATTTTTGCCGGTTTATCTTTATTGTACATTTTTGTTGTTTTTACATGTTTTATTAGATCCAAAGTTGTTTTCTTTGGGAAATCATTCTTTTTTAAAAATGTCAATGATTTTGTTCGTGTTTTCTTTATGAAACACATCATCACTCATTTGTAGTACCCTTCGTATGAAGTTAGTAGCAGTATTCACAATAATCCGCCAGGATGTTTTGAATAGAAATTTATAAGTCTGCCTAAAGCAGTGGGTTTCTGATACCAGTTCAATTTTAGTTGGTTGCTTTTTCAATTTTAGTTGGTTGCCTTTTTATATAAAAAAAAAATACATTTTATGAGACTCGTTAAACCAGTTTTATAAAAGTTAAAAATATATTGAAATAAAAAATTATATAATTACATACTAAAAACAAAAGAATTATAAAATAAAAAAACAAAAACAATTCAGTTATTTTAAAACGCAAAAAGTTTGATGAAAAAAAAAATAAATTTAAATAAATAAATAAAATAAGTAAAAACTAGAAGCCAAAAATGCAATTAATTTATATTTAACATTACATATTATCTGAACCACTGCTCGATAAGTCTCTGACCTGTTTTGGAAGTAGTGCAAAATTACCCCAATCGCTCGATGAACCAATCAAATCATCACAGTTATTTTTGCTAGATGAAAAAACATAAACATTATCAGATGATAAGGTCGGAGCATTCATACTATCTTCATTTGAAAGATTTTGATCTGTTTTTTCAAAATAATTGGTCAATAATTTTTGAGTTTTATTGTTTTTTTTAACTGATTGTGAGTAAAAAAAAAATAATTAAAACCGCATAACTTCAAATCCGCATAAAAATAAACCGCATAAAATTAGACCTAAATGTATTTCCTTTTGAAAGAAAAGAGGATTAGAAATTGGGATTCACAACACACGTCATCACATTACCTTATCGCTTCCTTTAAATTAAATTATAATTGGTTACCAGGAGTTAAAAAATAATGTGTTACTCAATTTCTTACGGAAAATTAAGTAATAATTGATTATTAGTGACCAATTATTAATATGCATACGTGTAGCCCATTAGTCTTTATTCTTCGTAAGCTTGCACGTAAGCATAACACCTTATCTTTTGACACATCCCATAAAAAAAAAGTTAGAATTATAATATAAAGGGTAATACGTAAAAACCTTGTAGTTTAGATTACTAAACTTATTATTTGGTAAGGTATGTTTTTGCTGGGTATGTATGCAAATTTAATAAACTTGCATAATTTGCATATTGCATACCTTTCATTTTCTATTGTATTACCTAATTACATTATAAATTATGAACTACATATATGAAAATTTAAAATATAATAATTAATTTAAAACAAACAAGTAAAATAACATTAAAATTTTGAACAGAAATTAATAAGTTAATGTTCAATATAACGATGATTTAATAAATATTTTAAATTACAACTATAACATTTTAAATATAATTTTAAATTTGTTTACAATTACTATAATCTTTAAGGATATTATTATAATCTTTTTAAATAAGCTTTTAATGTTGAAATCTTTTTCTTCTAACAATTTAAATTTATCATTTTGTAAGACCTTAATGAATACTTAAAAATATCCCAGCAAAAAAAAAATGGTAGTCATTCTGCACCTATAACATCTTTAATTGCTTCCTAACTTCAGTTGGCATTCTTTTATGATTTTTTTGGTGTTATTCTGAGGCACTTTCAAAAAATTCATGTGTTCATATTTGAAATGCAGTGATCTGGATTTAAACCCGATGCATATCTTAAAATATCACTCTACATTACTTCTAAAGCATAAGTTATAGTATATCGTATATTTTTTTTTTTTTTTTGAATCTTAAGCATTTATTCAAATTGAGAAAATGGTTCTGATGAACTTTTTAATTTTTTTATTAAATCATTTTTTATATTTTAGTTTAAAATTTCATCAGGGTTAGAATTTATGCAATTTTTATAAAAGTTTTGAAAAATCAAGAAAACCAGACTTTTTTGACCTTTAATTGAAACTAGCTGGCCTGTCATTTGCATTTTTTCAGCCTTAAATATTTATGACGACGCAATCTGTGCATTTTTGCATTATGTTTATTATTTAGCAATTTTAATTCAGAATTTATCAAAATACTTTTAAAATTGTGTAAAAATTATTCCAAATTGCCCAAAAAAGTTTTAAAATTGTGCAAAAATTATTTAAAATTGTTCACAAATATTTTAAAATTGTCTAAAAATGTTTCCAAATTGTACAACCAGTTTTTAAATTATTCAAAAATAGTTTAAAATTTGTCTAAAAATTCATTAAAATGTTTCGAAAATGTTTCAAAAATGCTTTTTTACTAATGCAGAATTATATATTTGTTTTAAAAAAGAGTACTTGTATATCAATGCATAAATTTCGCTTCTTTAAACTTATTTTTCTGCATTCTTATGAATTAAATTTTCATCAAAGCATAAATATTACAAAGTATATGAACATTTTCCACTCATGCATCAGAATATCTAATCGTTGCATCGTCATTGCTTCTTAGAGTAAAGTATAAGTAATGCTAGTAGCTTCATTTGAATACTTTCATCCTATGACACACTAATGTTAAATTCATCGATGAAACCATTAGAAAAGAAGTGATGCCTTTGCCATAGTAGTGATGCTTTTATTGCTTTTTTGGCAGCTTCAATTTTGCTGGGTATCTTTTATATATATTTTTATACTTTTCTGGGTTGTCTTAAGACATTAATACAATCTTTTATCTGTGCTTAAGTAAATATAAAATAAATTCAATGATTGGCTATAATGTTTAAGCATATAAAATATACAATGCAATACAATTAAATTTAATTGATTACTATACAAATTGTATTAAAAGTACTAAATACAAGAAACTACTTTCCAATAAACGTAAAATTAAATTCTTATCAAATGTAAAAAGCCCACAAGCTGTATAAGTAATACAAGGTTGAAGATGTAACAAATAAAGGTTAAAGTGTGAAAGCTACGTAAAATAAAAGGAAGAAAAGAAGAAAAAATGGGAAAAGAACAAAATAATCAATGAATTTTCAATTAAACTATACATAAATATTTTATACATATGTGGTAAAATTGATAAGTTATTTGAATGACAATGAAGTGAAATAACAAATTTTTTATATCCTTCCCTGGAAAGTCATTACTATGGTTGATCAATTTTCCGCTTTATAGCTTAGATCGTTAGAGAAAGAGAATTCAAGGCACCGGCATTGAAAAAAAAAACTGATTTTCGGTTAATTGGAAAAATCATTTTTAAAAAACCAGTTAGGTTTTTACAAAAAAAAAGAAGGGTTAAAAGGTTTTCGGTATTTTTATTTTACATTAAAACGGCTATTAGAAAAATGTTTGAATGGCTGTAAAAACAAATCAAACAACGATATTAAAACAAAAATTTTGAAAAATTGTTGGACCAATTTATGTTAATTGTATCTACTCAAACGTCTAAGAAAATTCATATTTCATTATAGGTATGACACCCTCTATGGAGAATATAACACACAAATTAATAGTTTGACAGTAAATCGTAAAATTTAGTAGCCAGCTTTATCAAATTACACAACTTAATAAAATTATACATTTTCCGAGATGCCGACAAGTTGATGTCTTAAGAAATTTTGTATTTAATCATTAAATTTTTTTTCTTTTTTTTTAAATTAAAAATATCAAATATTTTTTAGTGAAATAACTTCGCTTAAAAGTTGAAACAAGTGTTATTTTAAAAACTTTAACTAACAACTATTAAATAATTATCGGTTAACCGACACCAAAAATTCGGTTTTTTTGAATATAGGAAAAAAAACAAAGCCGGTCGGTTTTTTAAAAATGAAAAACGGTTTTCGGTTTCGGTATTGAGTAGGGACCGTTCACACAACTAACCCCAAAGAGCTTATCCTAGGACTCGTACTTTCAAACTTATCACGTGATAGAGGCTTCTAAACCGAGCATATGCAAAGTTTTTCGAGAACCGGCATTGTTTTCACCTAACACGGCACCACTACTTTCAGACCCAATACATGATAAAAACTTTTTATACCGATCACGTGATAGATACCAATCCTGTTTTCACCAACCACAGGACTGGTACTTTCAGACCCATCACGTGATATAGACTTTCAAACCGTTCACATGGTAGGTAACTTAGGAACCGGCCCTGCTTTCACCTATCACGGTACAGGTCCCAATTTCCAACTGACTCTTTTTTTCCCGCAGGGTAGTTAAAGCCAAGTTTAACATTTAACTGTACACTGAGGAAAAAAAGTTAGTAGAAAAATTTGTAAGCGGTTTTCACTCCCACTATATTATTTTTGAATTATTATTTAGCAAATCTTTTTGCTATTTACATTTTACAATTTACAAAATTTTTACAGAATATTTACAAATTTTTGTTGCTAATTTCAGAAATCATTTTACAAATTTTTGAAAACCGATTTGTTAAAATTAATTTTAAAAAAGTGGATATTGAAGCAAATGTTATTTCTAATTAAAACTTGCACCTACAAACTTAAAATGCCTTAAAATGTTACATAGAATAAAAAAAGAGGGATCGGAAGTGAAGATACCGACTCATGTCTAAAAATAGAACATCCAATTAAAATATCATTAAAAAGTTGTTTAGTTCTAAAATTCAGCCCTAAAAACAATCAAAATTTGACCGAAAATTTTTCAAAATATAAATAACCCAATTAAAACAAAATGATAAATTCGTTTATGTTTTTAAAATTATTAAGCCTTTGATTTTTTTTAATAATTTTGTCTAAAATATTTTTTGAAAAAATAAAAAATATTTGATGCTCGTTAAAAAAAATAAATTTAAAATTTTGTACAAAATTAATAATTTTTAGTACATTTTTTTTGCTGATTTTAGCAAACAGATTTTAAATTCCACTTTACAAAAAGTTTACTTAAATTTAGTAGCGGCTACTAACTTTTTCTACTAATTTCATTGTATGTATAGAAGTTTATTTCAAATAGAAAATTTTAATGCTTTAGAATTAAATTTTTTTTCAATTGTTGTTCGGCTAGTGTTTAAAAACTTTTCGCCATTATTCCAAAAATTATTTAAATTGTAATTTTCCTGAACATTTAAAAAAATTTTCAAGATCTTTAATCAAAAAAAGAACATATCGTCAGATTATTATTGGACTCACCCACCGACCAATTAGAAAAAAAATTATAATATACAAGTATATACAATGTAATAATATTTTTTTGATTCCTAAACGTTTCTCGGTAAAGAGAAAAAACATCCTCTTCATACTTTAAGCTACCTCTCCATTTCGCATGCAACAATAAAAAAATGTAAAATTTCTTTAACGGTTTTCTCTATTTTGACTTCTTGGTGTATGGGTCAAACCAATAATAAGCTTGTGCTTGTTGGACTGTTGCACAGAACTTTGCGGGTTCGATCAACAGCGACGGCAATATTAATTTATGAAATATTATTTATAAGTTTTCTAACACTCATACATATTGCAACGTCCTCCTTCGGTGTTCCCATAGCACTCCATACCACCGAAGTAAAAAACATATCAAGGCTATGAACTAAAAAGCTTCAACGATTTCACCAACTCTCCAACAGAGGGTGAGCAACAACTGTTCTAAGATTTATCCTCTCGCGCAATTTGCAGTGTTGCCATATTTTAAGCACTTCTTCTTTCATATCTTCTCTATCCGCTTTCTTAAAGAAAGCAACACCTTAATTAATAGAAAGAATTTCCTGAATGTTGCTTCACTTAAAAAAATAATAAGCTTATAATATCATAATAACATAGGCGTTCGTCCAACTTAAAAATAAAATTCGTTTAGTATTTGTGTGCGGTGGAAACAACCATTTATTTTGTGATCAAATATATCATTAAGTTGGGGTTTCGGTACCAAATTGTGGATTGTTTAAATTTACATTGCTTAAATTCAAAATTAGCCGTCAAAATTTATAAGTGTTTATGGTGTAGTGGGTAGAGAGCTGGGCTCACTACTCCGAATTTCCGAGTTAAAATCCCGGAAAAGGCAAACACTTAAAATATAATTTTTTTAATTAAAATAAAAAATTCAAATGTTTAAATGGCAAATATATCAACGAAAATTAAAATTAGTGGTGGTGCAAAAAGCAAGAGTGTGAACTATGAATCTGAATGCCCTGGTTCAATACCGGAAAAATCTAAAAATAAAATTTTTCTCAAAAATAAATTTTGTGGAATGTAATAATATTTCTGTAAAATATAAATATTAAATTGTACAACTGAATATTGACTTTCATAACTAAAAATATAATTTAATATGAAGACAGTTGTCGTAACCGCCAGAATTCGATTGGCAACAAATTCGGTGGCCACAACTGATACTGTTTTCTGGGTGTATAACTAGATGCTTGGAGGTGATTAATATTTTGTATTCAACTGACAAAATTGTTTTTCACTTCATAAATTTCTTTTCGCCACAAAAATTCTTTTTTCACCACGAAAATTCTTTTTTCACCACAAAAATTGTTTACCAGACACTTAGGCTTGGTAAATATTTTGTATTCATCTCACAAGTATTTTTCACCTCTAAAATTTTTTTCGCCATAAAAATTATATTTTTCTCAAAAAAACTTTTTTCACCACAAAAATTTTTTTTTTTCACATCCAAAATAATTTTTCACTTCAAAATTATGTATGTTATTATCTATATAAATTTATCACATTTACATTTTAAATATTATTTGTAAAAAAAACAATGTGGTAGGCAGGGACGACAAAACACTTTTTATTGCACACTATTTTTGAGTTAATCACAAGTAAATATCGGCTTTTAAAATATTTGAAAAGCTTTTGGTTGAGAGGAGCACAACCTTTTTCTAATTTTACAATAAGACTTAAAAGTATGTATTTCTGTTAAACTACTGAAATATTTTTGAAAGTGTTTTATTTAAAACTCCACTTACTTGACCATCCAATATACGATTCGATGATGACATTAATGATTTCAACCATATACCACTGGAGTATAAATAACGTGTTTGTAATAAATTGAAACGCATTTCATCAATCATCAGCAAAATTAAAAATACATCCCATATGATAACAAATACATATATCACGGTAATAGGATTCGTACAAAAAATTGATTTTAAAACTTGCTCTCTGAAATTAGCTCCTTTCTCAGCTGGTGTCTCAAACCATGCCTCAGCAGCCACAAAATATTCTATAAATATTTGCGTTATACATTCCATAATGACATATGTTAAAAAACATAATATTTGTAAAGTATACAGACGTAAATAGTCACAACTTAATTGATAGATTTTTAAATGATAATGCATGACAAATTGCAATTGATGACATAAACGTTGTGTATGATATTTATGATAACCGGTACGATGATATGTTACCCTCTGTAGTTGCTTTAGTATGGCGGATAATTTATGATTTAATTCTTTGGTTATTAACACAATCACCAGCAAGCCATAGTATAATAAATTTAATGTAGTTAATAAAATTAATTCACAATATTGTACATATAGTAGTGTAATCAAATACCAAAAACGTTTGTATGCTTCATCATAATCAATTACAAATATAAGCCAGGAAAATTGTAATATGATTACTAAATATTTTGAAGTTATTTTAAATACAACTCGAGCATTTATATGATTGTTAATATTCATCTCCAAAATATGTCTGGACTTTAGTAATTTATTTATGCATCGAATTATGGCATTTCGATAGTGTAATTGTATGTAGAGCGTTACTATGGCACAAAACAAAATCATGCCATAGCGCAGGTGGCCCACGTATGTAAGAAGTTCATTTTGTAGTAAAAATGTCATTTGTGTATACAGAATATACAGGGCAAATGGCATAAATGTAAAAAGTGTTAACAGTGTAAATCCACTGTAAAAAAGTGTATACCCAGAAACTTTTACACAAGATCTTTGGAAATCATATGAAAAACATATAATACCCAGAAAACGACTGGTATAGTAGATGGCAGTTATAATCATAAGAAAGATTTTCGTTGTCCACTTCAAGTCCTTACGAAATATATATGCTGTCATGGTGTTACAGCGTTGGTTTATTTAATCAAACTGAATTTGGTCATAAGTACTTTTCATAATTATACTCGTAGTTGACAGAATTATTTTGTAAATAAATGACTAATGAAATACTGAGAAAAAAAAACTATAGATAATTAGTTTTAAATTGATTTCCCAACAAGCACAATGATGATACTAAAATTGAAAAAAAAAATATCTAAAATTTTCTGCCTTCTTTGGGAGCATCTGTTTCCAAATAGGGGGGATCGCGATGCTCTGGGGGTATTAATAAATAATCTTCCAATATCAGTTGAGATAATTATATTAAAAAATCCAAAATATAATGAATATAGCGCAATTTTCAAAACTTTTAAAGGAAATAACTTAAAATGGAAATCGAATAAAAACTTGGGGTAATCCAATTCTTAAGACTTTTCAGAATACACATTATTTTTTTATTTTTCCTATATAAAGCATTCTCAGATTCGAAAAAAAATCATTAGAGTGTGTTTAAAAATCAATTTTTCCTACTACTAAGAAATCACATTTACTGGGAAGGTTTTTTTTATTTATTTATTGAAAATGCCTTAAAATCCTAGATTTTTTAAGTTTTTCTGGGATGCTTTAATTGAAAGATTCTTCCAAAAACTTTATCTGGTAAATATCTTGAATTCGGTAAATTCTAAAATAATAAAAACGTTTTTTACTACTATTTTTTCGGAAAATTTTCGGTTTTAAATGTTTTTATTTAAATATAAAAATTTTTCAATTTGGGGGTCCGTTAGCCATTAAAAATGTCTTAATGGCTCCGTGAACCAAAAGTTAGTGGGAACCGCTGTTCCAGAGGTTTTAGCATGTCCAAAACATTAAGTTCTGAAGAGATATTTCGCCACATTGAGATACATGTATCAGCCTAGCTAAAAATCGTTTATATAAGCTCCCGGTAGGCTTGTTGGTAGCGTGCTAGCTTATCAGTGCGGGGGTCGTGGGTTCGATTCCCACCAGAGGCTCTGGTCTGTTTTCGTTACAACGAGCCAAAAGCCTTCGTTGCTAGTGCTCGGTTAGGGTATTAAGATATATAATTTGTTATTGAAAAGTATATTTATTTGTAAAATAACATTAATAACAAAAATCATAAGTGTTTTAAATAAATTACAGACATATAAGTTTGACTGTATGATTTTTTGGAAATCTACAAAAATATTGATAAAGTATTGAAATTGCAATGATTTTTTTTTTTTTTGAAAGTTAATATTTTTTTAAGTGCATTTAATATTTTCCATTTTTTTTATCCATTAAAAATCATGCTTAAGTGGCTATTTAACATGAATATGTTAGAGAATAGAAAATATACTGAAAACACTTCATAATTTATTAATATTATTTAATACAATTAAATTCATAATGAATTCATTATTTGTTTTGTTTAATTTGATATTTATTTATTTCTTTGTTTATTTTCTTATTTGTTTTATATAATTTTTTACTTGATTAATTAAGTGTCTCCTGTTAATTATATAGAAATCCTCAACAGTTGTAGAAATTACACAACGGGGGAAATAATTTATCCAAATAAATTAAGGAATGCAAAGAAAATTATAACTTTTTCGTTACAAAAACGAATTCTGATAATTTTGATAAACTGCAATATGTAGGTCACCTTTCCTTCTACATTACTGGAAAAGAAAAAATAATGTATTTTATTTTATTTTATTAATATTAAATATAAATATCATAACTGCAACATTTTTTTGTGCTAATTTTTCCCATTTTCACCTTTTTAATTCACAAAACAGTAATTTATCGGGACACACCAGCGTACATATAGTACATTATAAATACCCTACGGGAAATGGATCAGTCACAGAGTTAGTCACGTGAGCGGAACTGTGCGGCAGAAACCGGTCCTCGAGTTGGTTTTCTTATATGAAAATAATCGGTAACTTTAACATTGGCTTGTCAAAGGAGGTGGCAATTTCTACCTTTTTCTGACCTTGTTTAGGGTACCATTTCACTGCATTGGTGCAAGTGAATGCACAACAGAACAGGTTAGAATTATCTAACACATAACTAGTCTCATGTTAGACACTACGTGATGTGTATCAGAACTAGTGCAACATGAAACATTACGTGACTGGCTCAAGTGTACACACCACTGGACTGAGGACAAGTAATTAATAAAAACTTGTTATATATTACAATGTGTTATGTTGCAGAGTTTTGTGACATATCACTTGACTGTTGCAAGTAAATATGTCAAAGAGCAAACGAAAATTAGTTGGCATGTAACCCATCAATATTTCTTCCGCGTATCTTATTTTAAGAATATGTTTCTGAAAGTTACCATAAGGTCCAGTCACTGAATTTACCTGCAAAGTTTATTACAAAAGTTTTTAAAATTTTTATATTTTACGATTTTTAATTTATTTCCTCAAAAATAAAACAATTACAGAATGTGAATGTTTTTCAAATTTTAACAAGTTGAAGAACAAAAAATTGTTTGCTATTTAATTAAACAAAAACTGGATTTAAAATTTTAAGATTATGTCTCGGGTTACCAGGAGGTCTGCGGAGGAAAGTCTGCCTCAGACAGTCCTATTCACGCTAATGCCCCAGTACAAAGTTTAGCTCTTTAGCTGTCAATGTTTTTTCAACGTTTCCTTTAATTATCGAATTTTTGACTCTTATGCAATTTTTACAAATCATTCCAACAAAAAATCATGAATTTGATTTATGTTTCGCGAATTAAATCATAAAACAAATTATTCTATCGAAACAAAATTAATTTAAAATTAATTAATTAAATCATATCCCACTTTATTCAATACCAAAGTATCACTTGAAAATTATTATAAATTAATCATAGACTTGTGAAAAAGTTTTGTTCAAATTTATTCGGAAAATGGATTAATATAATTTAAACAAATTAAGTCTATGAGCCTGTATTATAGCAACAACTTATAAGGATTTTTCACTTAAATTTTACTTTAGAAATTTTCTAACAGATAACCATTTTCAATTATATAGTCGTTTAAATGAAACAGTATCCATAATGGAGTTAAGCAAAAAATAATTTTTTATATATTTAATTAATTTTGTAATAAAATTTTGACAATGTTAAGAGAAAAGAGTCGTCGATAGAAATTTTCAATAACAAATTTTGGATTTTTGGGGATATCATCGCCTCTAAGTGTATCTTAATAAGCTCTTAAGTGCTGTGGTACCTACACTCACCAAAAAAGTCTGTGATGGCAACTGAAATTTTTGCTGTTATTACGGAAAATTATGCTAATTTGAGCCCAGCGGTATTTTTGTAAAACTAAGCAACACATATCTGCTGACGTGTAGTACAATAAAATTAGAAAAATCAGTAGCCGCTACTAAATTTTAGAATATTTTTTGTTTTTAAAATCTGTTTGCTAAAATCAGCAAAAACAAAATTACTTAATATTATTAATATTAGTACAAAATTTACAATTTTGATTTTATCGAGCATCAAAATTCTTTTATTTTATTTTTTTTTTTTTTTTTTAAATATTTTATACAAAATTTAAAAAAAAAATCAAAGGCTTAAAAATCTTAAAAATTGTTAAAACATAAACGAATTAATTATTTTGTTTTAATTTGGTAATTTCTGTCTTGAAATATATTTTAGTAAATTTTCTTTTTACTTTTAAGGTCAAATTTTTATTGTTTTTAGGGCTGATTTTTATAACTAAAAAAGCTTTTTAGTGCTATTTTAAGTGGATGTCCTATGTTCAGATATGAGTCGTTACATTCACTTCCGATCCCTTTTTTAATCTATTTAAAATTTTAAGGCATTTTAAGTTAGTAGGTGCATGTTTTAATTAGAAATAACATTTCCTTCAACATCCACTTTTTTAAAATTAGTATTTTTTTTTGCTAATTTTAGCAAATCGGTTTTCAAAAATTTTGTAAAATTAATTCTGAAATTAGCATCAAAAATTTATAAAAATTCTGTAAAAACTTTGCAATTTGTAAAATGTAAATTACAAAAATATTTGCTAAATAATATTTTTTTTACTAAAAATCAGTACAAAAGTAGGATTGAAAACCGTTTACAAATTTTTCTACCAACTTTTTCTTCTGAGTGTATTAGTCAGTCGCTTGCAACTTGATTTTCCTGTCATTGACAGTTCATCATGCACATTGAATTCATTTTGAATTAATGCAGTTATATGTCACTATCTTAACCAGTGATCGGCACTAATAGCACTTAGGGGCCGAACACAATCGGCAATTTACACGTACACTACACGAATGTCAACAAATCTTACAGCTAAGTGCACAAAAAATACATTTATTTCATTCAGTAGTACGCTTACTTTCAACAGAGCAAGTATATGCCGCTTTGTTGAAGAAATAAAGTACACTCTAAAAATTTGTTTTTTTTTTTTTATTATAGGTTTTTTATTTTAGGTATTTATTTTGTTTTTTGTTTACATTTTAAACTAAAAATGTGGAACGTTGAGTGGGATAGATTTTATTTTCTTGAAATATTTTAAATGAGTGCCTTGTATGCAATCAAAAAATTATTATTATCGTTATAATAAATTATTTTTGTTTTTTATAATAGAGAAAACAAAAACATAAACTATTTTAATTCAATGAATATGGATACTCTCTTATCGATTAATTCATTTATTAATATATTCATTCATTCAGTTATCCAGAAAGATAAAATAATTTCTTACAGTCTGAAACACCAATACATACATATTCTCTTTTTCTGCCGATCACTGATCTAAACAGATGCGTAATCACTTCTTTTTCAACTAGATTAGTGTTATGTCATAATATCTACAGTCACAAATTCGGTTATGTATAAATCAGTTTAGTATTATGTCAGCTATGCAACAGTCGCGGGGTTCGGGTTTTCGCCACCGATTGACATTCTTTTATACACAGCAAAATTTGTTGAACCAGTTCCCTGTTCTGTCATTATTTCAACTATAACAGTCTTAATTGCTATAGTCCACATTGCTGTTATGTTCATTTATCTCTCGTTACATGATATATCTAGAAAGAACCAGTCAAGGTTCTGCCACCATTTCAATAGTTGGGACACTGGTAATTTTACAGCTATAACCACTTTTCAGACACTATTTTACACCAGTATATCACCTTGGATCAATCGACACTCACCAAAAAAAAGTCTGTAATGACAACTGAAAATTTTGCTGTTATTACGAAAAATTCTGCTAATTTGAGCCCAGCGGTATTTTTCGCTAATCTTAGCACAACATGTCTGCTGACGTGTAGTACAATGAAATAAGTAGAAAACTTAGTAGCCGCTACTAAATTTTAGTAGACATTTTGTAAAGTTGAATTTAAAATCTGTTTGCTAAAATCAGCAAAAAAAAATTACTAAATATTATTAATATTAGTAAAAAGCTTTGTATTTATTTTTCTTATCGAGCATCAAAAATTTTGAATATATTTTTTAAAAAACGAATTAATTGAAAACTTTTTGGTCAATTTTTTTTTTTACTTTTAAGATTAAATTTTAATTCTTTTTAGGGCGCATTTTTAGAACTAAAAAACCTTTTTAGTGCTATTTTAAGTGGATGTCCTCTTTTTAGACATGAGTCGGTATCTTCACTTCCGATCCTTTTTTTTTAATCTATGTAACATTTTAAGGCATTTTAAGTTTGTAGGTGTAAGTTTTAATTAGAAATAACATTTCGTTCAATATCCACTTTTTTAAAATTAGTAATATTTTTTGCTAATTTTAGCAAATCGGTTTTCAAAAATTTGTAAAATAATTTCTGAAATTAGCATCAAAAATTTGTAAATATTCTGTAAAAATTCTGTTATTTGTAAAATGTAAATAGCAAAAAGATTTGCTAAATAATAATTTTTTACTAAAAATCAGTACAAAAATAGTAGAGTGCGATTGAAAACCGTTTACAAATTTTTCTACTAACTTTTTTTCTGAGTGTAGGGTGGTCATTAGATTGGACTAAAGTTAAAATAATTTTGATTTAGCGGTTGTATCAAATTCTGAAAAAATATTCCAAATTGGGGAAAAATAATATTTTGAAAATTGGTTAATGTCTTTGGTTTACGAACTAAAAAACATCGCCTTAATTTCTGATAGTTAATTTATATCGTGTGATACATCGCTTTTAGTTACTTCAAATGTCCCAATTAAAATTCCACTTACTTGACCATCCAGTGTACGATTTGATGATGACATTAATACTTTCAACCATATACCACTGGAGAATAAATAACGTGTTTTTAATAAATTTGAACGCATTTCATTAATCATCAGCAAAATTAAAAATACATCCAATATGATAGCAGTTACATACATCACAGCATAAGGATTTATTAGAAATAAATATTTTGGATTTCTTTCTCTAAAATTATCTTCATTCGCAGCTGATGTCTCAAACAATACTTCAGCAGCCACAAAATACATAATAAATATTTGTGTTAAACATTCCATAATGACATATGTTAAAAAACATAATATTTGTAAAGTATACAGACGTAAATAGTCACAACTTAATTGATAGATTTTCAAATGATAATGCATGACAAATTGCAATTGATGACATAAACGTTGTGTATGATATTTATGATAACCAGTACGATGATATGTTACCCTCTGTAGTTGCTTTAGTATGGCGGATAATTTATAATTTAATTCTTTGGTTATTAATACAATCACCAGCAAGCCATAGTATAATAAATTTAATGTAGTTAATAAAATTAATTCACAATATTTAACATATATTAGCGTAATCAGATACCAAAAACGTCTATGTGCTTCATCATAATCAATTACAAATATTATCAAGGGATAATATAATATGATATTTAAATATTTTGAAGTAAATTTAAATACAACCAAACCACTTATATGAGCATTCATATTCATCTTTATAATATGTCTGAACTTTAGCAATTTATTAATACATTGTATTATTGAATGACGATAGTGCAATTGTATGTAAAGCGTGGCCACGGTACAGAGTAAATTTATGCTATAGCGTGAGTAGGCCACATATGTAAGGACTTTATTTTTGCGTAGAAATGTCATTTGTTTACATAGAATGTAAATGGCAAATGGCATAAATGTTAGAACTGTTAATAGTATAAATTTACTGTATAAACGTGTATACCAAGTTGTCTTTACACAAAATCTCTTGCAATCAAATGAAAAACATATAACACCCAAAACACGACCGGTGTAGTAGATGGCACAAATAATCATAAGAAAGAATTTTGTTGTCCATTTAAAGTCCTTACGAAAAATATACGCTGACATGGTGTTATAGCGATGGTTTATTTAAGCAAACTGAATTTGGGCATAGATAGGTGTCATAACATTTAGTTGACAAGTTTATAATTGTAAGTAAATACGTAAGAAAACACTGAGAAAAAAACTAACTATAGTTAGTTTTAAAAACTATACTAATTTTTTAATAAAGTTCTATTTAAAGCAAATTTTATTTGAGGATTTTGTTGTAAAGGATTTCATTTCTTTGAAAAAGTATGAATTATTTAACTAAAAAATTTAACAATATACAAAATTTTTTTATACCTGAAATTCAAGGGTCGAACTAACCCATTTGTAATCGTAATTTTTCGATTGGATTTTTTTTATTTCCTAAAAATTCGTTTGAATGGAATTTCCTTCATCAAGGATCTTGTAGTTCGGTCCTAGATTAGAAGTAAGAGTTAAAGTTGGTGTTTTCATTTTAAGTATCTTTGTAGTTATATATTCAAATTCGTAGTTATATATTATAATTCGACCCGAAAATATTACCGACATACAAGTATTATTTTGACTATATAATATTTGGAAGCCTGAAAATAATTCAATTAATTTTTCTTTTAAGTTTCGATTTGTTTTAAGTGCATTTAATATTTATCCATTAAGTGGCTATTTAATTTGAAAATGTTAAACAATGTTATTATATTATTTTACACAATTGAATTCGTAATGAACTTACTTTTGTTTTGTTCAATTTGTTGTCTATGTTTTTTGATAATTTCCTATTGAATTGCTTAATTGCCTGCTGTTAAATGTTTTGTATTGAATTTATTTGATATCGTAATCAGTAGGAAAACCTCAATAGTTGATAAAGTTTACAAAATAGGGGAAATAATTTTTTATATCCAGTTTTATGTCCAGAAGTTTAGCAATGATAAAAACGTATAAACTTTTTCTATACAAAAACGAATAACACTATAAAAGATTTTCATTATCCTGCGAGAAATTGACCAATCACAAGACATCACATGAACGGTTCATTGTGATAGGGTTCATTGTCACGGCACCGGTATTATAATATAAAAAGGACCGCTAACTTTAACATAGATTTGTCCTCTCTGTGCCATGACACAGCACCGGTGTAAAAGGACATGTAATTACATTGTAAAAAAATCGAATTAAAAACAAAACAAACAATTAAAATGTGACACTTTAAATAAATTTCTACTAAAGTTTTTTGTAGAACTTCGAATAAATATTTTTTTTTTTAATTTTAAAATTTTTTATCTTATGATTTACTTTGTTTATATATTTATTATTATTTTTATTATAATTAAAATTATAATAAAAAAGAAGAACTAGCTGCCAAGGCTATCATCTTAATCATTTTATAATGAAAATCAAATATATCAAATCAAATATATCAATATCAAATATTTTAATCGATTAAAATAGGTCAATTAAGCTGTTAAATTTTAAATATATATTAATCGCGTTATTTTTCATAAAGTGCTATATAGGCTTTACACTCACAAAAAAAAGTTAGCAGAAAGTTTTCAATCCCACTTTACTATTTTTGTACTGATTTTTAGTAAAAAAAATTATTATTTAGCAAATCTTTTTGCTATTTACATTTTACGAATTACAGAATTTTCACAGATTATTTACAAATTTTTGTTGCTAATTTTCGAAATCATTTGGCACAGCCGATCTTGAATATCCTCTACAAATATCCTAAACAAATTTTCTCTTATGTTTTTGATACAAATAATGTAAAAAACTTTTGAAGTAAAATTATGGAGGTGAAAAAAATTTTTTGGTGTAAAAAAAATTTTTAAGGTGAAACAAATTTTTTGTGGTGAAAAAAAAATTTTGTAGTAAAAAAAATTTTTTGATGTGAAAAATATTTTTGGTGAATATAAAATATTATTCTTTTCTAAGCGGCTGGTGAAAAAATATGAGAAATTATATCATATACCAGTCGCTACTATGAAATTGTACTAAATACACCAATTTGTGTGGAAAATTTAGAGGTATCTTTTCACTCATAACTTTTTAACCGCTGTACCCATTTTTTTCATTTTCAAAACCAAACTACTCGGGAGGATGTAAAATAATCTGGGTGAAAATAGCCACCCCCGCTTGCGTCTTCGCGTCGTGATTGCCATTTCAACAGACAGATATCGCTAAATCGACTTAAAATTGCATAAGGGTCACGAATATTTATACTTTATGGGGTCTTAAACCTATATTTCGACATATTACAAACGGAATGACAAACTGACATATACCCTTAACATATATGGTGAAGGGTATAAAAAGTGGATATTAAAGGAAATGGCATTTCTAATTAAAACTTAGACCTGCAAACTTAAATTGCCTTAAAATGTGACATAGATTAAAAAAAGGCGTCGGATGTGAATATACCGACTCATGTCTAAATATAGACATCCACTTAAAAAATTTTTTTTTAGTTCTTAAAAGTAAAAAAAATTTTTAATTTTGTCTTAAATATTTTTTGAAAAAAAAAAAAGTAAAAAAGCCTTAAATTCGGCTGTGCCGAATCTTTGAATACCCTCCACCAATGTTCTCTATTGTTTTTAATACAAATAATGTAAAAAACTTTTGAAGTAAAGTTATGGAGGTGAAAAAAATTTTTTGAGGTGAAAAACTTTTTTGGATGCGGGAACGAAATTTTTAGGTGAAAAAAATTTTAAGGTGAAAAAATTTTTTAAGGTGAAAAAATTTTTTGTGGTGAAAAAAAATTTGAGTGGTAAAAAAAATTTTTTGAGGTGAAAAATATTTGAGGTGTACAAAATATTATTAATTTCTAAGCGATTGGTGAAAAAATATGAGAAAATATATTATATACCAGTCGCTACTATGAAATTGTACTAAAATACACCAATTTATATGGAAAATTTTGAGGTATCTTCACATTTTCACCCATAACTTTATAACCGCTGGACCGATTTTGCTCTAAGACCTATATTTCGACATGTTACAAACGGAATGACAAACTGATATATACCCTCACCATATATGGTGCAGGGTATAATAAATAAAATAAAAAAAATTTGATGATCGATAAAAAAACTAAATTTGAAATTTCATACTAATATTAATAATATTTAGTACATTTTTTTTGCTGATTTTAGCAAACAGATATTAAATTCCACTTAACAAAAAGTTTACTAAAATTTAGTAGCGGCTGCTAATTTTTTCTACAAATTTCATTGTACTACACGTCAGCAGACCTGTGTTGATAAGATTAGCCAAAAATACCTCTGGGCTTAAATTAGCAAAATTTCCCGTAATAACAGCAAAATTTTCAGTTGCCATTACAGACTTTTTGGTGAGTGTAGGATATACGATAGACAATTTTTAATTGTTGGTTTAATTCCTTTTAAAAATTATAATAAGGGAAACCGCAAATATGCAATATCATATTTTTTTTCTGTCCGTCGTATAGACCAATGGATAAACTATTTATCCGATTTAGAACAATTTAAGAATTCTGGCATCGATTTGTTAGAGCATATTTTTGCATATTTCAGCATATTTAAGAGCATATTTTAAGATAAAAGCATATTTTAAAGGCATATTTCTAAATTTTTAGAGCATATTTGTGTTCTTCAGAGCATATTTGTGTCCTTTAGGGCATATTTTGACTTCTTTTATGCATACTTTTTTTATTTTAATATACAATGAACTAATATTTGTTAGCGCTGCCCCTGTCCCAAACTGCCATTTGTTGAGCAAACAGAAACAATTAAAAAAATTGACAAGGTACCAGAATGCTCTACCAAAAAATATATTAAGAACAAAGTTGAACAGATTGTAACAAAAAACGATAGTCTGCAAAAAATAATAATCTTGAATAAAATCAGTTTTGGCAAATAATGTTAAAGAAGTACTAGCTTTTAAATTCGCCCCCATTACATCAGTTGATCTTGAAAGAACTTTTTCAATGTACAAAAATATGCTAAGATAACGTTTTTTATTTGAAAATTAAGGTCAAATTTTTGTATTTTATTGCAACAAAACCTTATTGAAAATCGTATTTTTTTATAAAAAAAAGCCAGCCAAAAATTTATAAGCTTGTAAACATTTTCCTGTTCATTTATTCTACTTATTGTTTTAATTAAAAAGAAGAAACCGTTTAAAAAAAAGATTTATACAAAAATAAAGACGGGAAAATCAGACACGAAAAAGTCCGGAAAAGACATCTTACCAAATGAAAAAAAATTATTTATATTTTTTTTATTAAATGTTGAATTGACTAAAATATAGGAAAATTTACAGATTTTCGTAACACCTTTTAAAAATTTAATTACTATTGTTTTGCATTCCTTTGTTTTTTTGTTTTAGTTGTTATATTTATCTTTTTTTTTTTCTAAGATACATATGAAATTAATCGAAATGGTAATCAAACAGAGCACTACTGACTTTTCATTATTTTCAGCCCATTTTGTTGTTATTTTCAATCATTATTAAATAATCGACAAAAGCAGTAAAAACAATCGAAAGTGGTTTAAAATAACCATCAATTTTTGTGGTTTGTATTTTAAATTGAACGTTTTTTTATTTGTATGAAATTACAAAACACAACACACACAGATGTTTATATTTTGATTTTCTGTACGTGTATGAAATTAATTTGTATTTAAACATACTTTAACAAAAAAAAAAAAAAAACAAAACGGAATTATTTGAATTTTTATTTTAAGAAACAGAAAACAAAAAATTTTACGTTTAACTGAAATAACAACTTCTACTGAATGTCTGTGTTTTTATAGTTTGGATTTTGAATGATATTTCTATGAATTTCAATTGATTCTTCATTAACAAACAAACTCTACGTATTAATCTTTATACTACAGTCAGTAACAAAAAAAATATATTGTGAGTGTGTATATTAAAATGAATTGTTTTGATTTTTTAATAAAAAATTATTTTTTGTTCAAAAAAAAAAAACAATTTTTTTATTTTTGGAGCAAATTTTTTAAATTTTAAGGGCATATTTCTATATTTTTAGTGCATATTTTATGCCCATAACACTTTTTTAGAGCATATTTGCGGTGATTATAATTAATATTAATTATATTTTTATGTCCTTCCCTTTAAGGTTGCATTTGTGTCAATCAATGTCAAACTCGTATAATTGACTTTTTTAATTCTGTAGAAATTTTAACTTTTCTTCTCCCAAGAAAATTTTTACAATCGGTCTAAATCTCATCAATTCTTTAGCATATGCCACAAGAACCATTTCTATGGAATCCTAACCCATTTACGTAAACATAAATGTAAGATATGGTTAATAAAAACTAGTTCCAGAAGTGGTTTTAGAGATTATTTTTGAAATCATTCAAAACAAAAATCATCGGTGTTAAAACCGACAGAAAAACATATTATAACTGACAAGAAGTTTTTATACCAGTCGTTCTTTGGAACAGAAAATTTGGCTCTTAAATGTTGCTTTAGACTCCCAGCAAAAAAAAAAAAAAGTAGCAAAAGCAGAAGTGATTTGGATTCCGCTGTTGTGAAAATTTGGATTTGAACCAATGATTTTTACATAGGGGTTTCATAGGGTGGAAGTTTTCTTTTATGATCCTTTTTTATTGCATCTAAAGCGCTTCTTATGGCTTAGTAAAAAATGAGATCTTTTGATGTTGCCAAATACGTTTTGAATTTTTTATTTAAATTTTAACGCATATAGAAACATTTTTGTATAATCAATATAAAACTTTCTATATCAATGGTCATAAGTTGACAATTTGTAACAGATAACAAACTGATAAATTTAGTTAAACATACTAAACAATTTGTCCATCCTATAAAAGTCATTTGGCATCTTTTTCTTAAGTTAAACTGTTTGATACATAGTAATTTGGCAACTTATGGCCATCGGGGTTCAACTGAATATATTTATGCTTTAAATTATTCACATTTACTAATCGTGCCTTATTTTTTAAATTACTTTATTCGAAATTCAAAGTTAAAAATTGATACAAATCACTTAAACCTGATAACTTGTTTCAAAATAACCAAATATATATGAATATATCTATTGTTAACATTTAATTTTTATTATTTTTAAAATAAATTTGAGCTAAATTTGATTTAAAATCACATTTTTGGAAGTTGTGAAAAATAACTGCTTTAAAATAGGAAAATCAGAACAAAATGATACTTTGGAATGAATGAAAAATTGATTCCTTAAGAATCACTTCCATTTATTTTTGCTGGGACTATGAGAAATAATTTAATTTCAAAATTACAATTCTGAAGCTACGAGTATTTCAACTTTTGAACACGAGAAAATTTTATTTTTTTTTTGAAAAGAAAGAGCTTGAACAAAAAAAAAACGTTTATTTTCCTTCTTAGCAATCAAACACGTGATTAGGTATTTTCCTATCAAGCACTATGACGTTATTTATGATCTAAAAAAAAAAATTAATAGAAAATTGCTTTCAATCCGACAATTTTATTATCTTAAAAAATATTTCGTTCAAAAAACGAAAAAAATAACATGGAATTTATGTGACATATTTGACTTAGTTAACTTATCAAAAAAAAAAAATTAAAGTCGAAGAACTTTAGTAAGAACAAACTGTTTCGTGAATAGTATTTCAGAATTCTCTAATTTAAACAATCTAATGTAAGGAGGGTCATCCTCAGGAGTCATCCTCAGGAGTGTTCAAAGATTTTTATTAAGTTTTGTAAATCTTGGAAAATTTTATTAGGTCGACTTTTTAAAATCAGCTATGGTTTATTTAAAAAAATTTTAATTTCTCTACAGTGACAAATAAATAAAATAAACGGTTAATCGATTAATCGCCAATTTTTCCGATTAACCGGTTAACCGTCAGGGTCGAATAATTGGAAACACTATGAAAAATCAGAGGAAATTACTGTTCATTTACAAATGTATTATTTAAACTCCACTTACTTGACCATCTAGCATACGATTTGATGATGACATTAATGATTTCAACCAAATGCCACTGGAGAATAATTGACGTGTTTTTAATAAATGTGAACGCATTTCATCAATCATCAGCAAAATTAAAAATACATCCCATGCGATAGCAGTTACATATATGACACTACAAGGATTTATTGGAAACATATAATATGAAATTTTTTCTATAAAATTAACTTTTTTCACGTCTGGTCTCTCAAATCCCTCTTTGGCAGTCTCAAAATAAACGATAAATACTTGGGTTAAACACTCCATTATGACATATATTAAAAAGGATATTATTTGTAAAGTATGAAGACGTAAAAAGTCACAACTTAATTGATAGATTTTTAAATGATAA
Source organism: Eustalomyia histrio (assembly GCA_949748255.1). Lineage (NCBI taxonomy): Eukaryota > Metazoa > Arthropoda > Insecta > Diptera > Anthomyiidae > Eustalomyia > Eustalomyia histrio. The sequence goes on from OX456524.1 coordinate 44,934,453, forward strand.
TGCATGACAAATTGCAATTGATGACACAAACGTTGTGTATGATATTTATTATAACCGGTACGATGATATGTTACTCGCTGTAGTTGCTTAAGTATAACGGATAATTTGTGATTTAATTCTTTAGTTATTAACACAATCACCAGTAAGCCATAGTATAATAAACTTAATGTAATTATTATAATAAATTCACAATATTGTATATATAGTATTGTAAGCAAATACCAAAAATGTTCAGACGATTCATCATGGCCAATTAAAAATATAACCCATGAAAATTGTAATATGATTATTTAAAATTTTAAAATAATTTGAAATACAATCAAACCACATATATGAGCATTAATATTCATCTCCAAAATATGTCTGAACTTTAGTAATTTATTAATACATTGTATTATGGAATGACGATAGTGCAATTGTATGTAAAGCGTGGCCACGGCACAGAGTAAATTTATGCTATAGCGTGAGTAGGCCACATATGTAAGGACTTTATTTTTGCGTAGAAAAGTCATTTGTGTACACACAATGTACATGGCAAATGGCATAAAGATGAGAATTGTTAACAATATACAACCACTGTATAAACGTGTATACCAAGATGCCTTTACACGAAATATCTTGGAATTAAATGAAAAACATATAATGCCCAGAAAACAACTGGTATAGTAGATGACACAAATAATCATCAGAAAGAGTTTTGTCGACAATTTAAGGTCCTTTTGAAAAATATACGCTGGCATGGTGTTATAGCGATGGTTTATTTAATCAAACTAAATTTGGTTAAACATATGTTTTATAATTGTTGTTAACATAATTCGTTTGGTAAAACAACGGGTGGAAACACACTGTGAAAATAATTACAAGCTAATTAGTTTGAATTTTATTTTATCTACTTCGATTTTTAAATGGGTTTTATTTTAAGCATTTGTTTTAATAATAGTAAATCATTTCTCTGAATTAGTACAATCAGAAAAAAGTTAGTATACAAATTTGTAAACCTTTTTCAAACCCACTTTACTATTATTATTTATTAAATTTTTTTGCTATTTACATTTTACAAATTTCGGAACTTTTAGAGAATATTTACAAATTTTTGTTGCTAACTTCACAAATCATTTTACAAATTTTTAAAAACCTATTTGCTAAAATTAGCAAAAAAAAAAAATCTAATTTTAAAACAAAGAGTATTGAATGAAATCTTATTTCTAATATGTAATTAAAACTTATACATACAAACTAAAATTGCTTTCACAATCCTCTTATGTCCAAAAATAGGTCATCCACTTAAATTAGCACTAAAACTTTTTTAGTTCTAAAAATCAGCCCTTAAAACAATTGAACAAAAAATTGAATCCAAAAAATTTACTAAAAATATTTTTGAAAACAAAAATTAGCAAATTAAAACAAAATAATAAATTCGTTTATATTTTAACTATTTTTAAGGCCTTTGAATTTTTTTTTAATATTTTCTTAAATATTTTTTGAAAAAAAAAAATGTTCGATAAAACAATATAATTTTGTAACGGGTGGTTAAATTTTAAGGGCCGATGTTAAATGTGAACCACACCTAAACGTTGGAAAAAATACACAATCGAGCAACGCGTAAAAGTTATTCAGGCTTATTATGAAAATGGGCGTTCAAATCAAAATGCATTTCGTGCACTTTGTGATTTTTTTTTTGGTCAGCATAATCGACCAAATGTATCCACAATCGGGCGAATAGTGGGCAAATTTCAGCAAACAGGGTCTGTGAAAACACCTGTGCATGCTCGCCCAGTTCGTTCTGCGGAAAACATTGCTGTTGTTCGCGATAGTGTGTCATGAGGTTGGCCAAGCATTTACCGTGAATGGTGTTCGCTATCGCGAGACGATAACGAACTTATTGTGGCCAGGAATTGAGGATATGACCCTGGACGATATGTTGTTTCAACAGGACGAAGCCACTTGCCACACAGCTAACGAAACAATGGTTCTTTTGCGCGACAAATTCAATGGCCGTGTTATCTCACGTGATGGCGATGTCAATTGGCCGCCAAGATCATGTGATTTGACACCGTTGGACTTCTTTCTTTGGGGTTATTTGAAAGAAAAGGTGTACATCGATAAGCCAGCAACAATTCAAGAGCTAAAGGATGAGATAATTCGGCACATTAACGGCATAGAACCTCAATTATGCCTCAGCGTCATCGAAAATTTATACCATTGGATGGAGGTGTGTCGCCGAGGTCGCGGCGGCCATTTGGCCGATATTTTATTCCATACATAATTGAACCATACCATATTATCATAATAAAAAGAAATTACAATAATTTCCTAAATAATTTGTGTGTTATTCAAAATCAACATCGGCCCTTAAAATTTAACCACCCTTTATATTCGAATTCGTAAGGAAATTTAAAAAGGAATTAGCAGCTTTAAAGTGTAACACAAGTGCATCTGAAAATATTTAAAATTATTTGTGCATTTTAATAATATTGTTTTATAAATTAAAATTTTGCTATATTTTACAATTCATTAAGTTTAAAGCAATTGATTAATATTTTGTAGCGCTTACTAATTTTTTATACTAATTTGATTGTACTAATATTAATAATATTTAGTACATTTTTTTCTGATTTTAGCAAACCGATTTTAAATTCCACTTTAAAAAAGGTTTAATAAAATTTAGTAGCGGCTACTAGTTGTTCTACTAAACTCATTGTACTACACATCAGCAGACATTTGTTCTAAGCAAAAAATACCGCTGATCTCAAATTAGCAAAATTTCTCGTATTAACAGCAAAATTTTCAGTTGCCATTACAGACTTTTTTTTGTTAAGTGTATTGATTTTTTACCAAAGAATTCTAATTTTAATGGATTTTAGTTTAGTTTGTATTTTAAAAAAATAACTGAGAGGGTATATGATTTTTTGAAAATTTGCAACATTCTTAGTAATTTAGTGAAATTAATTCTTGTATTTTTCTTAAGTGTATTTATTCATTAATTCCTTCTTATTCACTTTTAAATGTCCTTAAGTGGCTTTGTAATTAGAAAAGGTTAACGAATAAAATCTACTATATAAACAATTAATTATTAATGTTATTTAATGCAATTGAATTTATAATAAATTAACATTTTTTTTCTATTCGAGGTTTATTTATTTTTTTCTTTATAATTTCATATTCAATATGAAATTTATTATTTTATTTTTATTTATTATTTCGTATAGAATTTCTTCATGCTGAGTGACCCCAGTGGGAAAACCTCAACAGTTAAAGAGGTTAACAAAAATAAAATTAATTTGTTCGGTGTGTAGGTATTACAAAATGAAAGAAACATATTTAATTGAAAATTTGCAAAGTGCAAATATACTCAGAACAAATATGTTGTTTTTTTTATACTATCAATATCCGCATTTAATTAGTTAATGCCTCCTGTGATTTAATTTTAAATTTACAAAAATAATTATATATTTTTTGTAAATTAATTAAATTGTCTTCTATTTTTAAGATTTTTTAATGTTCCCTAGGTAGTCCGGCCACTGGGGGGTATACAAATAGTGTGTGCCATCTTTTGTTTTTTGTCGGTATGGCAACATTTACTAACTTTGACATTTGTCAAGTGATTGACATAAGAACACATGTTTTTAAAACTTCAATTCAGTATAATTTTTACCATATATCGCTTTACACCAAATCAATGCTGCGAAATAGTGACGCTGTACATTAAAAAAGAAAAGCTGGTTCAATTGTGTTAATTCAACGTGCATATCGTCGAAAATATCGTGGTCAAGAAGCACAGTCTTACAACATTGTCATGGGCGTTTATCAACGCCCATGACTTTCTAATGAACTGGTGGAAGCGATAAGAGAGAGTGTTGCCGAGATGAGTCGTATCATCACCGTGCTCAGCATTATAGCGTCTGTATTTCAAGGAATGATTTGCATTTTTTTCCGTATAAATTGCAATTGACTCAAATAATTTTGTTGGCAGATCGCTCACTTTGTTTACAATACGGCCAAACAGTCATTCGAATGGTTGATACTGACTCTGGCTAAAGAACATGTCTTAGAACTAACGCAGAAGAAAATGTGATAAAACAATTTAAAAAATTTAAAAAATCTTATATTATATTTCTAAAAATGACACTATCCATCTCTGAATTTTTGAAGAGTAATGCATTTAACACAGACGACTGTGGCTACATGACTACATGACTACACATGCTGTTGACTGCAATTGTAGTCGGGTAGTCAACGACTTAAATTTTTTGAAAACGACAGCAACATAGTAAGCAGCTGATCCTAAAAATTTTACATTTTAATAAATATTAATCTTTTTTAGTTTGTGTTTCTAAAATAATGCATTTTTATTTCAGTGGTGCCACTTACATTGTTTTTTTACCTTATTAAAATAGAAAAACATTCATGATTGGAGACTCGCATAAAAACTTATTATAATAACTTAACAATAAATAAATTTATCTAACCCATCTTAACTATTAATGCAATTTGACATTTAATTTTGCGTTGTTTTATTTTTTGTGTTTAACAAAAAATATTTCTATGCACTGATTTCCCTGCGGGAAAAGGACCTATCCCGGGACACGCCACGTGACCGGTTCATTGTGATAGGGATAGGTAACGGGACCGGTCACTTTAACATAGGCTTGTCCTAGGAGGGGGTCAATTGGCCTCTGTGACATGTCACAGAATTGGTTTAAAAGAACATGTCATGACTTTTAAACCGGTCACGTGGTAGGTACTTTAAGAACTGGTCCCCTTTTCACCTATCTCGTGAAATGTATTTTCGGAACCGGTCCAGTTTTCACCTACCACGGGACAGGTCCCGATTCCCAACTGACCTCTTTTTTCCCGCAGGGTTGTTTTACATATTTTGTTATATTGCCAACACTATTTTTGTTTTGTAGCCAACAAAAATTGAAATTATCCTAAGATGCCTACAGCGGCAAAACTTGTCGTGTCAAGATAATTGTTTTAATATAAACGTGTGTATTTTTTTTTTTGACAGGCTGTAGTCGTGTAGCCGCAGTCGTCTATGTGTTTAATACATAACGTTTAATTAAGAAGAGTAAAAATCTAATGAGACAAATACCATTCGAATAGAAAAACACCAAAACAATTACTCATTGAGAACAACTAATTGTAATACTTTACAAACTGAAAAAACCTGGTTTTTCAAAAATTTTCTAGTACATATTTTTTTATATTTTCTTAAATAACTAAAATGTTAAATATGAATTAAAAAATATCATATACAAAATAATAAAAAAATAAAAGATTTTAACCTAGCAAAAATTCGAGACTGAGATGCTCGAAAACGTTATAGAAATTGCAAGGATACATTTTTCCATGTTGTTTTCAAAAAGTATTCCAAATTATTTGAAAAGGGCCAAATTAAATAAAAATATTATACATATGAAAATCGTTTGTTGTTGTTTTTTTTTAAGTTATTTAATATTCACCTACCGATAAAAAATATGGCACACCCTGTATAATTTCAACTATGTTTATAAGAGTGTACGAAAGTTGGAGATTGAAATATTGCATCTCTTTAAAAAAAAAAAAAGAAATAGACTTTTTGGTCATTACTCTAGAAGTTATTTTAAAAATAGTTCTAAAATATTTTCCTCGAAATTCGCAGAATCTTCATAAAATAAAGTTTTTAAAATTGAATAATACCTGATTAGAATAATCAGTAAATAATTTATAATCACTTTAAATCAATAATTTTTTGTGGAATAAATTGAAATAATGATTTAAGCCTTGTGCGAGGTGGCTAAATAAATTCTAAACTTAATAAAAATTTACAGAAGGGTTTAAAATTGTTTTGAAAAATACTTAAAAATATTTTTTAATATGAAAGAAATTTGGAAACCTAATTTTGGTTTAGATTTTATTTAACGAGTTCGCACCCACCCTTCGTATAATTTTTATTGATTTAATTTTATTCGATTAAATTGTTTGTTTTATGATTAAATTGGCAAAGTATAAGACAAATGCACCAAATTTTTGTTAAAATAATTTCTTAAATTAATTTTTTTTATCATTTGATGCTATTAGAAGAATAAAAAAAAAATTAATATTGATAATTATTGGAAGAATATTCACGCAGAGAAAAAACATATTTGCAATATGATCACTGCTACTATATTGTGCTTGCTGCAATCGGGTATGGTTGTCACAACCAAGTTATTGGTTTTCTAACCATCAACATGGTCGCTACCATAATGATTTAGTAAATATTTTACTATTTTATGATTAGCACCTTCTATTTTATAACATGATTGGCTGTAACCATACTGTGGTAACAAAAATTCTGACTATGAAAAAAATATGATAATTATGCAACGATAAAATGCTGGCAATAATCAATAAACAATTATACATCAAGTAAAACATGACTTTGACATTTACAGTCATAATATTGTCTTGTTTTCATAAAAGCCAAAACTTTTATCAGTTCAGTCAGTTTGTTTTAACTTCAAAATGTCTTAAAAAAAAAAACAATTATATACTGTTTACTAAAACTGGACAAACTTCAGATGGGTAGAAAATACCTTTTACATGTCAATAAAACATTTCATCAATAGACCCATTAAGATCCAATTATTTTTTTTAGCATTAGAAGATTTTTTTTAAAGGGGTTTTTCGAAAATTCCTTATAAATATAATATACACTAATCAATTCATTGTCAAAAATATTCTTTTGAAAGATTTTATATTTTTTAATTCTTTTTAGTAAAAACAATAAAATTAAAAATATTAATAAAATATTTTTTATAACATATATTTTCTTACACAAAATAATAGATATTTTTAAATTTATTTGATAAAAAGATTTTTAGAGTCTATAGACTTTTCCTTAAACTAAAATTTTTAGAATCTCCAAACTGTTTATTAGATAAAAGTTCATATATTCCAAAAATACTTAGATTCTAAGGACTTTTTATAGTAGAAATATTCTTAAATTTAAAGAGCTTTTTCATAGTTTTTAAAAACTTTTCCTTTAAGAAATTTTTTTAGATTAGGAATCATATAATGATAATCCAGGAATCATAATATAGTTATGAGGGACCATAATATGATAATATTTTGAGCATTATATGATTACGTGCGATCATATTATGATAAATTCAATATAAAATGTTTATTTAGGACCATAATATGGTCATTTTTGAATCATAATATAACTGTAGGGACCATATTATGATAAAAATATGGTTATTTTATTATCATAATATGATAACCATATTATGGAACGACTATGGTTGGCACAACCATAAACCCAAAAATATATGATATTCTTCGAATATGATTGCCCCAACTATGTTTTTTCTTTGCGTGTTGCTAATAGATTCATTAAAAATTGAATTAGATTTGTAAATTGAATCGAGGAATTTTGTTAACAAAAGTCTGATCATAACATAATTATTATCATTAAAATTTTTCAATAAATCCATATATTTAAAAAAAATCGAGTTGCCATATTTCAAAACACTTTCAATTTAATTTAATATTGTGACATATTCGTGTTGAGAAAATGAAACAAGCAAATTCGAGAGCAACTATTTTCAAATAAAAGCTTATTTAATGCTTTAAAAAAATATTCTAGAGTTACGATCAAAAATACTATATTCACAAAAAAAGTTGCCATATTTTAAAATAATATAGTAAATTTGAAAAAAAATAACTTTTTACAATAGAAAAAATATTTAAGAAATCCTCAGAAATGTATTTGTGCTTCTGCATACAATATAAATAATAACATTTCTCTTGTAAAATTAGTTAGTATTTTTGTTCTAGGGAACGGTCAGGACACGTTTAACGAAAATTTTTCTAACTAAAAAACCAGCTAACAAATATTTTTGAAATTAAACACAGTTGATACACTCAGAGTATGTAGTAAGCAAAACTAATTTCTTTAAAATGTATTGATCGGTAAATTTTTCAATTTTTAAAAATTGAAAATAGCTATACTTCTTCAATAACACTAGATTAACAGTTTTTTTATTGCAATCAGAATAAAGAGCATTCGAGGGTTAATCGATTTTCAAAATTTAATTTTTCCCCGTTTACGAATAATTTTCCACAACTTTTCCGCTTTGTCCCTGCTTAAGATTCGCATTATTTCAAAGTTCGGCCCACTCCAATATACAGATGTTACATATTCAATTGATTTTACATAAATTACCAAATTTATTTCTGTTTTTAATTATACATTTTAAATACATTAAGTAGATTAACTAGTACATGTTTATTTAACAGCATGTAAATTTGTTTTTTTTTAACTTTTGTTTTTGGCACCTACTTAAATACTAAACCATAAAATATTTTACAAATAGTATTTTACACAAATATTGTTTATAAATTATGCATCAAAAAAAAAATACGTTTAAAATAATTCATATTGCAGTTTTTTATATGTGGCTTTCCTTACCAACTGTCCCGCTTCAAGAAGAAGTATACCGTATCAATGTCAATCTTACAGTATTTATTGTCATATATGATACGAATAAAAAATGAAAAGACTTATCTGCATGACATTTATGAAATTTTTCATTAACCTATTAATGGCCAAATAAAATTTGGAGAAGAAAATTCAATAAAAATATATTTATGATATAGGCAAAGGCATCAAATAGAATAAAGTAAAATCGAAATTGAAAGAAAATTTAATATATCCTTGTAAATTGTCAAGGAGCAAAAAGTGGAAACCGACTCTCCCACATACACCGTTTTGAAATTCGCTGTTGTAAAATTTGATTCAACAGGTTCAATTAGTGCCTAATTAAATAGTACACACTAATTACACATATATTCAAATTTTTATTACAAATTTCAATAATTAAATTTTTACCTTTTAAGAAAAATGTTGCCAAAATTTAATATTTTTCAATTGCCATCAAACGATGTGGATTTAAACAATAATAACAGTATTAGATTAGAAAAAGGTTTGCTTTTAATTTCTAAATTTAGTTGGCTCTCAGAAAATTATCTTACTTAAATTATTGGACAAATAGTGTCAAAGAAAATCTAAAAAAGTGAAGGTGTACTCAGTTGAGTACAATGGCTTCTAATGGGCTAATCAATGAAGTATCGCTGGAACTCGTAAATTAAAACTTTTCCTTAAATTAATTCGATTGGTAAAATTTAATTTAAGTTAAATTTTGCGATGCGGTCCAAATTCCGAAAAGTGTACTGAACATTTTTTATGAACAGGTCGGAAAATTTGGAGATAAATTTGTACGAAATTTGCCAAAAAGTTCATATAAGCAAATATCAGGAAGGTATGATTCAAGGTCCCATGTAAAATTCACAATCCAGATTTCAACCAGATATCTACTGTTGTGTGTCTATATGGAAGTTAAGCCTAATTCAGAAAGGACACTCACCAAAAAAAGTCTGTAATGACAACTCAAAATTTTGCTGTTACTACGGGAAATTTTGCTAATTTGAGCCTAGCGGTATTTTTTGGTAATATAAGCAACACATGTCTGCTGAGATGTAGTAGAATTAAGTAAGTAGAAAAATTAGTTGCCGCTATTAAATTTAAGTAAACTTTTTGTAAAGCGGAATTTATAACCGGTTTGCTAAAATCAGCAAAAAAGTTTACTAAATATTGTATTAGTACAAAATTTTAAATTTATGTTTTTATCGAGCATCAATTTTTTTTTTTTATTTTATTTATATTTTTTTTAAATATTTATACAATATTATACAAAATTTTATTTTATACAAAATAAATTTCTGTTTTAAAAAATATTTCAGTCAATATTTTTTTTTTACTTTTAAGGTCAAATTTTAATTGTTTTTAGGTCTGATTTTTAGATCTAAAAAAACTTTTTAGTGCTATTTTAAGTGGATGTCCTATGTTCAGATATGAGTCGGTATATTCACTTCCGATACCTATTTTAATCGATGTAAAATTTAATTACAAAAACATTTCCTCCAATTTTTTAAAATTAGTAATTTTTTTTTTTTTTGCTAATTTTAGCAAATCGGTTTTCAAAAATTTGTAAAATGATTTCTGAAATTAGCAACAAAAATTTGTAAATATTCTGTAAAAACTCTGTAATTTGTAAAATTTAAATAGCAAAAAGATTTGCTTAATAATAATCAGTACAAAAATAGTAAAGTGGGATTGAAAACAGTTTACAAATTTTTCTACTAACTTTTTTTTTTTTGAGTGGACTTTTCTATGGGAAGTAAGTCTAAATATGGACCCAAATTTAATAGGATTCGTCATTGGGCCAAAGAAGCTTATATTTCATACAAATATCTTAATTTTTGCGACGCAGTTTTAATAAAATTTTTACATGGACACACGGATAGACGGAAAGTGATTCTGAGGTAGTTACAAACATCAGCTCAAACTCACAACACCCTGACCACGTAGTAATATATTATATCACTATCAGACGAAAGGTCATTAGAGGGTTAACCCATTTAACACTGCCGTTGCTTTAAAGCAACAACCACTTTTGAGGCCCAATACATTTTGGATAAAAGAGCGATGTTATTATGTAATAACAAGTTAAAAAGGGCTGAATTCGGCTGTGCCGAATCTTTGAATACCCTCCACCAAAGGGGATGAAGATGATATACGTATATACTAAATTTTGCATGAACTGTAATATGAATATGTTTTGTCAATTTATGTAACGAACTTTTGTTATTTAGTTTTAGCAATGTTATTTACAGAGGTCTGCTCTGTTAGCGACTTTAACATTGTTCATTTTTACGTTAACTTAGTTATCATAGTATGTAAGACAATAAATGTAATCGAACAATAAGAAGACTTAATAACATTTTTACTTACTTAACAGGAAAAAAAATAGATACAGAAAAATTGTACAAATTTGTATGGAAAATTTAAAGGTACCTTCACATTTTCACTCATAACTTTTGAACCGCTTGACCGATTTTACTCATTTTAAATACCAAACTGCTCGGGAGGATGTTCAATAATCTGGGTAAAAATGGCGTCGTGATCGTGATTTCAACAGACAGACAGACGGACATCGCTAAATCGACTTAAAATTGCATAAGGATCACGAATATATATACTTTATGGGGTCTTAAACCTATATTTCGACATATTACAAACGGAATGACAAACTGATATATACCCTCACCATATATGGTGGAGGGTATAAAAAGCATGTGATAGTTTGAAGTGTAGGTTATAATGGGTGTCACAATAACTGTGCACTTTTTAAATTGGGTGTCATTATTTTATTTGTGCAAGCTGTTACATATGTTTATTCCTATTATTCAAAATGGAGCGCTTTACGAAAGAACTTCGCAAACTTCAAAGAATTTTCAGACCTAATGTTTCAAACATTCGAAGAGTGGTCAAAAAATTTAAAGTAACTGGGTCGGTTATGGATAGTAAGACTCCTGTGCGTCAACGTACCGGTCGGTCATTGCTGCTGTAAACGAGAGTGTAGTCGGAAACCCGAAAACATCAATTCGGCATCGTTCTCAATAACTTCAAATTTCACGAAACACTACGCAGCGAATTTAGACAAAAGACCTCCATAAAGAGTAATGGCCTGTCATCAGAGCCGTAGGGCCATTTGACGGATATTTTATTCCACACTTAATCGGAACATGTCTTCTTTACAATCCGAAAAAAAATCACAACTATCTCAAAAAATACGTGTTTTTATGTTGAAGTGAAAAAGTGCATTCTGACTGAGACACACATTGCAAAAAATTAAGAAAAAATATATAAATTCATTGGTCCAGGGTTGCCATATAAAATATTTAAAAAATTAATTTTTTGGCATTTTTTGTATATTACTTTTTTAAAATAGTTTTTTTAAGTATAGAAAGAAAAAAAGTCTTATAAAAGTGGTGTACTGATTTGCTTAAGGTCAACTAGGGTTTTCTCTTTTTTTTTTGGGTAAGAAAATTTTGTTGTCTTAAATTAATTTGCCATTTGGAAAAAATTTCATTTTTTCGTTTTCATTTTTATTAAAAATATTTTTTTTTTCATATTTTATATTATTTATTGGATCTTCACTCTTAAAAACTGTGTACTAACAATAATTATCCAAATCTTAAATCTAAATATTAATTATTAAGTCCAGCCAGTGCCAGACTAATGTTATGTGGTTTAGTAGAGATGATTACTGCTCCTTATTATTAGCGGACCAGATCCGCAGTGTCACTCCTTCTAAGACGCTGGTGGCCGTGATTATTAGTTAAGTTACGGGCTAGTATGTTGGGACATGTCTCCAGTTTTGTTAAATATCATTGACATTTTCTAATAATTTACATTCAAATCTTTATGTATGTTGTTATTCCTAACATACCAGGGTGCTTTCTCTGTATTTTTTCTATATTGGACGCAGAGGCAGTACCCCAGATCTGAATTCCGTAGCACCATATGGGTTCCATGATCGAATTGTAAACGAGTAACTTGCAGTCCAGGCCTAGTTTAGAGTTTTTGCCAGTTAGCCAATCGAGCTCAGCAGTTTTTAGCTTCATCTGAGTTATTTTCGCATCTATATGATTTTTCCACGTGAGTCGACGGTCAAGGTGAATACCGAGATATTTCACACATGTGTGTTGAGGTATATTCAGATTATTAATTTAAATGGGTGGACACGTCTCTTTTCTCAGTGTAAAAGTAATGTGGACGCATTTCTGTTTATTCACCTTAATTTTCCACTTATCCAACCAAGCTTTCAATTGTGAAATGTGAGCCTGTAGCATTCTAGATGCTATTTTTGAGTCATCATGGACGCTTAAAATTGCAGTATCGTCAGCGAAAGTCGACGTGTGGGTATTAATATCTAATGGCATGTCTGAAGTATAAAGGATATATAACAGAGGACCCAAAATGCTACCTTGTGGAACTCCGGCTTGTCTGTCTTGAGGAGAGCTGACAAAACTTTTTTCAGCAAGAGTGAATTTCCGATTTGTTATATAGCTTTCGAGTAGCTTGTGAGTATTTGTTGGTAACAAAAGTTTTATTTTAAACAGTAGACCTTCATGCCAAACTTTATCGAAAGCCTCTGAAACATCGACAAAAAGGGCAGAGCAGTATTTTTTCTCCTCGAACGTTTTTCTGACAACAGTAACTAGCCTGTGGGCTTGCTCAATGGTGCTGTGTTTTTTCCTGAAACCAAATTGGTGTGCTGGAATACTGTTGTTTTGTTCTACATAAACAGTTATTTTTTCCATTAGGTTTTTCTCGAACAGCTTTGACAAATTGGATAAAAGGCCAAAAGGCCTATACGATTCCACTTTTGTGTGATCTTTGCCTGGCTTGGGTATCATTTTAACGAGTGAAACTTTTCATTCTGGGGGATAGTATTCAAGGCGTATAATAGCATTAAAAATAAAGAGAATTATCTTTAATGCTATACGGGGTAACTCCAAAAGCATCTTGCTACCGATTCCATCGATACCAGGAGCTTTTTTGGGGTTTAGTCCAAAAATAGCCTTTTCGACCTCTCTCATCTCAAACATCAATCAGGTAGCTGCTAGGTGCTGGATTAAAATCAGTGGCAACTCTGTTACAGAACTTGTTATATTTGGCGTGAATAATTTTCTTAAATGTTCTACAAACAGATCTCCTTTTTCAGTATCATTTTTAGCCCAACCTCCATTTGATTTTCTCAAAGGAGGCTTACATAAGACAGGTCTTTTTACATTTTTTGTTGCACGCCATAAAAATAATAAGATATTTTCTTTTAACAAGCGAAAAAAATTCAAAAACTGAGTGTTGCCATATTAAAATTTTAAAAAATTGTCTAAAAATAACAGAATTTAAAAAAAAATTCTTAATAATAGTGAAAGGCAGACAGACGAATTTTCGTACATTTATTTGATATTATTTTGTATAAGCAATAAACAAAAAATAAACCTTAACCCGTTAAGTGCGCACAAAGCTTCAAAATTTTAACTTTAATTACACTGTGCAACTGTGTTTTAGGTTATCGCCGTTAGCCTTAATAATTCCAACGACAAATGAGTGTACACTATTGGTTTATAGGGTTAGCGCGTTAAACATATATAAAGAATGTTGCGGGTTCGATTCCCAGTGACTACATCATCAAATTAGAAAAATAATACACTTATCAAAAAAAGTCTGTAATCGCAAATGTTGCTGTTATTACGGGAAATTTTGCTTATTTGAGCCCAGCTGTATTTTTTGTTAATTTTAGCAACGCAGGTCTGCTGACGTGTAGTACAATGAAATTTTTAAAAAAAATTAGTAGAAAAGATAGCAGCAGCTACTAAATTTTAGTAAACTTTTTGTAAAGTGAAATTTAAAATCGGTTTGCTAAAATCAGCAAAAAATATTTACTAAATATTATTAATATTAGTTTAAAATTTCAAATTTATTTTTTTTTATCGAGCATTAGAATTTTCTTATTTTATTTTTTTTTTTTCAAAAAATATTTTAGACAAAATGAAAATAAAATTCAAAGGCTTAATGATATGAAATTTTGTCAATTAATTCCAAAATGACAAAATGAAAATAAAATTCAAAGGCTTAATGATATGAAATTTTGTCAATTAATTCCAACGAGATCAATTAAAAATAAAACACAGCTATTTGCATAGACACTTAGTTGGTTCTTATGACAGTCTTATAAAGAAAATTAGTTGTTGTTTTGCATGTTAATTTGATTATAAGTGTGTTATAAAAATCAACAAAATGTTTATGCATACGGCTGTTTTGTTTTAATTTAGCTCTTAGATTTTATTCTGTGACACGTTTGAAGTATGTCACTTCTAGATAAATGACACTTAGTGACGGCCCAGAATAGCAACATGCCGCTGCGATTGAAAATAGAATCTTTTTTATTTTCAGAATGTTTTTTCTTCTTCTCGTGATTTTTTTTCCGCATTTTAAAATATTTTTGTTAATAAAAAACATATGATGAAAAAAATTAACATACACACAAAAAAATTACAAAACTCTGTTTGTAATATTAAACAAGTGTCGTAGAATATTTTTGTAAATACAAATAAAAAGGCACGAACAATTGAATTTGTAAATACAAAAACCTATTTGTTATTTTTTTGTAACTTAAATTTTTATTTTCAAAGAATTTTTATATGATAAATAACAATTTACAAAAATTTCAAACAAAAAATTGTTAGAAATCGAATTTGAATTTTAAAAAATATTTTTAATTACTTAGAATTTTGTGATATTTTTTTCTGTGTACGATATTCTTTTGTTCTCATGTTCTCTTTGTGTACTAGCAAATGGATAACGTACCATACACTAACTTAAAATTGGTTAAATTTTTATTTAAGTAAATATTTACTTTATAATATTTTTATAAAAATAAAATGTAAAAACAAAAAAAAAATAAATTATTGGAACGTTTACACTAAAATAAATATGACAGTTTTTGCAGTCACAGTTGTTTTATCTCACACTAACAATCGTTGTACATCGCGCTCTTATTCTGGGCCGACACTTAAAGTAGATGACACTTAAACCATTTTTCAGTGTATTAGAATTTATAACAAAAACAATAAAAAGGGTTACTTTAATTAAATTTCTTAAATTTTGTTAATTTAAACAGTTTTAATATTATAATGAAAATCACAAGACATTTCTGTTAAATGAAGTGTCTTAATTAAAATCCCACTTACTTGACCATCCAGCATACGATTTGATGATGACATTAATGATTTCAACCAAATGCCACTGGAGAATAATTGACGTGTTCTTAATAAATTCCTACGCATTTCATCAATAATCAGTAGAATTAAAAATACATTCCATATGATAGCAATTACATATATCAGAGCATAAGGATTTATTGGTGTACCACCCTTTGCATTTTCATCTTTTGATTTGGCTTCTAGGTTAACTTTTTCAGCTCGTTTCACAAACCACACTTCAGCAGCCACAAAATACATAATAAATATTTGTGTTAAACATTCCATAATGACATATGTTAAAAAACATAATATTTGTAAAGTATACAGACGTAAATAGTCACAACTTAATTGATAGATTTTTAAATTATAATACAAAACAAATTGCAATTGATAACATAAACGTTGTGTATGATATTTATGATAACCGGTACGATGATATGTTACTCGCTGTAGTTGCTTTAGTATGGCGGATAATTTATGATTTAATTCTTTGGTTATTAACACAATCACCAGTAAGCCATAGTATAATAAATTTAATGTAGTTAATAGAATTAATTCACAATATTGTACATATAATATTGTTACCAGATACCAAAAATGTTCATACGCTTCATCATGCCCAATTAAAAATATTAACCAGGAAAATTGTAATATGATTGTTAAATATTTCGAGATAATTTTAAATACCACCACACCACTTATAGAATCATTAATATTCATCTCTATTATATGTCCAGATTTTAGTAATTTATTAATACATTGTATTATGGAACTTCGATAGTACAATTGCATATAGAGCGTTGCCACGGCACAAAGCAAAATAATGCCATAACGTAAGTAGCCCACATATGTAAGGAGTTCATTTTGTCGTAAAAATGTCATTTGTGTATACAGGATGTACATGGCAAATGGCATAAATGTTAGAACTGTTAATAGTATGAAACCACTGTATAAGCGTGTATACCAAGATGCCTTTACACAAAATCTCTTGGAATCATATGAAAAACATATAACACCCAGAAAACGACTGGTATAATAGATGGCACAAATAATCATAAGAAAGAGTATTGTGGCACATTTAAAATCCTTACGAAATATAGTATGCGATGTCATGATGTTATATCGATGGTTTATTTAATCAAACTAAATTTAGTTATAGGTACGATATTAAATAATTGTAGTTGACAGGATTCTTTTTGTTAAATAATATTTGGATAAACACACTGTGAAAAAATTTCGAGGTAATTAGTTTGAATTTAATTTTGTGTGCTTTAAGACAATAAAATGTCTCAGTTGAAGAATTTTTGATACGAATTGATACGAAGTGAAAAAAAAATATATTGTTTTAATAAAAATTTAACAAATTTTTATTTATTTATTTATTTGATTTTTTGCCAAACATCCAAAGAATTTAAATGATATGACTGAAATATCGTTTAAAGTTTATGTATTGTTTTTTTTTTAGAAATTTCCAATATTATTACAAATTGAATTTTTGAAGTGTATGTATTTAATCTTTTACTCATCTTTATCCTTTTTTTAAAACCTGCTTAAGTGGCTTTTGCAATTTTAAAATGTTAAAGTATAAAATATACTGTATATACAATTAATTACACTAGTTGGCAAAACAGTTCGCTTTTTTATGAGCACTAGCCTGACTATTTTAGTGTTATGTATTTTGATTAGTTGAACTCGAAAATTACTTTTTGATTTTTTTTTTTAATTTTCCCTCGGAGATTATCTATTTTCGACCTACAGATTGGTTGAAAAGTTCTTGCGCTCACCAAGAGATGGCACTGCTAGCTCCAAACTTTTTTTTCTCAAGTTGGTATAACTGTCCTGAGAACACATGCAAAGTTGCAAGTCATTCTGTCAATTCTTTCTTTGTTTACAAGCCATTTGAAGTTGACGTGTCATTGTTTTTTTTGTAATATGGAAAAAATTGAATATCGTGCAGTCATTAGATTATTTGTTTTGAAGGGTTTAAAAGCAAATGAAATTTATGAACAATTGTTAGAAGCGTATAAGGAGTCCTCACCTTCAAAACGCACCGTTGAATTTTGGGCTGGTGAATTTAAACGTGGTCGTACCAGCCTTGAAGACGATCCACGCGAAGGAAGACCAAAAACTGCAACCACCGCAGAAATCATTGAGCAGGTACATAATATAGTTAGTGAAGATCCAAGTTTGACTAAGCGTGAATTTGCTAATGCCATAGGCATCTCAGACGAACATGTACTCCATATTTTACATGAAGAATTACGTATGAAAAAACTGTTTGGAAAGTTAGTGCCGCACACATTAACAATTCAACAAAAACTGCATCGAAAACAAATTTTTTAGCGTAATTTGGAGCGTTTTAAGCCGAATAAAACCGACTTCTTGCGTCGTTTTATAACTATGGATGAGACTTGGATCTATCACCATGATCCTAAATTGAAACAAGAACATTTACAGTGGACTGAAGCTGGTTGTTTAGCTCCAAAGCAGGTGAAGGCACAACGATCAGCAAATAGGGTTATGGCATCAGTTTTTTGGGATGCAAAAGGAATTTTGTTGATTGATTATCTTCAGAAAGGTAAAACAATCAACTCTCTAATTTAAAGTACATTGAAAAAATCTGGAAAATTTTAGTTTTCTTCAATTTGTCTTTAAAACGCTACATTAAATATTTGCTTACAAATTTTGACACATTTAAATAATATTTATACTAAATACTTTAATAAATAAATAGAGTACATATAGGAGGAATATTTGAAAAATAAATTAGAACTTTGCAACATTTTACAATATTTTAACACAGTTTTTGTTTTTTTTTTTTTAGTTTCTACCAAACCCATGAAATATTAGACTCGGTGCTAGTCAAATTGTTTTTTGGAGTAGATAATGTTACAAAACGTCAACCTGTGGCCCCTGCACTTTTTTATTGTTAAGATTCAGGGGGGCAAATTTTGGCATTTTCTGATATTTTTTTTATTTCTTTGTTAATGTAAATAATAAGTTATTTTGTTTATAAAAAGGGACAAATTTTCAAAAATTGTGCTGCCACGGCTGTCAGTAGTGCTGCCATATTATAGTTTTGAAAAATTGTCTAAAAATACTAGAGGGCATATTGCCTGGGCTTGTATAGGTAGCCTATATTTGTTTGATACTCAGAAAAATAGTTTTATTACCTATTGCAATAGGTAATTCATACCATGTGATTTTACCTATTCGCAGTATTAATTTTACATTTAAAAATAGATGCTTCTTCGAAAATATTTTAAAGTTTTTTTGAAAATTAAAATTTCTAAAATTATTTATTTTCAATTAACATTATTCTATTCATGTTTTTGGTCATTAAGACACTATTTTTCTTTATCGGGATATTCTCCAAATAAATACTTCATAGAGTTTTATTAGCCAAAACATTGATCTATTACTTTCAAGAATGAGATGACGCGTTTCGGGGATTTTCTAGGTCCCCATCTTCAGATCTCTTTAGAAAGTAAAAAGATAACTTTAAGGTTCCAAAGCAAACACTATATTGGTTGTATAATTTCAACTAATTGAGAATTATACAAAGAACAATATTGTCTTTGTTTAAACCAGCTATCTTTATAGAACAATGTTATGGCAATCTTGGTAATGACCAAAAACATGAATAGAATAATGTTAATTGCAATATTGAAAGGTCAAAAAAAGCAATTTAAATTTTTATAAATTAAAATTGAATAAAATACAAATTATTTATTTTCATAAATTTGTTTTTAATTTGCGTTCATTTTATTTTATTTATAAAAGACAATTCAAAAAAAGACGTTAGGTAATATATTTTTGCAGTTACCTGTAATGTTGCAAATGTTTTATATCCGTTTTTTTTTTTTTTTTTGTTTGTTTTAGAAATTCCATACAATAATAAAGATCATGCCATTTCCAGTATTATATGGTTGGATTTTCAATTTTATTGTGTGCTTAGAGTTGGAAGAAACTTTCTAAAAAGTGGCTAATCTTCAAGATCAAAATCCTTCAAATATTAAAAAGGGCTACGATCCCCTATTTTCTTTGTGATTAGAAAAAATCCGCATGAACTGATGTTTTCATAGAAAAATTACTGATAGTTTTTCATCAGAATATAATGTTTCATTAAAGAAAACTAAATAGAATCTTTTTCTGCAGAAAAGCCCTCAAGTTCTGTGAATGTTTTTTAAAGAAAAACTATTAAGTTCTGAAGACTCTTTCCTGTAGAAAACCCTAAGATTTTGATGATATTTTTATAGAAAAACCTTTAGTCTTGGAATTTATTGCCACAGAATCTGACGACATTTCCTTTTGAAAATTCTTAAGGA
This sequence comes from Eustalomyia histrio, assembly GCA_949748255.1. Taxonomy (NCBI): domain Eukaryota; kingdom Metazoa; phylum Arthropoda; class Insecta; order Diptera; family Anthomyiidae; genus Eustalomyia; species Eustalomyia histrio. Next base: position 44,954,426 of record OX456524.1, read on the forward strand.
GAGTACTTTTTTCTGAAAGAAAAAACAATTAAATATTGAGAGTTTTTCCCAAAGAAATGTTTAGATTTTAAGTACTTTTCTTATATAAGACCGGTAATATTATGTTGTATAGTATAGCAAACAATTTTTATAATTTCTATTTTGCAATAAATAAATTTAAATTAAATAAAAATGTTCTTTATTAGCGGGCCTTTTTGTAATAAAAATCTACCTAATATCCAATATTTTGCCTGCATTAAAATTTTACTCAGTTAATTTAATAAAAATTATAGGTGATTTTTCGAATATAAAAGTCAAATATTAATTACCTATTTTTTATTGTAACATTGCCGTAAAACATAGCAAACTATATGTTGCCTTTGAAAATAGATGATATCACCCTATAATTAATTTTTTTGTGTGAAGATTTTTAAAAAAACTCTCAAAAATCGTGAAAGATAGACACAGAAAATTCTATATGTTAGATTTTTTATTACTTTGTATAAGTAATAATTGAACTTTAAATTTTGATAAAATCTTAGCCCCTTAAGTGCACACAAAACGTCAAAAATGTAAATTTGATAATGTATACCGCCCAAACCAAAATGTGCTTATTTAGAAACCAATACATATTTCTAACAAATTTCCGATATTTTTTCAATCCGTAGTATTGCACAGTTAGTGAATTGAACTGCAGATTATTAAACAATTAAGCTTTGGCGCCCTTGAATCATAAAAACTAAAGTTCGGGAGCCAAATGCTGGTCCACTCTGATATGTTTTAATACACAATATTAATTAATTTCCCAACTGAACTCATGGTAAATTACACACAAAAAATTTTACCTTTTATTTAGAACAAAAAAATGCGAGGACCAAAGGTTGACCAAACTTTCCTGATTCAATTTGTCAGTGTGTCCATTTAAAGCCTGTAATCAAACTTCATTCCTCAAATAAAAAGATTTTTGAATGAAATTTGGTTAGAATTGGTGCTAATTTACCCTACCCAGCAAAACCAAACATTACAAAATAATGCGTAAAGTAATGTATAGCCATAGGGGCCGTTGCACTACTTTACGCCTTACTTCATTAATGAATTTAACAGGCAATGAGCCTCAAGGTAATGTAGAGGTGATAAAGTAAGTAGTTACTTATACGGTTACGAGAATCAAAAAAAATAATGTGTCTAAAAATAGATTTTTATAAAAGATAATTCATATAAAAACAAATGTCGGCAATTGTGTATGGAATACACAATCATATAAATGTCCCCGCCTCTGTAAGCCTCATTACATTCTCACACATTTCACGCGGTATTTCATTAATTTCATCACGAATATTTTGTTTGAGTTGCTCAAGCGTTTCTGGTTTGTTTGCATAAACCTTGCTTTACAGATATACCCACAAAAAGAAGTCCGGAGCAGTCAAATCAGGCGACCGTGGAGGCCAATCAATATCACCATTTCTTGAAATGACTTGTTGTGGAAAGAGGTCTCGCAGTAATTCCTTGGTAATCCTGGCTGTATGCGATGTGGCACCGTCTTGTTGATATCACATGTTAATCAAGCCCAAAGCATGCAGTTGTGGCGTTAAAAAGTTTTCAATCATTTTCAAAGAAGTAAGGTCCATTGATTCCTCCTGACCAAATTGCACACCAGACTGTCACTTTTAATGGATGCAAAGGTGACTGACGAATAATTTGAGGGTTTTCCATTGCCCAGAACCGACAATTCTGTTTATTCACATATCCATTCAAATGAAAATGTGCCTCGTCACTCATTGTGATTTTTTCAAGAAAATCGGGGTTGTCATGGGCGAGCTGTAACATCCTATTGGCATATGTACGGCGGCGTAATTGGTCTTGTGGAAGAAGCTCTTATGTCAACTGAATGTTAAATGGAAACAAATGCAAATCATTGTGCGAAAGTGTAGCCAAAGTTGTTCTTTTAAGACCAAGCTCCTGAGCACGGCTTTGAATTGATGTTGATGGATTGTTTTGAACACTTTCTTGAGCAGCAGTAATGTTTTCAGCCGATCTTGCAGTACGTTGTGGTATATGCTTGGGCCTATCACCTACAGACCCTCTTTCTTCGAAATCATTCACTACACGATAAATAGTGCGTTTTGTTGGCACGTCGTTTCTCCCAAAAATTTTACGTAACTTTCTCATCGTCACAGTATTTGATGATTGATTTTGATAAAATGTTTTAATGACTAACACACGTTGATTTATCGAATATTTTTCCCATAATAAATTTACCACGTGTCTAATTCACGACTGCCAAATATGAACTGTCTAGACTAATGTTTATCAAAATGGCGGCAACCTTGTATCTTAATTATTTCTTAACGTTAAAAAATCAAAGATGGAAACTTATTACTTTATGCACGCAAATAATGCTTTATTTTGTACCCTGACCATTAAATAAGAATCTGGCTCCTTCCAGGAACAGTACTCAAATTCGACTATTTTTTATATTGATAGAATTTATAAATAAGACAGTTGTTCTTTGGCCCAGATATAGTCAAAATAGTCAAACTGGCTCCAATAAAAATATAAAAAATTTTAAAAATTAAACAGATATTTGCATTCTGTGAGCAAAGTGGCTGTAAACTAGTGTTATTTATAAATGTAATTTTGTACAATTGAATGCATAATTAATTCCCTTTTTTTCTGTTCGATGTTTATTTCTTTTTTTTATAATTTCATATTTAATTTCTTAATTGGCTTTTTGTTAATTATTTCGTTAAGTAGACAATAGGGAAACCTCAATAGTTAAAAAGGTTTACAAAATTAAATATGTATCTTTTTTTTAGGGTTGTGAAATATAAAAACTAATAGAAATGTATAATTTTATATTATAGCGGAAGATTTAATGAAATAAGATAAAAATATTTTCATTAATACAAAAATCAGAATGTATAAAAAAATATAGATTTCGAAAGTTTAAGTTAAAAATGTCCAGCCGGCTGCAACTGCAGTATCTTAGAATCCTGTCGTCCTTTATGTCCTTAAATAACATTTTTTTACAATTGTTTCTTTTAGAAGCATAAAAAGAATATTATTTAAGACTTTTGACGCTGGATTTTTCCTTGGGACTGAGGAGGATACACTCACAATATATTTTCCGTTACCGACTGTAGTTTATTTGAAAAGTAATACGTAAAGTTTGTTTTTAAACGAAGAATCAATTGAAATTCATAGAAATATATTTTTTAACTATTTGAATCAGTCATTTAAAAAACAAACTATAAAAATTTACAGACATTCAGTAGGAGTTGATATTTTCTGTTAAATGTAAAATTTTATGTTTTCTGTTTTTCAAAATATAAATTCATATAATTCTTTATTGTTTTTTTACCAAAATAGTTTGTTTATATACAAAATTATTTTAATAAAAATTACAACAAATTATTCAAATATAGATACACACAGAAAATAAAAATATATATGTTACATCTGTGTGTGTTGTGTTTTGAAAAATTACATACAAATAAAAAAAAAATCCATTTGAAAAAAAAATAAACCCCAAAAATCGTTTTTTTCTACTTTTTGTCAGTTAAAAATTGATGATTATTTTAAACACCTTTCGATTGCTTTTACTACTTATGTTGATTATAAAACAATGATTGAAAATAAACAAGAAAATGGGCTAAATATAATGAAAAATCAGTAGTCCTCTTTTTGATTGTATTTTCGATTAATTTAATATGTATTTTAGTTTATTTTTAACGAAATAATATTGTGAGTGTATAAATATATAGTTAACCTAATAAATAGATTTTACATAAATTATTATATTAAATAGTGAATAAATAAACTTAATTAATTATTCGTTTATGTTTATTTAACAGCATTTACATTTTTTTAGTTAAACATTTTTTGGCACCTGCTACAATATTAAAATATAATATGCATATTACTACATATTATTTATGCATAAATATTATTTACAATTTATGCAGCAAGAAAAAAACAAATTAAAATTAGCTTAGCATGTAAATCTGTATGTAAATATTTGTATAAATTTTAAATAAGTGTGTTTTAACCCTTTAATGGTCAATGGTCTATCAGCATTTTAATTAAGCTCTAAACATCATCGTCCATATTGCCGCAAATATGGTCGAATATGTTATTTTACCTGCAATGAAGCCTTACATGCCAACTTTGTATATTACGATGATTTAAACAAAAAACTGCAAATTGCAATGAGTTTAATTTTTACACCCTCCTTCACTCAAAAAAAAAGAAGAAAAATGAACTAGAATTTAGAAAAACTAACTTATTTAGAGGAAAAATTTAAATGAAAACGGCGCCAAAGATACTTTTTACCAATCTTTAATAAAATTTTCCTTGAAATTAAAAAACAAATTTTACTTAAAATTTGGTCGAAATTTCTAAATTATAGAAAAATTTTAATACTGAGTATTAAATTTTTTTTTAAAAAACAGTCGAATTTCCTCCCAATTAGTTTATACATCATCTAAAATTGTACTGTTAGGAAATGTTTCCTTGGTTTTAAGAAAAATTTTATTTTATTTAAGTTCATTAGATAATTTTTTTTTACTAAAAAATAGGACTTTACTTCCTAAAAATGAGAAAATATTTTCTAACATCAAGTTAAATAACACTTCTTTTAAGTGAAAATTTTCCTTATCCTGCTTCTATGGTAAAGGTTCTTTACACTCATTTTCCCACTTTCGGAGGACTTCGGCTTTGTGAGGACACTGCTCTTAACAAGCTTTTACATGTGTGTCTTAAAATTAAATTGAATTACACAAAATGCATGTATTTAAAAAAATAAATTAAATTTCATTAGCAAAAAGGTAAACAAATTAAAAAAATGTACTGCAGGATATCCTGAAACGTAATAAATTGTGACAAAGTCAGATCCTATTCGTAGTAAATTAATGGTTCTGCTTGAGAGATCTACAAAAAGGGATGCCCTACGTGACACACGGCATCTATGGCTAAGGAACACCGGGGGTCCTTTGTCTTCTTAAATTAACTAATTTAAGGAAAATGTTGCAAAAAATAAAAAATATTACAGTTACATTTCTTGTTATTATTGGAAAATGGAAAAATGTGATAAGTTAATTTTATGGGATTTTTAGCTTAAACTTTATTTGACATATAAAAATTAAAACTTTTTTATTATTAAGTGAAACAAAATAGTTCGAAAAATATAAAGTTGAATAAACGCTACTGTAATGTATAAAATGTGCCTGCGATACTTTGTATTGTAGCCAGTAAACAAAATTAGTACATAAAAGCACAAATTCGAAATTTTTAACCTTTTGCTAACAAAATTTTTAAAAATATTTTAAACAACTTTAAGTTCAATGTTAAAGACTGTTAAGATTAGAGATGGGCATGTGAGCCATTTTTGAACCACGCACCAAAAATTACAATCATGCACGATAATTTTTTTAAATGGTTAATTTCATTTGTTTCCTGTAATAATATTTTTTCTTGGAAATTAGGAAAGCTAACTAGTTTGTTTTTAATTTATTGTTTTTTTTTTTTTAAATAGAATATTGAAAATAATTTCAACGTTTTCCAACAACAAAATTATATACCAAATTTTATTATTTTTTAAAAATTAGAAAACTTTTACTTGAAAAAAAGAATATTTTATTAAAATTTATCTGAACTAAGTTGCATGAAAATTTTCCTCACAAATAGTTCATCAGTTTCTAAAATCAAGTAAATTTTTATTATTATATAGGAAAAAATTTATTACTTTTGTTTTTAATTGTCTGAACTAATTTTAAGAAAACAATTCTTCAAAATTAGAAAGTGGTATTCTTAAAAACTGAATTTGGAAATAGCTTTCTATAATTAAGTTTATTTTACTACTCGCGAACAAAAAATGAACACACTTTAAGTTCAAGTACTTTCTCGATTTAAGTTAGACACATTTTTTTAACTAAATCGGAGTAAATCATATCCTTAATTTTCTTTTTTTTTTAACTAAACTTAATTTTATTACATTTGAGTATGGAAATTTCATAAAACTAAGATGTTTTGCCTTAAAATGAATACATATTTATTTAATTGACTGGTTTTTTTCCTAAAATCAAGAAATATTACTTAGGAAAAATATGAACTATTTCTGAGTATATAAACTATTTCGTTTTTCCCCAAACTTAGGAAATTTTTATTCTTTTTAAGAAAATTTTTCTAAGTTTTAATAAAATTTTACTTAAATTGAGGACAATTTATAAACTATTTTAAAGGAAATTTTTGATTACATTTTAGGTTATGTCTTTTTTTTTGAGTGTTGATACGCTCAGAAAAATGTATGAACTAAAATTAAAAAACTTTAAAAAATTTAATTATTGTTAGTTAGATTTTAAGAATTTATAAACTTTAAGTAAAAGAAATTTAGAACTGTATAAAAAGACAAAATCAAATAATAGAACTTTTTTAAATTTACTTCAAGCATTTTAACATATTTAAACCAAGTATTTTGACTTCTTAAATTTAAGGAAATATTTCCTAAGCATTCTTAAAACGCGTAAGAATATTTTAACCTATACAATTCTCATTTGGTTTATAGTTTATATTGTATATAACTTATTATATTAAATTTAAAGTTATAAATTCGAAATGTAAACAAAATATTTAAATGTATTAACGAAAATAATATTATAATTATGTTTGTTTAGATTTCTATAAAAAGAATTAATATAATTCATTACTGAGATTTTATGAGACAAACTATATTTTTAATATATTTGAAAGCAAAACTTTCGTGTGTTCATACATGCGGATACATGATCATATACGTCCATACATAGTTCTATACATGCAGAAAACAAACTATAAAAAAATATAAACTTTTTGTAGGAGTTGATATTTTCAGTTAAATGTAAAATTTTATATTTTCTGTTTCTAAAAATAGAAATTCAAATAATTCCTTTTTGTTTTTATACCCTTCACCACAGGTGGAAGGTGTCATTCCGTTTGTAATTTCTACAATATTGATCTTAGACCCTATAAAGTATATATATTCTGGGTCTTTATGAAGAGCGAAGTTGATTTAAGGATGTCCGTCTGTGTGTTGAAATGGGTTTTCCGAAGAACCCAGACATGATGAGGACTTCATTGTTATTTATTTCTGTTAAATGTGATCCATTTCTGTTTGCTATTAAAAATCAGACAGATCGATTAATAAATGGCTGAGATATTAGAAAAAAACCAGGACTACCTTTAATTTTTTCCGTAAAATCCCTTTGTTTAATATGTATGTAGAATTTTACGCATAACAAACACATCCATTTGTTGAATTTCTTTTCTTTCATCTCCACCTTTTATACACAAACAACAAACACATACAAAGATTTGTCATTTAAATAAAAACCAAACAAATCTCTAATGAACAAAGACTTTTTATATATGTACCTCTATTAACGATTATTTTGTGTGAGCTTCAATAGCTCAGTTGTCTAGACGCTATGTCCCAAATACTTTTTTTCTCTAAGGCCGCGGGTTCGAATCCCGGTCAATTCACTTTTTTTTTGTACATTTTTTTTTATTTTCTTAAGACTTTTTTTTTTGTTTATTTTTTGTTTTTTTTTAACATTTAATAATTAATTTATATAAAATTTTCTATAAATAATTAAATAATCCATAAATAGGCTAAAAACATCAACATTTTTATAAAAACCCTCTGATACAAACAAAATACAAATTTATAAACAGATTTTTAAACCATTTTATTTCTCATATATTAAGAAAATATTTTACATAATTTCCCTTTGAGTGCAACTATTTTAGGTCATAACTTATAATAATTTATAAAAAAAATTTATAAACTATTTTCCTTCAAATTTTTAAAATTAAGGTAAAGAAATTAAAAATATTTTTTAATAAAAAAGCAAAATAAAATCCCAATTGCCAGCTAAATCAAACGTTTTTGTAGAAATAAAACACATGCAGTTCTAGTGATTTATTTTAACGATTTGTTGAAATTCTTTTCTTTCACCTCTTCACCTTTTATACACAAACAACAAACACTATTCTAGAGCTGTAATATGACCTACGGATACGTCTTATATAGCAAAAGATCGAAAATCTTTAGTATAACATATTTGCTTAAAAAACTCGGAAATATCGGTTCAGATACAAAAAAGTTATGCCCAAAACATAAATTTTTTTTAAATACCTATTTTCTGGAACCATAAATCTTCCCGAGTCCAAGTTTTATCACCAAACTAAATGGTTAATTTCCTCTAAAAATCGTCCGTATATAAATCTGTCCATTCCATATATGTCCATATAAACTTCAGTTTTTTCCCAACCATGGTGAAGGGTATATAAGATTCGGCATAGCCGAATTTAGCCGCTCTTACTTGTTTTTATTAAAATAGTTTGTTTAAATACAAAATAATTTCAATAAAAATTACAAGAAAATATTCAAATTTACTCGTACATACACACATAGCAAATGTGTTAAAAATAAATAAAAAAAAAGTTTCAATTCGTTTTTTTCTAACGTTTTGTCAGTTAAAAATGTATGGTTATTTTAAACGACTGTCTACTGTTTTTACTACTTTGGTCGATTATTAAAAAATTATTGAAAATAAATAACAAAATGGTCTGAATATAATGAAAAATCAGTAGTCCTCTTTTTAATTGTATTTCAGATTAATTTAAAATGTAGTTTAGATTGTTTTTAACGAAATGATATTATGAGTGTTGTTGTCAGGGTTTTAATATGTAAATTTTATAAATAATGTGATTTTTTAATTGGCCTCTAGGCTTTCAAATTAAAAAAAAATTGGAAAAAAAATAAAAAAAAAATTGTGATCACGGGAAAAGGCAGCTTGGTATTGAAAATGAATAATATCGGTACAGCGGTTAAAAAGTGATAAATGAAAATGTCTAAATTCTCCATACAAATTGGTTTATTTTAAAACAGTTTCATAGTAGCATATGGTGAATAAAATATTTTGGCATTTTTTTTTTTCCACCACACGCTTAGAGGTCTATAGTTTAGAAACAATATACAAAATACTAAAATACACAAAAAATTTTGAGGAATATTCCCTGTAGCAAAAGTTTGGTGAAAGTAAAACAAATGTACTTCTTCCCTAAGAAATATTTATTAAACTATAAAAAAAAACACATTAATGAATCAAAATTTGAAATATTTTCTTTTCATTTTTACTTAAATGTTGAAATTTGTAAAATATTTATTACATACATAAATTATTTTAGAAAATGCCTATAATTTGTAACTTTCTCTTTCGGAACCTTAAAACAAACAAAAATTACTTCTAGAATAAATAACAAAAAATTGAACATACTTAGTTTCAAGCATTGTCATAGGATCGGACATCGTTTCCGACGCGGATTTTAAGATAACTCATAACGAATGCTCCCGGATTTTTTTTTTATATATTTCCAAAATTTATTGTGATTTACAACTTAAAGAACAATTCAAATGATTTCTTGTGCATTTCAAATTTGGAAAAAAAATCGAATGCAATTTCGAATCTCAAAACAGCAAATTTCCAAATGTTTTAATTTTATGTGTTTTTACATATCCATTCTAAATTAAGTCTCTAAAATTAGAACAGCACAGTATAATGCAGTAAATATTTCCACCATAGCGTATGAGTAATATAATTAAATCAACATAACACTCATACGTCTTCATATAGCTTTCAATATTGTTTATTTATGTAAACATACACAATGACATTTCTAATAATACAGATCAATTACAGTTTTAGGGTAAAACAAGTAAGAGCGGCTAAATTCGGCTATGCCGAATCTTATATACCCTTCACCATGGTTGGGAAAAAACTAAAGTTTATATATGGACATATATGGAATGGACAGATTTATATACGGACGCCTTTAAGAGGAAATTAACCATTTAGTTTGGTGATAAAATTTGGACTCGGGAAGATTTATGGTTCCAGAAAATAGGTATTTAAAAAAAATTTATGTTTTGGGCATAACTTTTTTGTATCTGAACCGATATTTCCGAGTTTTTCAGCAAATATGTTATACTAAAGATTTTCGATCTTTTGCTATATAAGACGTATCCATAGGTCATGTTACAGCTCTAGAATAGTGTTTGTTGTTTGTGTATAAAAGGTGAAGAGGTGAAAGAAAAAAATTTCAACAAATCGTTATAAGAAATCACTAGAACTGCATGTGTTTTATTTCTACAAAAACGTTTGATTTAGCTGGCAAATTTGCATTTGGGATTTTATTTCGCTTTTTTATTAGAAATATTTGTAATTTCTTTACCTTAATTTTAAAAATTTGAAGGAAAATAGTTTATAATTTTTTTTTTTTTATAAATTATTATAAGTTATTACCTAAAATAGTTGCACTCAAAGGGAAATTATGTATAAAACTTTCTAAATATATGAGAAATAAAATGGTTTAAGAATCTTTTTATAAATTCTTTTAAATCGGAGCAAAAAATAGAAATAAAAGCGTTTGTATTTTGTTTGTATCATAGGGTTTTTATAAAAATTTTGATTTTTTTAGCCTATTTATGGATTATTTAATTATTAATAGAAAATTTATATAAATTAATTATTAAATGTTAAAAAAAAACCAAAAATAAACAAAAAAAAAAGTCTTAAGAAAATAATAAAAAAAAAATTTACAAAAAAAAGTGAATTGACCGGAATTCGAGCCCACGGCCTTAGAGAAAAAAAGTATTTGTGATATAGCGTCTAGACAACTGAGCTATTGAAGGTCACACAAAATAATCGTTAATAGAGGTACATATATAAAAAGTCTTCGTTCATTAGAGATTTGCTTAGTTTTTATTTAAATGACAAATCTTTGTATGTGTGTTGTTTGTGTATAAAAGGTGGAGATAAAAGAAAAGAATTTTAACACATGGATGTGTTTGCTATGCGTAAAATTCTACATACATATTAAACAAAGGGATTTTACGGAAAAAATTAAAGGTAGTCCTGGTTTTTTGCTAATATCTCAGCTATTTATTAACCGATCTGGCTGATTTTTAATAGCAAACAGAAATGGATCACATGTAACAGAAATAAAAAACAATCAAGTCCTCATCATGTCTGGTATCTTCGGAAAACCCATTTCAACACACAGACGGACAGACGGACATCGTTAAATCAACTTCGCTCTTCATATGGACCCAGAATATATATACTTTATAGGGTCTAAGATCAATATTGTAGAAATTACAATCGGAATGACAAACTTATATATACCCTTCCACCTATGGTGAAGGGTATAATAAAAAAACAACACATCAAATTGCATACACACATAAATAAACACATCTCAAAACATTTGGGTCAGTTCTATGATAAATTGAAAATGACGAAGAAATAGAAAAATAATAAAATAAAAAAGAAAATATACAGATGGTCCAACAGACTTAATGGTACACTAAAATCTAATTTTAAATTTACTGAATAGTTTTTTTAAAAAAATATATTCAACCAATTTATGTTAATCTTTATATACTACAAAAAAAAATCTGACCGACAGACAGACTCAACATCGCTGTTTGTTTTCCAGCATAGATATTGACAGTTTCCAACCAAAATTCAGTTGCTTCTACTTAACTCGGTTAATGGAACTGAATTTTGGTGACAACACCCAAAGGATTCAGTAACCATTTCATTTTGGATTTGCTAACCGAATTTTTTTGTTGTTGCAACTCTATTTTTCTGTGTGTACGGATCGGACAAAAAGGGAAAAGTCTCCAGCTTGTCGAATTTTTCGAAATTCCTACGGAGAGGGGCAAAGAAGGTTAAGTCTCCCCCTTGACGGCCTGCCCAAACTTCATTTGCTAGAAACCTTAAATTTTATAATATGTGTTCCTCAGATTATGACTAACTGAAAAGACAGAAATTTTGGAACTTCTTACGGCGAGGAGCAAAATAATGAAAATGAGCAGAAGGTCTGCTCCTTAACGGTCTGCACAAATCTCTTTGGCCAGAGACCTGAAATCTAAAATATGTTACAGTACACTCAGAAAAAAAAATTTTGTTGAAAAATTTGTAAACGGTTTTCAATCCCACTTTACTATTTTTGTACTGATTTTTAGTAAAAATATTATTACTTAGCAAATCTTTTTGCTATTTACATTTTACAAATTACAGAATTTTTACAGAATATTGACAAAATTTTGTTGCTAATTTCAGAAATCATTTTACACATTTTTAAAAACCGATTTGCTTAAATAAGCAAAGAAAAAATACTAATTTTAAAAAAGTGGATATTGATGGAAATGTTATTTCTAACTAAAACTTAGACTTACAAACTTGAATTGCCTTAAAAAGTTACATAGATTAAAAAAAGGGATCGGAAGTGAATATACCGACTCATGTCTAAAAATAGGACATCTACTTAAAATAGCACAAAAAGTTTTTTTAGTTCTGAAAATCAGCCTTAAAAGCACTTAAAATTTGACCTTTAAAGTAAAAAAAAAATACTTAAAATATTTTTCAAATCAGAAACTAGCAAAATAAAACAAAATGATAAATTCCTTTATGTTTTTACAATTTTTAATCCGTTGATTTTTTTTTTTTTAATTTTGTCTAAAACATGTTTTGAAAAGAATAAATAAAAAAAATGAAAAAAATAAATGTGAAATTTTGTTCTTATATTAATAATATTTAGTAATTTTTTTTTGCTGATTTTAACAAACAGATTTTAAATTCCACTTTACAAAAAGTTTACTAAAATTTAGTAGCGGCAACTAATTTGTTCTACAAATTTCATAGTTACACACGTCAGCAGACCTGTGTTGCTAAGATTAGCAAAAAATACTGGGCTCAAATTAGCAAAATTTCCCGTGATAACAGCAAAATTTCCAGTTGCCGTTACAGCCTTTTTTTGGTGAGTGCTTGGGGTTTTTGGAAATTCCTACGGGGAAAGGACAAAAAGGCCGAAATATCTTCCCGTTGAACAATATGTTTTGGGAATTTTTACCAGGAACCTTGTCAAAATAAAGGTTCACAGGGGGATTAAATGGATTGGCGAAATCAATATGACTAGGGGCATGATAATATAACAGGGAACGATTGAAATTTATAACCCAAGCAAGGGGAATGAGAGCGCGTGGAAATATAACACTTGGCAAGGGGAATAGAATAGAAAGAAACGGGCAAAGAGGAAATGGAACGAATTGGTATGGAACGGGTAATGCCTAAAGATGAAATACCAGACAAGGACAACGAAATGGAAACAAACGGGGAATGAGTGGAGTTGAAACACTAGACAAGACAGATGAAATATAATGAAACTTGGATCGAGTGAAATTGAAACACTAGACAGGTAAATGAAATGGAACTGGGAGCGAGTGGAGATAAAAAACTAGAAAAAGGTAACGAGATGGAATGAAACGGGAAACTAGAGAAATTGAAACACTATTTAAGATGAACGAAATAAAATAAAACAGGAAACGAGTGAAATTGAAACACTAAGCAGGGTAACGGAATAAAATGGAACGAACAGCAAGTGGAATTGAAACACTAGAAAAAAGGAATGAAAGAAAACGATTGGAATTGAAACACCACACAAAGGGAACGAAATGGAAACAAATGGTGACCGAGAGATTTAAACGCGGTTTAAAAGGAAAATGCGTGTCCCTAATCATCCAATGCAATGCGCAGAAGCTTGGCGTGTTAGTTTCTCCTCTGGCTTAGACATTTACCAAATTTAGATTTTTTGATACTTTTCTGCAAAAAGGGAAAAGCCTTTCCCTTAACGTCCTGTTTAAAACACTTCGGCTTGAAATATAAAATTTTAAATATGTATTCCCTGCGGTATGGGCTAATTCAGTGATTTTCCGCCAGGAATTTGGCAAAATTGGGTGAAGGAAAAGTACCGCCAGAAACCTGAAAATTAAAATATGTAGGCTCATTCACTTTTAAAGTTATCTTTTATATTTTCGACAGGAACGTGGCAGAAATGGAGGTTTAAAAGGGAAAAAGCCTTCCTTTAAATTTGTGTTCTAAAATGTATGGGCGAAGTAACTAAAGAGATACTTTTTAAATGTCCACTAAAAACATAAAAAATGGGATAAGAAAGTAAAAATGCATCCCCTAATCAAAATTATTACGGGGAGGAGCAAATAGGGGAATAGTCCCCCTCAACATACTGGCCAAACAAGTTGTGCTAGAAAAACCAAACCATTCGAAGAGGTATGGTTTGATCCTCTTAATCACCCAGCCCTACCGCCGGCACCTGGCATGTAAGTTCCTTCTCCAACGTAAACATTCACTAAAACTGGATTAATCTAAATTATTTCGTGAAAATTTCCCCATTAGTGCCCTACCCATTAAAAATTTGTTTTCCCTGCGTTACATATGAGCTAATTCACTGAAGGGATACTTTTTGGAATATCCAATTATAGCGTGGTAAAAATGGGGTCAATAAGAGGAAAAGAAGCACTTTGAATGACATTTACAAACCCTTTCAGCCAGAAAGGGTTAAAATTATTATTTTAGAAAGGAAGATCTTTATAAATTTTAAAAACATTTTTTTCTTAATATATTCCAATACAATTTAAAACTGCCGGCAGCGAAGTATCTCGCTTTTAGGCTAGTACATTTAAAAAATCCAAAAATGTCCCTTTTTTAATTTTTGTAAAAAAATTCTAAATATCAGAAATATTATTTTTGCTGTATCCAGTAATTGGATTGAAACTTAACACACCAGAACACACGTGTGTAGCGCATACAAAACATTCAAGTAAATATTGAAAAAGTAGTAAAAAAAACTGCATGCCAGCAATTGTTGGGTTAACAAAAAAAAGAAAAACAGAAATGTTGGAAAATTTCAGGGATTTCATTTTAAATTTAAGCAATATCATAGCAATTGAACTGTATTGCAATTTTCTAAATTATTTAGTTGAAAAAAAGCAAAAAAAAAAATATAACAATTCAACAATATACTAAAAAATAAATTGAATTAAAAGAAAGAAATAACCCTTTTTTATATATTTGTTACAGGAACGTTATAAAATGGATATAAATTTAGCCATTCAATTGTTGCAATGTAAACCAGATGGATTTGTGCCACAAAAAATATCATCGGTAAATTCTATAAAATAAATCTGCTTTTATAGTTTTTAGTGAAAAACTTATTTTTTCTTTTTAGCTTCCAATTGACATACAATCGAAGGTATCATCATATATGCGCTTAGATACTCACTCTCATTCTGATTCTGAGGGTAGTATAACAGAAGTTGGTGTCTCCACAACAACTGCCTATAAAGTGCTTCCCGCCACAGACTCACCACCACCGGCACCTTGTCCCTTTCCACCTACCGCTATGGTATATTCTATGAGGGGCCTTGGTAAGTGTTAGTAGACCATGCTTGTTTCGTATTATAATTTTATAATTTCTTTATTATTATTAATTATTTCTTTTGAGTTTTTTTCCTCCTTTCTTTTGGTTTTAGAAATTGTTTTTAATTATTATACAATAACTTTGGTTTGTATATTTTAGTTAAAATATATATTTTTTTTTTTGATGTGGCTGTTATTTTAAAAATTTCTCTGAAGCATAATGTTGTTTTAAAAAAGTAATTTAAATGATATTTTTAACGGAAATTGTTCTTGCGGTTGTTTGTTTTTAATTGATTATTTTTTTATTCTTTTGTTTATTTAACATACTATTTTTTTTTTTATTATTTGCAAATATGTTAACATATATACTTTTAATTTATAAATATATTTAGGTATTTAAACATAATAATTTACTTAAAAATATAGGAGCATTTTTTAAAATATTTTTTTAATCCCAGTCTTGAGTCCAAATTCAAAACAAGCAGGAAAATTACAAGGAGTCTTTACCTACCACAACATAACTGACAATATTTTTCTTCGGGGAAGTACAATTTCATAGTAGACCAGCAAAACCTTATGCAGGGTGTCCGCCGGGAAGGTATACAACTATGTTTGTTTATAATTTTTGATTAAATGCAAGAGAATGGATCTTATATTGATAAATATTTTATTTAATGTCGGCAATTATGTATGGAATACAATCAGATAAATGTCCCCGCCTCTGTTAGCCTCACAAATGCGAGCCTTTTGGAGCACATTTTTATTACATTTTCACACATTTCACGCGGTATTTCATTAATTTCATCACGAATATTTTGTTTGAGTTGCTCAAGCGTTTTTGGTCTGTTTGCATAAACCTTGCTTTTCAGATATCCCCATAAAAAGAAGTCCGGAGCAGTCAAATCAGGCGACCGTGGAGGCCAATAACTTGTTGTGGAAGGCAAGAGGTCTCGCAGTAATTCTATTGTAATCCTGGCTGTATGCGACGTGGTATCGTCTTGTTGATAACACATGTTAATCAAGCCCAAAGCATGGATATTGCTCCCCATTCTCAGTTACCGTTACGCCGTTTTCATTTTCAAAGAAGTATTGACATGTTGGTTTATCGAATGTTTTTCCATAACAAATTTTCCACGTGTCTACTTCACGACTGCCAAATATGAACTATCAAGACTAATGTTTACCAAATCAAAGTAGTATACCTTCCCGGCGGACACCCTGTATTATCAAGAAAGCAAAATTTGGAAGTACTTACGCTTTGGTCAAGTAATCTATTATTGTACTACGAGGGCGGATCAAGAAGTCCGTGACTTTTCGAACTTCCCTCGAAGTTATATGAAATGCAACACTGCTCTCATCAAGTACCACCTGGAAAAAAGTGAGTTTCAAGTGCTCGTTAAAATTTTTTTTGCGAAAAAAAACCATCAATCAAGCCAAAAAAAGCTTGATAAATACTATGGGGACTCTACACCATCCATTTCAATGGTAAAAAAGTGGTTTACTGCCTTTCGTTGTGGCCTTACAAGCACGGAAGATGTCGAACGTTCTGGACGCCCAGTTGAGATCTCTACCCCCAAAACAATTGAAAAAATTCACGATATGGTGTTGGCCCATCGGAGATTGAATGTGCGATATATTGTAGAATAGTGTGACAGCTTAGTTTCCACGGCAAAAATCCATGAAGTGGACTACGAATTGCCCCCTCATTTGCGTTTTTCTCCGCATTTTGGCTCGGTGGAAAGAGATTTAGCTCCAACGATGAAATTATTGATCAAACAAATGCCTATTTTATGGACCTCGAAAAATCCTGCTGTTAAACGCAAAGTAAATGACTGACAGTAGCCTATTAACAGGTGGAACTTGATGGGAGCAGTGTTGCATTTCATATAACTAGGAGGGGAGTTCGAAAATTCACGGGCTTATTGATCCGCAAAATTGCCTTTCGTTTGAGTATAATAATGTTGGAAAGTGTTAAAGGGTGTTTGTATGACCTAGAAAAGATTGTGACTTTTTTTAATTTGTCCTTAAAACTTTCATACTGGTTAAAAAAGATTTGACATATTAAACGCTAAAGGTGAGCGATTTCTGATATTTTTAAATCTAGATTATTATATTGTTGGCCCCTATGAATCATAAAAAAACACAAAAATACGAGGGCCCAATGTTGGGGTTTTCTGATGTTTTTAAATCCACAATATTATTTAATACGTCATTGAACTAAATTCAGGTTGTTCAAAAAAAAAAAAACAAATAAACGGCCTCCTAAAAGTTATTGTAAAAGTTAGGGGGCCAAGTGCAGGACTTCTATGATATTTTTCAATCTGCAATATTATTCAATTAACTAATTGAGTTTGCACACACAAAATTTAACCTATGGCCCCTTGAATCTTAAGAACCAAAATGGACTTGGGCCAAAAGTTGGCATTTTCTGATATTTTGTAATCTATAATAATATTGAAATAACCAACTTATATAAATACGAGTTTTACACAAAAGCTTTAACCTTTGGCCCTCCCTGAACTTTAAACAACAAAATAGTTAAGGGGCCAAAAGTTGGCATGTTGTGATATATAACATTCTATAATATTAATGAGCTCATTGAACTAAATGCAGATTAACACCCAAAATTCAATCTTAGGCCGCCAGAAGCTAAACATTAAGAATGTGTGGGGACCAGAGGTTGACGTTTTCGGCATTATCTACATCAGAGTACCATTCAACTAGTTTTTAATGTAAAACAAATTGTTTTGGTATAAAATTGACAAAAATTTTCAAATTTGTTTCAAAATTTTAATTTTTTTTTTAAATATTGCTAGATGTGTGTAAGGTTGACCACTCAATTTATTTACTGATGTATCGGAATATGGATGTAATCAGTAATACTTCTATTTTCTTTTTTTTTTGCAAATCTGAAGGTTTTAATGACAAGTTCAGAAAAACTCAATTCAAATGAAAGGTAATTCTATCCAAAACTTAAATCCATTTAAATAACAAAAGACTTCGAACTACTTCTCCCCAATATTAAACCAGGCGTTAAGCAAAATTGCCCTTAGAAATATGACCCCAAAATTAAAATTAAATTAAACCACATTTTTGGAACAAAATTAATCCCAAAAATAGCTCGATTTCCCTGCGGTGCCAAGTATACTCCATTTTTTCGAATATCGCATATATGGACGGATTAATTAACCAGGGGGAAAATATAGAGAAAATTATGAATAAAATTTTCGAAAAATTGCATTTAGAACTGGGTCCAAAGGGGGAACTGGGTCCAAAGGGGGAGGTATATTTTATTAAAGTCTATTGCAGTCACAAGTTAAATAACAACTACATATCAATGGTTTTGTGTGTTGAAATATATTTTAAGCATAATTCAGATAAGACTTATCTCTGGCGACTAATTCAAAAAATATACCGATTTAACGCAGTTTTAAAAAAGAAAATTTTGTTCAGTTATCTTTGAAATAATAATCTGTATTTTGTTTAAAACGTTGGGTGGATAGACGGTCGGATGGACATTGTTATTCTGAGTCGATCAGCATACTAGGTCCATAAAAATCAAGAATCTAAATTTAATTAATTAAAATATTTTAAATAATGCTCCTGTTTTAATCAATCCATTAATAATATAGTTTGTTCGAAATTCACTAATCTAACATATGAACCTTCCTTTGTCCCCTTTAGATGCTAAACTAAATTCCGAGTCTACTTTGAATCTCACAAATAATAATAGCAACACCAACCACAACAGCCCAAGTGATACAATCAACAACAACAACAATAATACCGGCAATATTACAATAAGAAATTTAACAACATCCTTGAATACAACTACAACAAATTGTGCTCCAAATGATAATGATATGATATCACCGGTTATAATGGCCAAATTCCTAGAAGATGAATTAAAAGCCGGCGAAATAAAACATTGTGACACTTGCCAATGTTCCAAAGATCTAACAGTGTTGGCAGATGTTTCTCGCTCATATGCCGTGGCAACACAAACACCATTTATTGTCAATTCCACCAGTAGTACTGGCAATTTAAATGATACCAGTATGGCTCAATTGTGTTTAAGATGTTATAGTAATTTAAATTCACCATCACGCACAAATAGTCCTTATATGAAGAATCTGTTAAAATCTAGTGATTCAGTGATATCCGAAACTAAAAGTTCTGTATCAGATTTAAATGAAATGGATAAATTATTTATACCCGCAAAAAAAGATGATTTAATGGTTAATCCCATATTGGGTCATCATCGTTTGTGTGAACGCACCTCACTGCTTAAGGGTAATAACTCCCTAAACGGTGCCGGTTCTAAACCTTCTTACAATACAATTTTAGACAATATCAAAACATTGAATGGTTATCAAAGACGTTTCATAGATGGTGGCGGTACAGCTTTGGATCTGTTAGAGGAAAGATCAAAACTGAATAACATTAATAAATGTTTAAAGCTTAGTCAAGATATAAATGGTAATGAAGATTTAGAAGATGAGGAAAAACCTTTACTGGGTTCAAATTTAATTCATTCCAATCTTTTGAATGCACAAGATGAAGACTTATTGAAAGTTAAATCAAAACTAAGAACTGAAAGTTCTTGTGAGCTGGGTGTTAGGGAACACATTAAATCACCGACTGCTAGTACTAAAAGTGCTTTAGATCCAAAAACAACAAATAGCCTAACGAAAACAAATATTTCGGGTAGTGTTAATAGTGTTTGGAGTAAGACCAGCAGTTGTGAAGGTGCAAAAATGTTTGAAAATTTTAATCGAAATTTAATTAAAACAATTAAGGTAAGTATTGTAAGATAAATGAGGAAATGAAAAAAAAATTTCTTTTCCGTTTTAAGTATTATCAAAAAAAAAATAATAATATTACACGGTTGAATTCCGAGTTGGGGCTCTTTGTTTTTGTTTATCAGGCAAATATTTTTATTTCGACATCGAGATATTTTAGAAAATATATACATATATCAGGCAAAGTTAATAGATGGAATTTGGATTTTTTATTTGACATTCTAGTTTTTTTTTTAACTTTTTGTATAATTTTTATTATGCCATATATGTATGTTCCTGTGCTAGAAAAAAGTTCATGAGCTAATTATAATTTAAGTTTAATTTAAATAAATTTTACAATGTAAAAACACAATATATATGAACATACATGGTCTTACATGGGCTTGTATATGATCATACATGGGCATACATAGTCATATATATGACTATACATGATCTCATATGGGTATTTCCACAGAAAGGTCAACCGCTACCAAAATATTAAAGTTGAAGAAAAAAGACTTTTCTGAGAAAATTTAGTTGGTTAATGCATTGGATTTTAAGAATATACCTAATTAAATACATATTACCATTTGTAATTTAAGAAAAGTGGTCTGCAAAGAGCAGCTTTGCTTTTTTTGGTTTTAGCGTTTTTAATTGACATTTTTCCTTGAGTTATTTCTAAGTGTTACATATCATGTCGATTGCACTCTTCTTATAGACTAAATATACGAACAATAAATATTTAAAAACACCACAGTAGAGATCAAGCAAACTCCGAATAACGGTATAATTCAAAGATTCTTTGTACTACATTCTTCTATCCCGTTCGCGACCGAAAATAAGCATTTGTGTTTAGTTCTCCGTGAACGTTGATCGGAATAGTTTGATATTTACAATTCAAAACAAAATAACCGAGATCATTTAAAAAAACCAAACCTAAAACATTTTGATCCATTTTCATCCGATTCGGATAAAAATTTTCACATGATAAAATTTTCATGTATCCAAAATAAAAATTTTTCGGAGAAACCCAAAGGACAGCTTAATGAATAATAAGAGCTTTGCATTATTTGATAAAAAGGCCGGCCTAAGGCAAAACCGAAAATTAGGTGGATTTGAAAAAAAATAATTATAAAACCTTCTGTGCATTGATTGCTCTACCATTTACAATTTCCGACTGGATAGTACTATCGGTGTGTGTTAAATCGTAGCAAAGTATGCTTCTTGGTAAATTTTTAACAGTTTTGAGGTGAATAAAATTTCACTAGGCTAGTAGAATTTTTGACATAAGAATAGAAATTTTTGAAGTTCTAAAATTTGAAAGCTTCTTAAATCAAAATGAAAACAAAACAAATTAATAAATTCGATTCTTTTTCACACATAAAAATTTAAAATTTTTTCACCATAGAAAAAATATTTTTTACCATGCCACTTTGCTACCGTTTGACACACACCCTATGAAACACTTTTTGCAAATGTTGGCATAGCCATTGAAATTCTTGCAATCGCTGGTGAAGCGTCGCAATTCTGCCAGTAAATAATTTTTAGTTCCACAGATATCAAGTGCTTTGCCAGTACTTGATATGTTCTACCATTGGCACAGACTTCAAGTCAATTTGTTTTAAGTACTTTTGCCTCCTACGCACGAATCTGAAGGCAGAAAAGTTCCATTGAATCGAATTTCCGAAACATGACCCCTTTTGACCTCCAAACCAATTTTGAAAAGAAGTATTTCAAAACCTATTTGTATTCTAAATGATATAACCAAGGACCCTATAAACCAGGATGAACAAACTACCAAATTTTTAGCCACCCATGATGCCAAATCGTGTGACTACAAAAAATTTCTTAGTCGAGACCACGAAATTCTTGGCCGATTTATAGAAAAACTTAGCCTTTAGCAAGGGTGGTACTAATTCAAACATGTATACATTCACATCACAATCACTGTACTTGCGCTACAACATTTGCTAGAGGCGAAGTTTTTCTGTCAATCGGCGACTAAGAATTTTTTTGTAGTCGCACTATTTGGCATCATGTGTGGCTAAAAATTTGGTAGTTTGTTCATCCTGGTTTATAGGGTCCTTGATATAACCATACTGAACTAAATGCAGAGTTACACGAAATAAAATCAATCTTTGGCCACCTTTAAATCATATTAAAAACAAGTACTGGAAACAAATTTTGGGCTTTTCTAAGGTTTTTCAATATACAATATTATTCAATTAACCCTTGAACTGAATACAGACTGTATACAAAATATCAACCTTTAGGCCCCCTGTGCATCATAACAAAAACCAGTTCTGTGCTAAATGTTTGTATTTTCTAATATTTTCCAACGTTCAGTATTATATAGTTATTCAATTGAAATAACTGCAAATTGCACACAAAAACATTAACATTTGGCCCCCTTGGATCTTAAAAATCAAAAAGTATGAGGGCCAAAGTTTGGCCTTATTGGATATTTTTTAATCATAATTTATTTAAATAACAATTTGAACTAAGTACAAGCAAACTTGAAAACAAAAAAGTGCGGGGGCCAAAGTTTGGCCTTCTCAGATATTTTTGAATCTTAATTTAATTAAATAATAATTTGAACTAAGTACAGGCAAACTTGAAAATAAAAATGTACGGGGGCCAAATTTGGACTTTTCTGATATTTTCAAATAACTAAATGCATATTTACATACAAAATTACATAAACCTTTGGCCAACTGAATCTTAATTGTTATAAAGTATGGTGGGGGGGGAAGTTTGGCGTTTTGTGGAAATGTTTACAAAAATATGCAATTTGGTACAAATTTTTACTCATTTTTATGTATGTATAATTTTACGCATAACAAACACATCAATTTGTTGAAATTCTTTTCTTTCATCTCCACCTTTTATACACAAACAACAAACACATACAAAGATTTTTCATTTAAATAAAAACCAAACAAATCTCTAATGAACGAAGACTTTTTATATATGTACCTCTATTAACGATGATTTTGTGTGAGCTTCAATAGTTCAGTTGTCTAGACGCTATGTCACAAATACTTTTTTTCTCTATGGCCGCGGGTTCGAATCCCGGTCAATACACTTTTTTTTGTACATTTTTTTATTATTTTCTTAAGACTTTTTTTTTTTTTATTGTTTATTTTTTGTTTTTTTTAACATTTAATGATTAATTTATATAAAATTTTCTATTAATAATTAAATAATCCATAAATAGGCTAAAAACATAAAAATTTTTATAAAAACCCTCTGATACAAACAAAATACAAACGTTTTTATTTCTATTTTTGCTCCGATTTAAAAGAATTTATAAACAGATTTTTAAACCATTTTATTTCTCATATATTAAGACAATTTTGTACATAATTTCCCTTTGAGTGCAACTATTTTAGGTCATAACTTATAATAATTTAGAAAAAAAAAATTATAAACTATTTTCCTTCAAATTTTTAAAATTAAGCTAAAGAAATTAAAAATATTTTTTAATAAAAAAGCGAAATAAAATCCCAAATGCAAATTTGCCAGCTAAATCAAACGTTTTTGTATAAATAAAACACATGCAGTTCTAGTGATTTCTTTAAACGATTTGTTGAAATTCTTTTCTTTCACCTCTTCACCTTTTATACACAAACAACAAACACTATTCTAGAGCTGTAATATGACCTATGGATACGTCTTATATATCACAAGATCGAAAATCTTTAGTATACAATATTTGCTGAAAAAACTCGGAAATATCGGTTCAGATAAAAAAAAGTAATGCCCAAAACATAAAAAAGGCGTCCGTATATAAATCTGTCCATTCCATATATGTCCATATATAAACTTCAGTTTTTTCCAACCATGGTGAAGGGTATATAAGATTCGGCATAGCCGAATTTAGCCGCTCTTACTTGTTTTTTAAATTTTTCTGGATTTACTTTATGGATTTTCAAGGTTGATTCCTCAATTTATGCATTAAGGTGTATCAATATGTTTTATTCTGTCCAGTTTTCTATTTTAGCAAATGTTTAGGTTTAATGACAATTACAAAAGTCAATTTTCGCTATCCTTTCAAGGTCTCTAATATATCCATAAACCGTTTCTAAGATGATTATGCTTAAATAAAAATCACTAAAATTCAAATGTGTAAAAATAATAAATCTTTCGCAATATTTAGCCATAAAAAAATTTTTCCCTGGGGCAGGGGTAAAAAAAGGAAGCTTCATATTACGTAAACAGGCTTTAATGGAACTTTTTGACTTCCGATTAGTGTTTAGTAAAAAAAATACTTTAGAAAAAGTTCTAGTAGAATTCTGTGGAAAAACCTTGTCGCAAAGTTGTAACATATCAAAACTTTTCTTAACAACATTTTCTTTTACCTTTTTCAGGCTGAAAATCCGAAAAATCGAGGACCACGTTTATGTGCAATGCGTATACAACAAAATGGCCAAAGCAATATATTACTAGACAATATAGAGTCAATTGAGGCCGTAACCCCAATTATTTATCGTCGTAGAGAACGCTTGTTAGATGAAGAACTGGATGACAGTAAAGATATAATAACGTCCAAAACAACCAGTGAGTCCCCAGCGACAATAGAGACAGCAAAAGAAACGAAAGAAATGAAAGAATTAGCGAAAGAAACCAAAGAACAAAAAAGTGATATTATACAGGGGGAAAAAGAAGAAGAGAGCATAAAACCCCTGGATACCAGTGATATAGAAAGAGATTCTATTTTGGTATGTGGTAATGAAAAGACTGATAATATGTTAGAAATTAATATGGAGGTAAAACCAACCACATTAACCGTCGCACTTTATGATAATACCTCCAAGATATCGGGAACACAATCAAGTTCCATAAGTGAAAATATAGATTTTCAAGAAACAGTGATATTGAGAAGACAACAATTGAGTCGTGTTGCAGAGTGGGTACAAAATAATACACAACAAATGGAAATGGAACAACAACAGCAGCAGCAGCAACAACAACAACAACAACATATGACTATACTCAATCATGCTGACTCTTCGGGTACAGATCATCAATCTTCATTTTCCACCTTAGATCAATTAGATTCAGTTTCGGTAGAAAAACTATCAATGGATTCGGGTTACAAAACAACACCACAGCTACAACCAATAGCAAATTCCAGTCAAGATGAAACCATTAAAACATCAGATGATTCTTTGTCTCCCAAATCTGAATTAAATAATGAAAGTCCTTTAAATGTTTCAGAAAATCAAATACAAATTTGTGCAAATTCAAATTCAAACAATCTAACAGATTCTCCTCCCCAACAACTACAAATTGGAACACAAATTTATTGTACACCACAAACCTTTTACAGGCGTACTTCACGTTCTGGTTTACCCGTAGCTTATACGGCACAACAAGATGCTCAAGACACCAGTTCTCAATGTTCACAAATATTACCCGAACAGCCAACATGTGATATACTCAACTATAAATACTATCCCAATGATAGCGATAAAACACGATCCATAAAAGCTGAACTTCATACGACCACACAAAATGTAGATATTGCCCAAATGGAGTACAATGTTAAACAATTTTTATTAAAACAAAATGAATGGTCTATGAAAACAACAAAAAATCAACAAAATTCAAACTGTACTCAAATGGCACCAACAGCCAACAGACATTCTTCCATACGACACATAAAATTATTTTCATCATCATCGGCTGGTATAGGTCCGGGAAAAGGTGAACGGGTTAGAACTGCCGCCACTATGACAGCTACATCTGCAATATCTGTGGGAAATTGTACAAAATTTCATGATAGTAAAATTTCCTCCACTTCCATGACCACCAGCTCCTCTATAAATAATACAACAAATGGTTCAATACCCCAAAGAACTGAAACGAATTTATAAAATCCTTAAATCCAACATAATCTAACTAAATAATTTAATTTTCTCCCTAAAAATCATTATTAGCCGGAACTGCTGGTTAGAATAAACGATTTTGTATTTGTTTATTAAGTAGGACTCGTATGTAATTGTTTTTTTTTTTTCTATGATACGAATGATGAAAGATATTTAAAATATTCTAAATACATATATTTTTATTGTAATTGTGTAATAATATCCTAGTGTTAATGTATAGTTTAGTATTAAATATAATTAAACTTAAAACAAAACATATTTAATAAGCTTGAACCAAAAATTTTATATAAATTTAAAAAATGCAGCTAATATTCCCAAAAAAAAAACTAGAAAATTGTATTGTGTTGGCTGGAAATGAGAAATAGTATTTAAATTATCAATTTTTGAATCTTTTAATTAAGATAAGTTATCGCAGAACAGATCTGAACAGATTTTATTAGGTCAGACAAAAATGTTAGGATACAAGTTAAAAAAGGCTCAAATTCTTCTGTGCTGAATTTTTGAATACCTTCCACCAATGTTTTTGAAGGGAAAACAATTTTTTGGTGTGAAAAAAATTTTAGAGGAGGAAAAAAAATATTTGAGGTGAAATATATTTGAGGTGAATATAAAATATTATAAAATTCAAAATAACTGGTGGAAAAACAAGAGAAAATATTTTATTTACCAGTCGCTATATGAAGCTGCACTAAAATACACCAATTTGTATGGAAAATTTAGGCGTACCTTCACATTTTCACTCATAACTTTTTAACTGCGGGACCGATTTTGCTCATTTTTAATACCAAACTGCTCAGGAGGTTGACCATTAATCCACGTAAAAATGGCATGCTACAAACCATATATTCTGGAGGGTATAATTAAGCATATATTTTTCGATATGAAAGGATATGGCACCTAATATGATGCCATATCCACAGATCTGCTCATATCTGGCCATAAAATTCACCAGATCCAGTTAGATATCAACAGATCTAATACTATATCTGATCAGATCTCACCATAAAATTATGACATATACCAAATCTCATTATATATGATCGGATCTGGTATAAGATGTATTATTTATTTAATTATTTATTATTTTTATTAAACATATAATTACAAATTATATCCTAATACCCTAACCGAGCACTAGCAACGAAGGCTATCGGTTCGTTGTAGCGAAAACAGATCAGAGCCTCTGGTGGGAATCGAACCCACGACCCCCGCACTGATAAGCTAGCACGCTACCAACTAGCCTACCAGGGCGCTCTGGTATCAGATATAATTATATTCAATTATATGTAATTAGATCAGATCTTATCTTCTTTACATGGGAATACATATTTAGTACAAAGTTCTTGTTAGGAAAACTTTCGCAAGTATAATTGCCAAAATCGACTTTTTGCGAAAAAAATAACTTTTTTTATTGTTGAAAATGGTTCTTTATGGCTTCAGCAGCAACTTTTGTTATGCGAATTTTTCATAATTGCTTTATTTACATAATTCCGTTATTTTAAGGTTACTTGAAGAAAATCAAAATTTTGACCTTTAAATTTCCAGAATTCGACGAAATGATGTTTGCCAACTTTGTATAAAATCTTTTGGCGAGTATTTTTGTTGAACATATGAACTCATAATATTTGTTTTGATGCATTTTTCAATAAAAATGAATTTTGCCCCATCCAGCGGCAATAAGTTGGACAAACTATATTCAGCAATTAGAAAGGTAACTTAAATACCTTTCCAACAAACATTTTGAAAATCGCTTGAAAAATAACCGAATAAGAAAGAAAAGAGCTATAAGATAATGAAAAAGTTTCAGATTTATATTAATACATGTATGTAAATTAAAATCATTATTAAAGTTTTGTACGTACACTTACATAGAATTGTATTTAACAGAATCTTTATTATTTATACTTTTAAAAACATCAAGTTATTTTTATTAAATAAATTTTTTAGAGTTCTACATAAGAGTGTAAATTCTTTAGTTTTTCTTTAAAAGTCTTTGGGAGTCTCACTAAATCCAAATTTGTTGTTTGCCAAACTTTTTCACCGTGATATTCAGAATTTAAACTTCTCAAACTGTTTATTTGCTTTATAAGAATCTTTATCCGATTACTCTGTACATTGGCATAAGATAGTTCATGTAATAAATTAAATAATTCCATAGGCTCATCCATATCAATAAAATTTAGAAATAGGACTTTACTCTAAGTACGTCGTTTTTTTTTTTGCTTGTTGTTTGCTCCCCATCTCTTCCAATGTCCTTATTCTTTTCTCAGCATTCCATTTTTATTTTCATTCAATTTTTTTAAGCTAACGATCTTTTTCTTTTCTTATAAAATTTCTTATTTTATTTTCGATATTTCGCTAACAATTTGTTAGGATCTTCAGGAAAACAAAATAAATAAAATAAAAATAATTATAATTATAATTATTAAAATTAAAATTTTGTTAGCGAAATATCGAAAATAAAATAAGAAATTTTATAAAAAAAAGAAAAAGATCTTAAGCTTAAAAAAAATTGAATATTAATATTAAAATAAGATCGAATAAAGTTATATAATTTTTTATTTTCCTGAAAAGCATTTTTCATTATTTTAACCATTTTTCATATTTTGCCTCGTTGGATGGACCTGCAGAATATGGAAAAGGAAGCAATGCATTTGTTTTACCGGGTCTTTACTTGCTGACATATTTTTAGGAAAAGAAAATTATACATCTTCAAAAGTTCGGAAGAAGAAAGTGTTCAGAAAATGTTTAAGAATTTGTTTTTTTGTAAATTTTATACATTTACCAAAAAAAGTCTGTAATGGTAACTGCAAATTTTGCTGTTATTGATATTTTTTTTAATATCCTAACCGAGCACTAGCACCGAAGGCTTCGGCACTTCGTATCCTTTTTTTTCAATATATGTATAATTTTAAGGCAATTTAAGTTTGTAGCTGTAAGTTTTAATAAGAAATAACATTTCCCACAATATTCACTTTTTAAAAATTAGTAATTTTTTTTTTTTGCTAATTTTAGCAAATCGGTTTTCAAAAATTTGTAAAATGATTTCTGAAATAAACAACAAAAATTTGTAAATATTCTTTGTAAAAACTCTGTAATTTGTAAAATATAAATAGCAAAAAGATTTGCTAAATGATAATTTTTTTTTTAAAAAATCTGTACAAAAATAGTAAAGTGGGATTGAAAACCGTTTACAAATTTTCTTACAAACTTTTTTTTTCTGAGTGTATATTATTCGATCTATTTGTTTTAATTATATATTTTTAATTTTATCAGGCTCGAGATTATAATTAAATGTTACTAACGAAACACTAATTTTTTTATTAAATGGAAAAAATTGTAAGGATCAGCACACTTTCGACCCGAGCGACAAGGTCATCTTCAGCCTCCTTATAAACCACCCAATCCACAAATAACTCTTGGTTTTGAACAGGCTTTTATATCACACACTCTAAGAAAAATTAATAAGCGAAATTCCATTTTTCAGTTAGTGAATGATTACACGTACAAACGAGTTTTTTCCATTTATTTATAGAAATACCCTATGGCAACCATTTTCGATTTTCGAAGCAAAAAATGTACAGGGTTGCCATTCCAAATGTTTATGTTTCCATTTTCTGGGAACAAATTGGGAAGCTGGCATACAAATATTTTTTTCTCTATATTTATCCTCCTTTATTCGATCTTCAATATTATAATATATTATTACTTAAAATCGAGTTCAAGATCCTTTTATAAAAAATAATAATAATGATTATTTATTATTTCTTTTCCTCCAATATTTCGTCACCACATTGGGTGACTTCTTCAGGGAAATGTGGTGACGAAATATTTGAGGAAAAGAAATAATAAATAATCATTATTATTATTTTTTATAAAAGGATTTTATCGATTTTAAGTAATAATATATTATAATATTTTTTTCTTTCACAACATATTTGAGTGTTGTTTATTATATTAGATTATAAATTACATGGTCCCCTATGTTTTTGTATGTAAATTTTGTATATTATTCGATTTTTTGTTTTAATTACATATTTTTAATTTTAATATACACTCAGAAAAAAAAGTTAGTAGAAAAATTTGTAAACGGTTTTCAATCCCACTTTACTATTTTTGTACTTATTTTTAGTAAAAAATTATTATTTAGCAAATCTTTTTGCTATTTACATTTTACAAATTACAGAATTTTTACAGAATATTTACAAATTTTTGTTGCTAATTTCAGAAATCATTTTACAAATTTTTGAAAACCAATTTGCTAAAATTAGCAAAAAATATTACTAAATTTAAAAAAGTGGTTATTGAAGGAAATTTCTAATTAAAACTTACACCTACAAACTTAAATTGCCTTAAAATGTTACATATATTAAAAAAGGGATCGGAAGCGAAGATACCGACTGATGTCTAAAAAGAGGACATCCACTTAAAATAGCACTAAAAAGGTTTTTTAGTTCTAAAAATCCGCCCTAAAAACAATTAAAATTTAACCTTAAAAGTAAAAAAAAAAAATTGACCAAAATATTTTTCAAAACAGAAATACCAAATTAAAAATTAAATTTTTAAAAAATGTATTCAAAATTTTTGATGCTCTATAAGAAAAATAAATTCAAAGCTTTTAACTAATATTAATAAAATTTAGTAATTTTTTTTGCTGATTTTAGCAAACAGATTTTAAATTCCACTTTACAAAAAGTCTACTAAAATTTAGTAGCGGCTACTAATTTGTCTACTAATTTCATTGTACTACACGTCAGCAGACATGTGTTGCTAAGATTAGCAAAAAATACCGCTGGGCTTAAATTAGCAGAATTTCCCGTAATAACAGCAAAATTTTCAGTTGCCATTACAGACTTTTTTTGGTGAGTGTATCTCATTTCACAGCCTCACCAAGATAATGATATTAATAAATATACCTGCAATTCCCGTTCAAAAAGTGTACACTGTAATTTCATTTAAAATTAATTATTACTGCAGTTATTTTTACCTAATTTTAGCTAATTTTAAATGCCATGGCAGTGTACAATTTTGTTAACTGTAATTGTGGTAAAATTTATCAAAATAATTCCTTTAGTATCACAAATACAATCAAATATTGCATAATAAAAATTGTATGCCTATTAAAACAAAATGCTATAAGCAAATAATTGAGCATATTCATATAGTAGGTACTTATGTAATTATTATAATTCTAAGAAATTGCTTAAAAATATATTAAAATAAAATATTATACTTATTTGCCAGCATTCCAATTAAGAAAAGAAAAAATAAATAAATGCATTTAAAATGATTACCAAAATTAAATAGAGGCATTAATGTAAGTAAGCATAGTTCATGGTAAGCAATAGTATATATATTTACATAAGTGTAATTAGGCTATAAATTACAAAATAATAATAAAATAGAAACCATTTATACACCAGATCTTTAAAGCCATAATGCCACAAAGCGATGTAACATATATTCACAAACAATATCAGTGTAATCATGTATTTAATACACAAAAATAATTAATACCAATAATATATAAAACAATTTAATTATTACTCTTAATAAATTTCCTAAAACTTTTATTTGGTTTAAGCTTTTTCTTTACAAAAAATAAAACTATACTAAAGCAGTACCTTTTTTCTATAGAAATTTCAATAAAAAAAAAACTTTATATAAAAGAAAAAAACTCAAATCCTTCCTTTATAAATACCTATAACAGAAAACATAAATCATACAAAACACCTTTAAAGAAACAAACATATTAAAACAAAAGACAGCTTCTTAAATATATATTAAGAAAATAAATAAAGCAATTGAATGACATATTAAACAAATCATTATTATTCATATACATACATACTTAATTACACAGACGTATGAAGGTTGTTTCAAAAATAATGAGAATATAATGTTTATATCTTTACCAGCTAAACAAGTGTATGTTTCAGGAAAATGCATGCATAAATTCTAAAGTTATGACAATTTTTCAATAAAATAATTTGATAATAAAATTCACATTTGTTTAGCATATTTTTACCTATTGATCACTCAAAAAAAAAATGATATAGAATTTAGAAAAATTAACTTAGAGGAAAATTAAAATGAAATGAAAGACACTTTTTACCAATATTTAATAAAATTTTCCTTGAAATTAAGCAACAAATTTTACTTAAAATTTGGTAAAAATTTCTGAATTATAGAAAAATTTTTCTACTGAGAAGTAAATTTTTATTAGAAAACAGTAAAATTTCCTCCTAATTAGTTCATACATGATCTGAAATTGTACTTTTAATTGGGAAATATTTCCTTGGTTTTAAGAAAAATTTTATTTTATCTAAGTTCATTAGATATTTTTTTTTTTTACTAAAAACTAGGACTTTACTTCCTAAAAATAAGAATATATTTTCTAACATCAAGTTAAATACCACTTATTTTAAGTGAAAATTATCCTTATCCTGCTTCTATGGTAAAGGTAATATATTTTACCATATATTTTATAGGTATTTTGCCACTTTCGGAGGACTTCCGCATTGTGAGGACACTGCTCTTAACAAGCTTTTTGCTATACAATTTTGTCTTAAAACTAAATTGAATTATACTAATTTCATGTATTTAAAATATAAATTAAATTTCATTAGCAAAAAAGGTAAACAAATTAAAAAAAAATGTACTGCAGGATATCCTGAAACGTAATAAATTCTGACAAAGTCAGATCCTTTTCGTAGTTAATTAATGGTTCTGCTTGAGAGATCTACAAAAAGGGATGCCCTACGTCACACACGGCATCTAGGGCTAAGGAACACTGGGGGTCCTTTGTCTTCTTAAATTAACTAATTTAAGGAAATTGTTGCAAAAATACAAAATATCACAATTACATTTCTTGTTATTATTGGAAAATATAAAAATGTCATAAGTTTATTTTATGGGATTTTTAGCTTATTTGACATATACAAATTTAAACTTTTTTATTATTAAGTGAAAAAAACTAGTTCGATATATAAAGTTTAATAAGTGCTAAGTCAATTATAGGAAAGCTATTATGCTTTAATGTATAAAATGTGCCTGCGATATTTTTTATTGTAGTCAACAAACAAATTAATTACATAAAAGCGCAAATTCGAAATTTTTACCCTTTGCTAACAAAATTTTAAAATATATTTTAAGCTACTTAAAGATCAATATTAAAGACTGTTAAAATTAGAGATTGCCACTTGAGATATTTTTGACAAACCAAAAATTACATTATGCACCATAGTTTTTTTAAATGGTTACTTTAATTTCTTTTATTTAATAATATTTTTTCTTGAAAATTAGGAAAACTAACTGGTTTGTTTTTAATTGATTGTTTTTTTTTTTTTTTTTTTTGAAATAGAATTTTAAAAATAATTTAAACGTTTTCCAACAAAAAAAAATCCTATACCAAATTTTATTATTTTTTAAAAATTAGAAATTTTTTACTTGACAAAAAGAATATTTTATTAAAATTTTTAAAATTTATCTGAACTAAGTTGCATGAATATTTTCCTTAGAAATAGTTCATCAGTTTCTAAAATCAAGTAAATTTTTATTATTACATAGAAAAAAATGTATTACTTTTTGTTTTTAATTGTCTGAACTAATTTTTAAAAAACAGTTCATCAAAATTAGAAAGTGTGGTATACTTAAAAACTGAATTTGGAAATGGCTTTCTAAAATTTAGTTAATTTTACTACTTGCGAACAAAAAATGAACACACATTAAGTTCAAGTACTTTTTTGATTTAAGTTGGACACATTTTTAGAAATAAATGAGAGTAAATTAGGTCCTCAATTTTTTTTTTTTTTAACTGAACTTAATTTTATAACATTTGAGTATGCAATTTTCTTAAAACTAAGATGTTTTTTCTTAAAATTAATAAATTTTTTATTTAATTGACTTGTTTCTTTTTCCTAAAATCAAGAATTATTACTTAGGAAAAATATGAACTATTTCTGAGTATATAAACTATTTCGTTTTTCCTCAAACTTAGGAATTTTTATTCTTTTTAAGAAAATTTTTCTAAGTTTTAATAAAAATTTTACTTAAATTGAGGACAATTTATAAACTATTTTGAAGGAAATTTTTTATTACATTTTAGTTCATGTCTTTTTTTTTTTTTTTTGAGTGATTATAAAACTAATGTCTTTTAATGCTCTAATTTAATATTAATGCTGCATTTGTTCAAATTTATGCTTATTATTTATCAAACAACCTATGTACATAATCACAGCAGACATTCATTTATACTAAACATTTATACATATTTAATATAATAATTATAACTATTTATAGCTTATAAAGGAAATGTTTATTATTAGCAAAAAATAAAAAAAAAACGTATTTAACAATGAACCAAAATAAATTAAATCCAGAACAAATCTTTTAAACGGCTTCATTTTTATTATCGTAATAAATTCAAATTTTTTGGTCCAATTAAATAAATATAAAAAAAAAACAAAATAATACAAAATATATTTATAAAATATAAAAAATTATTTAACCACCTTTTCATACCAATCAACTCAAATTATTTGTTGTGTATTTAACAAAAAAAACATGGCATAAATTAAATTTTTATTTTGCCTTAATAATATATCAATCTTTAAAGCGAAATAAAGTTTTTGCAAAAAATTATAAAATTATAATTTTGTTATAAAATCCTAGTAATCCGTACAATAATTGCTCAATACAAAAATGAAAGACCATCACAATTTTATTATCAATAATCTATTTATTAACATATTTTAAACTGTGTTTAGTTATTATAAAATTATACAAAAATATTTAAGTTATCAAAACTTTGCTTACAAACAGAGCAAACAAAAAAAAACACTACACAACTCATACGGAACCCCTAAAGAACACATACGCTATGTACATTTCATTTTAATGAATGTGTTTTCAATAAAACAAATAGAAAATAAAAACAATACGATAATGTACTATAATGTAATTAATGGTTGCGGATTTTTGTTAAACTTTGTTAAACTTTTGAATAAATATTTTCATTTGGGATCAGGGGATTTTTTAGGGCACCTAAAACATATTTTGGAGATATCTTTGGGATATTTTAAATCTTTTAAAATTTTACCAATTTTGTGTATTTTTAAGAAAAAAATTAACATTTAAATTTGCACAAATAATTTTAAAGTAAAGTAAAAATTAACACTTTTATGCATTTTTCACTAGACCTTAATTTAATTTTTGAATCCGGTGAAATTCTCAACAAATCTATTGGCTAAATTCTTTTTATTGAGTGAATAGTTTTATATTTTATTCAATCAATATCTAGTTCAAAGAATCAACGTGATTTTTGTTGATTTTTTTTAATAGATTCATATGAGCTGATTCAATTTTATCACAGGATTTCTACTACTTTTGTGAACTAAATTAAACTGAACTGATTTACATCACACTTTATGAATATCAAATCATTGATTTAAAAATTCTAAAAACGTTTTTCCCCTGATGATTTCCTTAGGCAAGAATGAAATCCGGGACCCGCCTACAATAAATTATTTTTCACAATTTGCTAAACAAGTATTTGATTTTTTTGTTTTATGGACAAATACCAAATTTTCTTTGGAAAAAAACCTTATAATCGACTTAGGTTCTTATACAAAAAAAATCTTTAGTGCTTGAGATTTTTATAAAATTAATCTCCCAGAATCTAAAACACTGTTTATAGGTAAAAAAAAACCGTCATATTTATTGGACGTAAAAATTAAAAAAAAAATCTTTTAAATTCAATCGTTAAAAATGTTAATTCAGATCTTCAGAAGTTCTTAAAAAAGTTTACATATATTCATTTAAAATATTTTTTTTTTTAAATCTTTAATATTTTAATTCGAAACATTCCTATAATTCAATTGGTTTTTAATGAAAGCGACAAAAGTTAGAGGGTTATTCTAAAAAATTCTTTTCTCAGAATTATATATACTTACTTCACCAAATCTTTTCTGGCAATATAATTTAACAATATTTTCGTCGTTTTAGCTAGTTTTTTGCATGTGAATTAAACTTGGTTTAATGGCTTATTAGTTAAACTGAAAATAAATTTAAACTGGCTTTGATCCCACTTGTTGTTTTTCAGTAGTAGCTTAAGACTTGACAGATAAGGTAATGCTGCCATATTTTATTCCAATAAAAATTTTTTTTTTTTATCCAAACATATGGTAGCATTGAAAATACTTAATAAAAAAATCAAAACAAATATTTTTTCAAACAAAAGCACGTGTTCACGAATATAAATAAATTATTTGAACGAATTATAATTGTCTTTGGCTTTCTTCTTATGGTCTTAATTAATTAAATTTGCATATGTTTCAGAATCGCTGAAATCTTATTTATATGAGGAATAATCCATTGTTTTTTTTTTAATTTGTAAACAACTTTTTCGTATTTACGAAACAGCTGATTTATTTTGAGTCGCTTTTCATCAGTTGTGTGTTTTGGCATCTGTTACTTAGGTTTAACTGACCAATCTTGCTCAGTTAAATCAAATTGAAACAAAATAAACTGAATCTCAAAAACAGCATTCGAAGTAAAAGCCAAGTTAAATCAACAAACAAGGTTTAACTACATCTAAAAAACTAGCTCTCAGTGGAATAAGTTTTGCAATACTTTTGCAAAAAATATGGCACAACACTTTTCTTCTATTTTGGAGAGATATATTGTATAACCTTTCAATATGGCATATACACTGGAGATTTTTCACAATACCAAGAGTTGCAAAAGAACATTGCGTGGTGTATGGGTACCTTTATTGTAGTGTCGTTATATTGCACGTAATGTAAATTTTCCGCAAATTTTAGAAAGCATTTTTAAGCTTTTTTGGTATAATTTAAGATTTGTTTGGGGATATCTCATATCCATCTCATTTCCCCACTTTTCTAGCTGTAATCCCCGAAACATATTGGGAATTCCGATTATTTTGGACAGCAGATTATAGCACTTGGCAAGACTTGGTACTGACTTTCAAAGGGCTTGCTGCCATGCAGCAATCGAAATGGGAAAAAGCATTTATTTCACGAGTACGTTCGCGTACTGCCTTTTTTTTTTTTTTTTTGATCCCCTGGGAACAGTTCTGAAGGCATTGACGAGAATTTTGAACAGAAATATATATCTCTCGGTAAAACATATAAAATGTATCTAATTTTCAAGGGTTTTCTCCCATGAGGTCTGTAAATAAAAAATAAAAAACAGTTTTGAAGGAATTTCTGAAAACTGTGGGGAAAGGCTTATAACTGTCTGGGAGACCTATAAGATGGACCCATGGGGGCAGCGATGCCAACTTAGTGCCTTTGGCACTATTTATGGTGCTTTTTGATGCCTCAAAACGCCAAAATTTTATCCATAGTGCCAAACTAAGAAAAAGCACTAATTTGGTGCTTTTTAAATTTTTCGTTAGTGCCTTTAGTGCTTTTTACAATTTTTGTTTTTCTAACATTTTTTATTTAATTATAAGGTAAAAATTTTGTTTAGTGTAAAAACATTCGTTTAGTTTGGCAACTTTTTTTTAAGTAACTCACTACAAAATGATATTCTAAGGTACATTGTTTTTTTATTGTGATACAATATTTATTCTAAAGAAAGCAACGGTATTTTACGAAAACAAGTTTGAAAGAAAATCAATTCGTGTTCTGTGAAAAAATCGAAAGAAAGAAATTCTAACAAAAAACTA
The DNA here is from genome assembly GCA_949748255.1 of Eustalomyia histrio. NCBI lineage: Eukaryota > Metazoa > Arthropoda > Insecta > Diptera > Anthomyiidae > Eustalomyia > Eustalomyia histrio. The sequence continues at coordinate 44,992,089 of OX456524.1, forward strand.
ATAGAAATTACTATTTCTTAACAAGAAAAAGGAAAGAAATATAAATTCAAACAAACAAATATTAAAACTTAAGTAAATATTCTTTTTTGCAAGTCATTTTGTTTTCGTGTTGAATCTAATATGAAATATTTTTTAAATGGATTCCAATACTCAAAAATATCGAAAAGCTAGGGAAAGAGATCCTCTTTTCAAGAAATGGCTACGCCCAACCAAAGATGTTTTAAAAGCATCTTGTTTGTATTGTAAAACAGAAATTGGAGCACGATATGCTGATTTAATTTGTCATACAAAACCTTTAAACATAAAAAAGCTATACAGCCTTTTAATGGACTACAAGTTTCACAGCCACAATTATCATTTGTCTCAAAAGATTCAAACGAAAAACAAAAAGCCCAGGGTAGACTTTCTCTATATGTGGCCTTTCATTCATCATTTCTGGCTGTAAATCATTTGTCTGCAGTTTGCAACACAGAATTTTGTGACAGTAAAGCCTCAAATTTTTCATTGCATCGTACAAAATGTGCTAAGGTAAATTTGGCATTTGAAGCAGACAATGCTGATCACGTTGAACTTTATAATGATTTCTATCGATTACTTAAACTTTTGACGAACAAAATTATAGTTCGCCAAGAAAACTTCGATGATATAGACGATGTTTTACATGAGTTTTGCTATTTGGGGTACAATTTTGAAAAGGCCTGTAAAGATTTAAAGATTTCAGATGATGAAAAGAAAGTGATAAAAAAAGTTGTATTTATTTTACCAAAAACCTTATTTACGAAATTAGAGCTAGGCTTCCTAGCAATTTGGAAATTTTACAAAACGTTGCACTGTTTAGTGTTGACAACATATTAAGTAATCGTATTAAAAACGATTTAATTGTTTTCGTTAAACATTTTATTAATATTATTGTTTCAAAAATAGAAAATTGCTTGGAAAATATTAACAATTGTGAATGGAAAAATGAACAACGAACAGATCTTTTTTGGATAGAAGTCAACGATTTCAAAGATTCAATAGGACAAAATCCATTTTTAGATTTGGCCAATTTTGTATTAAAAATTTTAAGTTTGCCATACTCTAACGCGGAAGTTGAAAGAACATTTAGTTCGATGAACTACAGTAAATCCAAAATCAGGAACCGATTATCCTTGAACTCCTTTAATTCAATTCTTCACATTAAATATGGACTTCGTCGACATAATTCATGATGTAATGACTACAATCTACCACCTAATGTCTACAGAAATGTTTCTTCGAATGAAACATACAAAAAATCCAAATATTACTTAAAAACTGTTTTATGGCCCAATTCAAACTCAACTGATGATGATCCAAATAATAATAATTTTTAATAATACATTTAGAAATTTGTATATACAAATGTAAATATATTTATTATTTACTTTTAAAACATATCCATGTACTTATAAAAACTTTTTTTTAGCTGTGTACATTTTTAATTCTTAAATAAAATAACAATTTTAGTTTGTAGTTCTAAAACCTGTTTTGTTACTTAAACTTATGTACAAAAAATGGTATCCCAACAATGCCCTCGCCATTTCTTTAAATATTGGAAATATATAATATTCGGCTCAGCCGAATGTAATTTGTTTTGTGTTTAATTATCGATTAAATTGCAAAAAATGGCTTGGTGCTTTTTTACGCTTTTTTTGCTATAAATAGTGCTTTTTAGTGCTTTTTTTAAATTTTAAAGTGCTTTTTGCTCCCAAAAAGTTGGCATCACTGCATGGGGGTTCTGTAAATGGCAAATATGTGAGGCCGATTTTATTTACATTTTAATGTGAGTGTAATAGTGAAATTATTTGATTAAAATTTTACTCTAAGTGAAATTTTGTTTGTCATTACATTTTGAATGTTTGATTTAAATTTTTTCTATCAAGTTAACATTGGGTTAAACTTATATAAAATATTTTGTTTTTTATTCTTCTTGTTGTGTGAAAAAGTGAAGTATTTTTAAGTTTGTGAATTTGACAACTAATTAATAAAAAAAAATTATGAATATCTCAATAGATAGCGAAAAGAAAGTTATTAAACGAAGACGGAATCTTACCTATAGAAAATGGCTTCCCAGCGATGAAGCTAATATTATTAATTATATAAAGCGAAATAGAAATTTTGAGAAACCTTTAGCGCAAGTTTATTATAATCAATTTCTACATGAAACTAATATAGATGTGGAATGGAAAACTGTCTGTGCTAAAGTCCATAATATGCGTAAGGTATACCAAAGAGCCAAGGAATATGAAATTTCACGAATTGACAATGATTTAGCTCGGGCGATAAAACTTCAAATCATGGTTCTTTTTAAAATTCAAACTTTAATTCGAATCTTAACATCAATGAAGAATGTTTGTTAGAACCTACTGTAAGTTTAGCTTCCAAAAGCCCAAAACGAGATACTTTGGCGGTACCAACTGGAATGTTTAATTTTAAAAGGCAAATACAAGATGAAGATAGCAACATTAAATAACAAGAACACAAGGAGAAATTCGATTTTGAAAAAGAAAAATTTCGAGAAGAAATCAGAATTAGAGAGAAAGAATTAGAGACTCAAGAAAGGCTTAAAATAATGGAATTACAAATGACGGAAAGAATAGCTATGAAGGAATTGGAACTTAAAGAAAGAATTGCTTTAAAATCAATGGGAAAACAATAAAACTATGATAATTTATTATATCATCATTAATTAACTTAATTTTTAGTAACAAATAAATATTAACAGATTACCACATTTCTTATTAATTATATAACTTTATTTGATCTTATTTTAATATTAATATCTTATTTATTAAGCTAAAGATCATTTCTTTTTTTATAAAAATTCTTATTTTATTTTCAATATTTCGCTAACAATTTGTTAGCATCTTCAGGAAAACAAAATTTTATATAATTTGTTTAAACGTAAACCTTTATTTTGGTTATTTTACTTATGGTACCTCTTTGGTACCCCCTTACCCTTGGTAGGGTTAATTATTCTTTAGAACCCTGTTTTTACTCCCCTCATTTACAACTTTAGTGGCAGTATTTACACGGATTCTAGCGAGTAAACCGTTAACGGCACCTTTAGGCATTGTTGGTCTCCTTTCTCTATAGTCAATTTTTTATATAGAGTTAGTTATTGTTTAACTATTAGCGTCATTACGCGCAAAAACCCTTATTAAGGTGATTTTATTTTGTTACAAATTAACAGAGATATTTTCTCTAATTGAAAATTTAAAATTCTTGTTTTTTTACGGATTGGAATCTGCATTTACGGCAATCATAATTTTAAAAAATTGACAAACATTTTGTCATACAAATATTTAACATTTAGACAAATTAAATTTTTTAAATTATATTGCGATACAGGTTTCTCCAAATTTCTATTTCGCTTTTAATAATTAATTATATTAGCTTTATCGCTGGGAAGCCATTTTCTATTGATAAGTTTCCGTCTTCGTTTAATAACTTTCTTTTTGCCATCTCTTAAGATATTCACGGTAAAATGTAAATAAAATCGGCCTCACAAACAAGTAGTTTTTCCTAGCTGTTTTTGTTTTTTGATCTCAAGGCAACAGTTCCGAAGATATTTTCCAAGAACAGGATTATAGCCCCCGGGGAGACCTATAAGATGGTAGTGTTCCTATTTATTTCGGCTGTATGTTCGCGTACTGCCTTCTTGTACAGGATTATAGCCCCCTTAAGATCTAATGGACTAACTTTCCAAGTTCTTATTCTTAAAGCAATTCTACCCCTTGATTAAAATAATATTTCTGAAACTCTGCAAAATAATCGTTTACAGCTGAGTTGCATCAACATTTGAAGTAAAATGCTTCCCAGCAACATGTAGAAGTCTCAGGGAGCTAAATCAGGAGAATAAGGTGGGTAGTCAAGCACTTTGTTGATTTTTGCCATTCTTAGAATACTCTTGCGTGCTAGTGAGTTTTCTTGATGAAATTTTTTTTTTTGCGTTGTAAACCAAGATGTTTTTCTCGTTACAAAATATTTTGAATTTATTAGTTGATCAACAAATTCATTAGTAGTACCACAACACCGTTGCCATGTAAATATTTAATTTCCAATTTTTCTATTATAAACAAAAAAATCACTAAAGCGTCTTTTGAACAGCTCGTATTATATAAATAAGTTGCCAGATCGAAATGAAATTAATATACGTGAAATGTCGTAAAATCGTCACGTCTGTTACCGCAGGCCGACACACTAAACGAAGTACATTCGGGTTGTGTTTTTGTTTAAAGTTTAAATTATAAAACATTGTTGTATTATTTGCGTTTATTAGTCGTATTTGGGTTGCGTACACAATAAGAGTGTCCAAGGTAATATGGCAAAAATTCAAAGTTTAGCCCTGTCTAGGAATGGGTCAACGTTGTTCGATTTATTACAAATGTTTAGCATGGAAGATTTGCTATTTTGGCTATTATAGTTTAAGCATCACTTCTAAAAATTCAACATTAGTTACAAAATATTTGCGTTTTTTTTTTTTTTTAAATGAATTGTCCTTTAGTAGCTCGGAGTCATATGTGACCCCGCTGAGCTATAAAGATAAAATGTAAGATTAATTTTTGATAAAAAATATTTACTTAATTTTTTATAAAAATTAAATTTTTCTCGAAATCCACAAAAAATAAGAGCTTGTCACTGACAGAACCATGGAGGGATATACCTCAAAATTACCATACTTCATCTCTAGGATTTAATAAGCCCTAAAAGTGTAAAATCCATTTTTTTTTAAATTTGTTTAAGAACATTTTTTAAAAATCAAAAATGGAGTTTTGAAACTTATGTCAAATAATTTATGTGAGTTTGAAGTTTATTTATTTATTTATTTATTTATTTTATTTTATTTATTAACATATAATTACAAATTATATGTTAATACCCTAACCGAGCACTAGCAACAAAGGCCTTCGGCTCGTTGTAGCGAAAACAGACCAGAGCCTCTGGTGGGAATTGAACCCACGACCCCCGCACTGATAAGCTAGCACGCTACCAACTAGCCTACAGGGGCGCTCGAGTTTGGAGTTATGAAGCTTTTTAAAAGATAATTTTTGTACTGAAATCGATTCATAACACAAGTGGTAGAAAAAACTAAAATATAGAACGAAATTTTCCTAAAAACTGAAAAAAAGTCCTATTTTTCCCATAAAAACACTCTTGAAATTTTCAATCGATTTCCGCCTCGAATTTATCAGACTGCCCCCAAACTTCATATTTATTAGTTTTATATAGAAAGGAAACAAATTGCATCCCGATACTCTTTAAAATCGCATTTTCATTTTATTGGACTCCCTAGTACACATTCACACACTAAAAAAGAAAATAGCGTTTGCGTTTTTTACTCGGTAATGTGCCGTACAGAACACTAAAATACTATTCCTTAGTGTTTTTTTTTTCTATTCTGATTACAAATTTGTTTCTTTGAAAACCTTAACTGTACGAATTTCTTTTGTATATTTATACAAATTATCCGATTGTAACAATTAAAAGTGAACTGTTTAATAAAGAAAATGAGAACACAGAGAGAATTTTCTTCAAATTTTTCAGTAAACTGATGAAGTTTTTTTCACATAGTATATGAACATTTTTTTAATTTTATGAATTATCAAAATTTTTATGAAATTTATTATATTACTATACCTGTAATTGAGTGTATAAAATTTTTAATAAAAAAAAAAGAAAATTTTCATAAAATGTTATGAAAAAAAAAATTGCATTAATTTAATAAAAAGTTTCAATGGTCGAATTGCAACGAGACTTTATTGATTGAATGCAAAAATTTATTTATATCATGCAGATAATTCTCTCAGTGTACATTTATTACTTAGGGTATTATTTGGTAAAACACCCAGTTGAAATTATCCATTATTTCAGTTCAAATTATTTTTGCAACAAAAACAATTTATCTAGAAAATTAACTTTACTTCATCAAAGTATTTTGCGGTTAAACATCTTAAATGTAAAATTAATGAAGGGTGTCCCAAGAAGAACGCAATTTTTAAATTTTAAATAAAACACAGATATTTAAAAAAAAATCGTGAAACTTTATTATATCGTAAAGTAGTCAGAATGAGGTTATGTATGGAACAATATATCGTGCAGATGGCCGCCGCGGCTTTGCTGGCATGCACGCGATCTTTTAATGAAATTTTCAATGACCGTTTTGCATGAATGCTGCGGTATTTCATTAATGCAGCGTCCAATTTCCTCTTTTAAGGCTTGAGTCGTCGTCGGCTTATTCGCGTAAACCATCGACTTCAAAAAACCCCAAAGAAAAAAATCTAATGGTGTTAAATCGCACGATCTGGGCGGCCAATTCTGATCTCCAAAACGCGAAATAACACGACCGGGAAATGACTGATGCAGCAATTGAATTGTTTCTCTGGCTGTATGACATGTGGCGCCGTCTTGTTGGAACCACATGCCCTCCACATTCATTTCTTCAATTCCAGGCAAGAAAAAACTGGTTATCATTTCACGATACCGAACACCATTGACTGTTTGCGCTTGACCTGCCTCATTTTCATAAAAAAAATTGCCAATGATTCCTCCAGCTGCGACATTTTCGGTCGATCGACCTGGTCGATGGCGCGTTGTTGTCTTTACATCACTAACAGACCCAGTTTCGGCAAATTTATCCATTAATCCCTTTACAGTTGACTCTTTTGGAGCATTATTGTGACCCCAAACTGATCGCAATTTGCGAACTGTAGCCGCAAAACTTTCACCATTTTGGTAAAACAATTTCACAATGAGAATGCGTTGTTCATTCGTGTAGCGCTAAATATACAAAAAAAAAACAAAACAGAAATGAAATGAAAAATTATAATAAAAAAAAAAACAGAACTACTTAAACTTTATTAATGTATAATTAAAAACAACTAATTAGTAAAGTGCGACTGTATGTATTAAAACATAAAATATAGAGTGTTTGAATTATTCGATATTTAAAATTATAATTGTGGGAGTCATTGTTTGAATTTATAGATCAATTCATGTTAATATTCAGTTTTTTTTTTTAAAGTCAATTATTTGTATGAAATAAATTTGTGTGAACTTTACTGAATACAGATATTTAATATTAAAGTTTGTTTCTTAAGTCTTTTGTTTTAACAAGAATGAATTTTATATGCAACGAAATGATTTAGGATGGAACGATAAAAATTTGAACATTAAACCATAACTTACAAATATCTCGCAGCGCAACGCAATACAAATTATTTGATATTTGATTACTACAAATAATTTTTTTCTCCTTATACTTATGTTTCTAATTTTGTATTATTTCTTTGCAAACCTAGCTCTTTCCTTGTAACTACACTCTAATTAATTTCTGTTGAAATTTACCCAACTCATAGTAGGAAACTGTACTCCTACTATAAGTTGGGTAAATTTACTCTGTGTGCGTAAATGAAAAAATACACACATTATGCGTAAGTTGATGAACACAAACTGGGTAAAATTACATTAAAAGTGCGTAAAAATTCAATGAAATTTTAAAATTTAAGTGTAAGATCACCAAATTTGTGAGTAAAGAAACACGATTTTCCTGTAAAAGTACACATAAAATTCGGAAAACTCCTACAAAAATGCGCACATTTTCTACCATGATATTGAAAATTAAAATGCAAAAAAAAATTTTGTTTTGTAATAAAAACAATAAATTTATTATTTAGTAATTGAGAATAAAAACCATAATTTTATTGTTTGTTAACTCACAGCAAGAATAAAAAAAAATAAATTTATTGTTTAGAAATTTCAAATAATTGATAAATTTAAAAACTCATAAATCTATTTTTTAGTTTTGAAAATTTTATCGATTTTTTTTTTTTCAATTTCAAAATGTCATAGCTTTTTTTTTTTACTATAAATTAGTATAGTTACAATCTTTGTGGGTACAGTTTTTATTTAACAAAAAAAATTTGTTAAGAAATAGTGTCTAAAAATACTGGTGTGTGTATTATTGTATATGAAAGTGTGCACAAAAAAGTTTTACACATTTGGTGTTTATATTTACCAAATTTTCGTAATTTTACATAAAACTTTACCTATTTTATAGTAGTAATTTTAAAAGCATTTTTTAGAGTGTACTCCCATAATTTTGTGCTCTCATATAATATTAATTCTTTGCACTAATCGTTAAGAAAATTAAATAAATAAATAAATAAATAAACACAGTGATTGAGTAGAATTGGAACACTAAACGCAGGGACCCTTATAAAATTTAACGTTTCCTATTTCGTTTCGCGTTCCATTCCATTTCATTACCCGTGTTTAATGCCCAATTACACTTGCTCCTTATTAATTTTCATAGGTACACTCTAATTAATTTCTGTTGAAATTTACCCAAATTATTGTAGGAAACTGTACTCCTACTATAAGTTGGGTAAATTTACTCTGTGTGCGTAAATGAAAAAAAGTACACACATTATGCGTAAATTGATGAACACAAAATAGGTAAAATTATATTAAAAGTGCCTAAAATTTAAATTAAATTTTAAAATTGAAGAGTAAATTTACAAAATTTGTGCGTAAAGAAACACGATTTTCCTGAAAATGTACACATATAATTCGTAAAAATCCTAAAAAAAATGCGCATATAAAAAAAATGTTTGTTTTGTAATAAAAACAATAAATTTATTGTTTAGAAACTCACAGAAAGAATAAAATCAATAATTTTTTTGTTTTGTAATTCTAAATAATTGGTAAATTTAAAAAATAATAAAGATTTCTTTTTTAAATTTTGGAAACTTTTTATATATTTTTTTTTTTAATTTCAATATGTCATAATTTTTTTTTTTCATTGTAAGTTGGTATATTTACAAACTATGTGCGTAAAATTTTTATTCGACAAAATAATACTAATTTTAGGCATAATGTGTTTAAGTGTAAACACATAGTGTCTAAAAATACTGCGCAAAAAAGTTTTACGCATTTGGTGTTTATATTTACCAAATTTTCGTAATATTACATAAAAATTTACCCATTTTATAGTAGTAAATTTACAAGCATTTTTTAGAGTGTACATACATACCTATATACCCCGCGGAAAATGTTCATTGACTTAAGATTTGCAGTGTAGATAGTGTTTGTTTGTTTTTTATATTTTTTATACGAGGGCGGATCAATAAATCTGTGACTTTTCAAACTTCCCTCGTAGCTATATGAAATGCAACACTGCTCCCATCAAGTACCACCTGTTAATAGACTACTGTTAAATTTTGAGCAAGTTCCGTCATTTACTATGCGTTTAACAGCTGTTCAAAACATATAACCTCGTGGCTTTTTTTTTAAATGAACAAAAGTGAATTTCAAGTGCCTGTTAAATAGAGTATTCAAAAACCGAAAACCGGTCAACCGGTTTCTTTTTTTTTATTTTTTTTTTAACCGATCGGTTTCGAATATTTTGTAAATTCGGAGAAAACCGAAAACCGGTCTTTTTTGTTCGGTTAACCGGTTTTTTTAATTACATCACCAACTGGGTTACTTGGTCTCTTTTATTTTTTCCGAACACTCTTATAATCGTTTGTTTGGTTATGAAAATTTAGATGTAAGTCTGATAGATTCCGATGAAAACTTAACTTTGGATATTTCAAATTCAAATAGTTTAATTTCTAATCTAAATAACACAATAAACAGTATTCAAAATCCTAAAAAAGAGACTGTACAAAATCATTCATCATTATATGATAATTTCATATATCTTGATAAATGCGACAAAAGAACTGAAAAGTTGGAAAATTTATATCATTGTCTTTTGACTATTTGTCCAACATCTACTATTAGTGAAAGAGTATTTTCCACTTCTTGTTTTATCAAAAGCAAACAAAAAAATCGTCTTAAAACGAAACATTTAAATTGCATATTATTTCTAAAATATTATTTTAGAAGTGAAAACATAGATTTTCTTTTTACATATTTAAAATGTAATATTAAAAAAACTTATTTAATGCCAAACGTTTTAAACGTTCAAATTACTAACGTACCTAATTTTATCCAATTTACAAACTTAATGATCTCTATTCATTTGATATGAATATAGTTTTATAATATTAATTTTTGAGATATTATATTCCAAAATTTTAAAACCAATAAATAAAATGTTGAAATGAAATACAATAAAAAAAATTAAATTTAAATGAATATATATGTGACCTTCTCCACGAAAAGGGACCTCTGCGCCGAAAATTTTTTTTTTTACTTTTTGAGTGATTCTTATAGGAAAAAAACGCTCTTTCAAATGCCGCAAACCGCAAGTTTCTATGTCTTTTAGTTTTTTTACAAATTACCTGTAAAGATGAACATAATTAATGAAAAAATTAAAAAATGTGATATAAACAGATAATATATATAATATTTGAAATTTAAAAAAAGTTTAATATCAAAGGTACAAAATTACAAAAATATCAAAATTTTACTCTTTTTTACTCCTAACACGCTTTTTTGGTGGTTCTTCTGTATTTTGCTGCTTTTCACCTTTGTCTGATTTTTTTTTAGGAAGTTCTTCTAGTTTTTTTTCTGGTTTTCACATCAGCTTGAGCTTTTTCAACTGCAGCTGTTTTCTTAGGGAGCTTTAGTAATTTTGAAAACAAAATTAGCAAAAACAGGGGTCTAATCGCCGCTTTTGTGATCGAACTACTTTGATCGAATATTTTTATTTTGAGATTATGGCATTCGTTATCGAACAAAAATTAACGTATTTTGAGATGATAAGATTCGATAACGAGCAATCGATCGAGTGCAATCTTTTACAATTTGTTCAATACAGCAATAGGTGTCGAAATTAAAAAAAAAAATTGTTTTAAAGTGTTTTCATATAAAAAAGTGAACAAAATGTAAGTTTTATTTAATTTTAATTTAAAAAAAAGTATTAATGGTTAAGTTTTTAGGACAAGTGCAAATTTATGTAATTCGGACACACTGTCTCTTCTATGTCCTTTGCCACATTATTCACAGTTTTGCTAACAGTGCTTTGACACATACCAACTAAATAATCGTTTCCAACCGCATGTTGGAAGCTACCGGTAGCAAACAGAGACAGTGTTGCTGCTAACTGAAGCGTTGGCGACACCGCGAACATAATTAAACGCCTCCTTCGACAGTCTAATTCGCTGTTTAAATCTGCAAATAAATCCTTAGTGAAGTATTTTTTGGTTTTATAAATAAATTTATTACGCTATTATCGCTTTTATCCCGCATTTGTCTTCTTATGCGCATTACGCCATGTTCATCTTCAGATTCCGATGAGGACATGTGCATTATTAATAGTAATTGTTGACTCATTGTCTATACAAAATGTTTTAATTAAATAAATTAACTAAAAAGCATAATTGTTACTTACTCTGTTTTAAATTTGCTGTTTTTGTTTTTCTTTTTTTGTTTACATTTGTGTGAAACATATGTCAGGACTCTATTACAATTAAAATAAAATCTTTTACAATTCGCAAAATTTTCGATTCGTTACCAATCGAATGCCGTAATTAGGCAATTCGATACCTATCGAATTTATTTTTTGTACTATATCAAATTCGATCACGAATGCGGCGATTAGAGCCCAGGTTTTTAACTGTTAGAAATATTTTTCATAGAGGCAACACTGCATAGTGAACATCGTACAAAGTACCAGGGAGTCGAAATACATCGCCAGATGATCAGGTTGAAGGAAGAGTTGCATAACCATGCGCAAAACACGGAAAATGAAGCGCTTTTTTTAAACGCGTTTTTCTCAATAACTTCTTTTCGGCGCAGAGGTACCTTTTCGTGGAGCAAGTCACATATGTATTTTTTTATTTTTATTTCTTCATATATTAAATTTTTTTTGTTTGTAATAAAAACAATTATATTAGCTTTTTGTTCAAATTAAAAAAAAACGAAAAATCCGGTTAACCGGTTTTTTCTGCAAAAACCGAAGCCGGTTTTTTCAAAAGACCGGTGTTTTGAACTATTAAACATTATTTTTTGTGAAAAAAAAACCGTCAATCAAACCACGGAAAAACTTGATGAATATTATAGGGACTCTGCCACATCGATTTCAATGGTAAGAAAGTGGTTTAATGACTTTCATTGTGGCCTTACAAGCACGAAAGATGCCGAACGTTCTAAACGTCCAGTTGAGGTCAATACACCCAAAACAGTTGAAAAAAATTCACGATATGGTGTTGGCCGATCGGAGATTGAATATGCGATAGATTGTGGAAGACATAAGCATCTCACATGGCTCAGTGGTTTCAATTTTGAACGATCACTTGGGTATGAGAAAGCTTTCCGCAAGATGGCTGCCGCATTTGCTCGCAATCGACCACCAACGGAATAGTGTGACAGCTTAGTTTCCATGGCAAAAATCCATGAAGTAGACTACGAATTGCCCCCTCATTCGCCTTTTTCTCCGGATTTAGCCCCCAGTGACTATTTCCCATTTTCAAACCTAAAAAAATGGCTCAGTGGAAAGAGATTTAGCTCCAACGTAGAAATTATTGATCAAACAAATTCCTATTTTATGAAACCTCGAAAAATCCTGCTGTTAAACGCAAAGTAAGTGACGGAACTTGCTTAAAATTTGACAGTAGTCTATCAACAGGTGGTACTTGATGGAAGCAGTGTTGCATTTTACGCAACTACGAGGGAAGTTCGAAAAGTCACGGACTTATTGATCGTACGACACTGTCGAGAATAAAAAAAAATTTTGAAATTTACAAAAGCTGCCTTCAATAACAAATATGAATAGTTTTTTGTAAGAAATTCACAAACAAAGTTTGATTGAACTGCCAATAACATATTCCCCAACTCTCTCACTACCTGGTTTAAGCTTTAAAGTTAAAGAAGATATCAATTACATAAAAAAAAAATCCCGCATATTTGTGCAGTTAAGAATTTAAATATGTAAATTCTTAAATATTTCTGTCTAAACGACTTAATTCTACTGAAGTTCCTACTTTATCAAAATTTGTTGATAAATCAAGTTAGAAACAAAATGCCATCATTCAAAAAAATATATATTTATATATATGTATATAATCAGAGGTTTTCTTAAACGTAATTTTTAAAATGAATTAAAAAAACTAACAAATATTTGTAGAATTTTAGTTTCGTAATATATTTTCTAGAAATATGAATTCCAAAACAAAAAACTTAAAACTTATTTTAAAAATCTTATATTATAAATTAAAGGCTCGATAGCGTGGTAATGTTTGAAATTGTTCAAAAAAAATTACATATTTTTTTTTAGTTTATTAAATAAAATTAAATTAAAATTCCACTAAAATTTTCTAACAAGTTTTTTTTAGTAATCAATATACACAAAATCCAAAAAAATATTGTTTCATAAATTACAGGCTTCCCTAAATTAATCTTCATTTTGCATAAGTTTCACCCCACTGTGTAACGTATCCCCGCTAGATAATAAAAAGAACTCAAAGTATACAAAAACGTTTGCTTATATCCCAGCAAAACTTTAGTAATTGGTGCGATATTCTCATGCGTTACCTTGTAATGATAGCTCGTTACCTTTTTCATTATTTGCAAGCATAAAGTAATAAGTTACTGATTATTGATTACGTAATATATATGATTTATAAATGTGAAGTAATAATTGAAATATTTTTGAAAGTCTATTTTTAGATACATTACTTTGTGTTTTTTTGTAAGCAAAAGGGTAATGTATGTTTGTTTTGACAATACTAGTGAAAAAACGAAGCGCAACAATTCATTTAAGCTTAAAGCAATCAAAAGTTATATGCGTCGATAGAGTTCTTGACTGGCAACCAGATTTCGCAGGTTAGATTACCATCATGACCACATTATTTTTAATAACGTTTAAAATATTTGTAATAATTTTTTTAAATAAAAATTACTATTTTTTAAAAATTTATTTTTAGACACATTACTTTTTCCATTCTCGTAACCATATAAGTAACCCCTTACATTATCACCTCTAAAGTAATGGGTATATACATTACTTTGAGGCTCATCGCCTGTAAAATTCATCAGTGAAATAAGGTGTAAAGTAATCCATGAGCCTCTATGGCTACACATTATTTGGTAATATGTGGTTTTGCTGGGATACCGAAAAAATTATTGCCAAAAAATTTCAATTAATTTTTTTTTTTTATTTTTTGTTAATTTTTAACAAAAAATTTAATCATATCAATTAAATTTTTAATTAAAAATAAACTTGGTGTACAAAATATTCAAATTACAATAAATACTGGAACCTCAAAAGTATTATGGTACTCCTATTTGGTACAAAGTATTTAGAAATTTTCATGCGTTGATGAATTACACACAAACATATGTATATTTGATACAAAAAAATATTGATAATCAGATTAAAATTTTAATTAATTTAAATCTAGAATTTCAATAGAAAATTTTATTAAAATTTTAATTGATTTGATGTTGTAATTTCAATTAAAAATTTGATTAAAATTTTTATAGTTTTTTGATTAGAATTTTAATTAAAGTTATAATTGATTTAAATAAAATATTTATTGAGAATATTAAAGATGTTTGATTAAAAATTTAATAGTTATAATTAAAAAAATAATTGAAAATTTCAGTTAATTTTAACAAAAAAAAAAAAATAATTGTTTCAACAAATTCTATTGCTGGGTCAAATTCAATTAAATTTGTTATTGTATTTACGGTAAAAAAAATTAAATTTATAAAAAATTCTTTGTGTGTTTTTTTTATTAAATAAAATATGTAAAAAATAAATAGCTTTGTTTTGTGATGAATCTTAAAAAATATAAATTTAAATAAATTGAAAAATGATGGCGATGATTGTGACGGCAATGAGTTGATTTTTAAAATATAATCTACAAAATTTCTAAAGTAGAAATTTTCAAATAAAGCTTAATACACTATAAACTTATTAACTAATTCTCTTCACAAATAAGCGTAAATTATAATTATTATTTTGGAACATTCGCACGCTGTTGTTGCTCATCATTAACAATAATAAATTCATCAGGTTGAACTGTTTGCTCAAAAGAATCATTAGCTTCAGAACTATCACGTACTTCATTGTCTAAATTATCGGCCGTATGAACGGAAACTTCCTCGGCAGCATCATTGGTTTGTTCAATAATTTCAGGTTCTTTAGCTGGAGTTGGATTTGTGATGGCAGCACCTTGTGGTCTATTGTTAGCTTGGAAAATATTCAATAAACCTTGTAGAGGACCTTGACCGGGAGCAGGTTGAGCTTGTTGTTGACCCATAATAGTATTGACAAATTGTTGTATGGGACCTGGTGGTCGGACAGTAGTAGCATCATTAGCACTTTGTTGCGGTTGGCCGGTTAGACTTGAAAATGTATTTTGGAATTGATAACCTAAATTTGAGGCAAATTGTTGTACACCTTGTAAAGCCTGAGTGGTAGCATTAACAGCAGATTGAGCAGCATTTGTAAATGGATTTAAAAATCCAGGAATTGTTGGCGATGGATTAGATGGTGCACTGGCACCCTCATCATTGGCTACTTGTCCTTGTTGTCCCGTTAATTGATTAAAAATTTGCGCTCCTGGTAAGTTTTGTAAAAATTGTTGTATGAAATTTTGTTGAGTTGTTGTTGTTTGTGCTGGAGTGTCTTGTGTAGCTAGACGTACTGAATCTTCTGGTTGTGCCGCTTCATCGCTGGTCTCTACTACAACAACAACTTGATCGGGAGTTTTTTTATCTACAACTACAGATTTTATTTGTTCCAAAGGTTGTTCCACTTTAACCAACAATTCAGTTTGTGTGTTAGCAACTTCTGGTTGTATTACAACTTCTTGTGGTAGTTCAGAAACTAATTGTTCTATATTTTCCTCATCCCTTTCATATTTAGTTAATTCTTTTTTAATTTTATCTTCTTCTGTCACACTAGCTTCTAAGAGTTCTTTATTTTCTTCCGCCACAACTTCTTTAATCTCCTCTTCAACTATGGCTTCATCAAAACGACGTTGAGCTTCTACTACAGCTTCAACAGCTTTTAGTTTTTGCTCTTCATCTACAGCAATGACTTCAGTTTCTACACTATTCATTCCAGATTGAGCCACCACATTTGCCTTCTTAATTTCATTAATTTCTTCACCATCTTGTATCACAGTAACTGGTACTAAAACTTCTTTAGTATTACGATAAATACGTTTTTGTACTACAGCCGCATCGCTTAGAGAAGCCACTAATAATAATCCTACAACAGCAGTTAAAGAACGCATTGCTAATTTGTATATTTTTTTTTTTATCACTCAATTTTTTATATCCTTAATAATCCACAAGTTATGTTTGTATCAGCTCAGCTACTCCACCAACTTGTTGTTTTTTTATTGTATTCCGTTCAACTTTGTGCGTTGTTAACACTTGAAATTCACTTTACAGACTGTTTGAAATTTCTTTGGCAGAAGCGCATTTATACTCGCTTTGTTACATTATGCATGTTGTTGAAGCGTCCATCGTTTGCACTTGGCTTTGAAAAAAGTTTATCTCTGTGTTTTTTTTTTTCATGTACATAAATATTTATGTTTCTTTTGTATGTATGTGAGAAGTGTATTTAAAGTATATAAAGTACTTTGTAAAAGGTTCTTCTTAGGATTGTACAGAAACAATGTTTTAGTTTTATGGTGCAAAAAATATATTTTTTTATTTAATCAGTATTATTGATAAAATAAAATGTGTCTAAGAATTGTTCGGAATATTAGTGTAAGGATTTTTTACTATCGGAATATTAATGGATTTCACAAAAATATGCTCTATAGAAAAATTACGAGAAACAAGTAAAGCTAGATTCCCAATGATGGAGTATTTTACGCTGCACGTTGGAGTGTGCTCAAAAAGAGATGGCATGATACAAGAAATTTGTAAGTACAAGGGAGAAGCGAGTTCTTCAGAGTTCTCCATAACAGTAAATCAAGGGTGACCAAGCCCTATGCGCTTGGTGCTCATTTGTTTTTGTAAAAACACTTAGCTATAGGCTATGTGTTTTAATACACACATTGAGCACTCAGCATTATCTTGTAGGAAGCCTGGGGTCAAGTGTCTACAAGTCACCACTTTTGTCGACTATTTTGGTGACATGCCCACAAAGCGTCTATACTTTTGACATTCCTTTTTGCAGCTGCAAAGCTGTCCTTGTTCTTGATTTTTTTTATTGTTTTATTTTGTTGAAAATACATGTGCATAGCTGTATGCAAAATTAAAGTTTTTAATAAAAATATAAAGAAAAATTAATTTAAAAGGTAAATATACAAACTTGAACAAAATATATAATATAAGCAAAAGAAATTACAAAAAACTTGTGAAAAAAATCAATCAATTTTGTATAAAAATAACAAGAAAGATGAAAGAGATTTTGTGGAGCCTGATAAAGATTTTACGGAGCCTGTGGATGATTTTGTGCAGTCTTGAAGATTTTTCTACTCCAAAATTAAATTTGCACGAAATTTTTTTTTACTTTAAGAAATTTATAAAAAAATTTATTAATAAAATATCTAATTTAACAAAATAAATGCACCTGTTTAATCTTATTTCCTTCTTAGTGTGGAAATCTAGTAAAAAGTTCCAAAATGTACTAGTGAATCTCTGGTTCCAATGTCAACACCTAGTCAATACTTGTGAAGATTCGCAATGACACGCACATGTTAAATGTCTACAGCAGAAAGCGTTGGCTGGGGCATAATTAGTCAGTAGTACTGGTGACAAAGTCAATAGTGAATCAGTACAGTTTCACTATCGACATTTCCTACAGGGTAGCAATACGAAATACACAAACAACTTTGTCGTTCTTCACTGCATACGCGCAAGTGCAAAGCAACAACACTTTCTTATGCTTTGCTGGTAAACATTGACGATTTTGTTTTTGTTTAACGTATGATATGAAATATTTTTTTTTTCTTTTTCCTTTGTATGTATTGGTTTTTACAATAAAAAATATTGAATAAAAATTAGTTATTCTTTAAATGTATGGGTGTTTGCTCTTCCATGAAGAACTTTTGGGCACCTCTGCAGTAAATGGTCCTTAAAGGCGTTTAATCCAGTTTCACCCCATTTTTTTTCTACCTTTTAAAAGGAATAATAATGAGAATTTCAAAAATAGTATTTTTCGACCTTAAAAGCACAAAAAATATATATTTTTTAATTTTTTTCATTTAATAAGTTAACAAAATCTTAAAATAAAACATCAAACCCATTTGAGGAGATACAAACTAACTGCAGTACTTCTGGTAATGATAATAATAATATTTAATTAATCAGATCCATTGCCGAATCGATAAGCAATGATTTCTCTGAATAACAAGACATGAATATTTTTCTATTCACAAAATAGTCATAAAAAAAACAAGTAAAAGCGGCTAAATTCGGCTATGCCGAATCTTATATACCCTTCACCATGGTTGGGAAAAAACTGAAGTTTATATATGGACATATATGGAATGGACAGATTTATATACGGACGCCTTTAAGAGGAAAATAAACATTTAGTTTGGTGATAAAACTTGGACTCGGGAAGATTTATGGTTCCAGAAAATAGGTATTTAAAAAAAATGTATGTTTTGGGCATAACTTTTTTGTATCTGAACCGATATTTCCGAGTTTTTTCAGCAAATATGTTATACTAAAGATTTTCGATCTTGTGATATATAAGACGTATCCGTAGGTCATATTACAGCTCTAGAATAGTGTTTGTTGTTTGTGTATAAAAGATGAAGAGGTGAAAGAAAAGAATTGCAACAAATCGTTAAAAGAAATCACTAGAACTGCATGTGTTTTATTTCTACAAAAACGTTTGATCTAGCTGGCAAATTTGCATTTGGGATTTTAATTCGCTTTTTTTATTAAAAAATATATTTAATTTCTTTAGCTTAATTTTAAAAATTTGAAGGAAAATAGTTTATAATTTTTTTTTTTATATAAATTATTATATGTTATGACCTAAAATAGTTGCACTCAAAGGGAAATTATGTATTAAATATTCTTTATATAAAAGAATCAGAGCAAAAAATTGAAATAAAAACGTGTGTATTTTTTTTTGTATCAGAGGGTTTTTATAAAAATTTTGATGTTTTTAGCCTATTTATGGATTATTTAATTATTAATAAAAAATTTTATATAAATTAATTATTAAATGTTAAAAAAAAAACAAAAAAAAAGTCTTAAGAAAATAATAAAAAAAATGTGAATTGACCGGGACTCGAACCCGCGGCCTTTTGACATAGCGTCTAGAAAACTGAGCTATTGAAGCTCACACAAAATCATCGTTAACAGAGGTACATATATAAAAAGTCTTCGTTCATTAGAGATTTATTTGGTTTTTATTTAAATGACAAATCTTTGTATGCGTTTGTTGTTTGTGTATAAAAGGTGGAGATGAAAGAAAAGAATTTCAATAAATGGATGTGTTTGTTATGCGTAAAATTCTACATACATATTAAACAAAGGGATTTTACGGAAAAAAATTAGAGGTAGTCCTGGTTTTTTGCTAATATCTCAGCCATTTATTAACCGATCTGGCTGATTTTTAATAGCAAACAGAAATGGATCACATTTAACAGAAATAAATAACAATGAAGTCCTCATCATGTCTGGGTTCTTCAGAATATATACAAATTTTTGTTGCTAATTTCAGAAATCATTTTACAAATTTTTGAAAAAGGATTTGCTAAAATTAGCAAAAAAAAAATGTACTAATTTTAAAAAAGTAAATATTGAAGGAAATGTTATTTTTAATTAAAACTTACAGCTGCAAACTTAAATTGCTTTAAAATGTTACATAGTCAACCTATGTAACATTGAATATACCGACTTATGTCTGAAAATAGGACATCCATTTAAAAATAGCACTAAAAAGTTTTTTTTGTTCAAAAAATCAGCCCTAAAAACAATTAAAATTTGGCTTGAAAAATTAAAAAAAAAAAATTTGACTAAAATATTTTTCGAAACAGAAATTACCAAATTAAAACAAAATGATTAATTCGTTTATGTTTTAACAATTTTTATGATTTTTAAGCCTTTGATTTTTTTTTTTAATTTTGTATAATTTTTGAAAAAAAATAAATAAAATAAAAAAAAAAAATTGATGCTCTATAAAACAAATAAATTTAAAATTTTGTACTAATATTGATAATACTTAGTAAACGTTTTTGCTGATTTTAGCAAACCGGTTTTAAATTCCGCTTTACAAAAAGTTTACTAAAATTTAGTACTACAAAATTTCCCGTAATAACAGCAAAATTTTCAGTTGCCATTACAAATTTTTTTTGGTGTGGTGTGCAGCTACGCGGGAAAAAGTGATTGGAGCTTATTTTTTTTAAGGAACTGACGATAACGATATTGAGGTGAACGGTGACCGCTATAGAGCCATGCTGACTAAATTTTTTCTACCGGAAGTTAAGGATCTGGATTTGGAGGATGTTTGGTTAAAACAGAACGGGGCGTATGATCTCGCGTTTCGGCGATTTGGCTTGGCCCGGCAGATCTCCCGATTTAACTGTGCCGGACTATACCCTCTACCTTCGAGTAGTTAAAGAACAACATTCGAGTCGAAATGACAACGAGACAAAATGTAATCAAAAGATGCCAAATTTGCATCAACGCCGTTAGGGGACATATTTTTCCACAATTAATTGTAATAAACATAATTAGTTAAAAACCAAATGAGTTTTCACTATAAACAAAAGTTATAGCAAAACAAAATCTGATGATGGTTTTACAAATTTGAGGTTTCTAGCTAAAGCAGTTTGGGCGGTCCCTTTTTACCGCAGTCGTTTTTTTTATAATTTTTCGGATCTTAAATTATGGTGGATCTATGTTTTCTTGAGGACATCATTGTTTTGCTTCAAAGACCATTGGCCTCAAGTACCCAGACTACGTTCGGCAAAAAAAAATTAAATTGTTCTGCTGAAATTATCTAAATACTTCCTTAGCAAAAATTTAATTATTTTTTGGGAACTTTAATCTTCTGACTTCAGGGTGGTACAAAGACCTTGAAAAAGATATATCGTTACTGAATTAATTCGCGAAAAAAAATTGTTTTTGTAAATCAGCGAGTTGATTCAATATTTTATAAATCAATTTATTTAATCAAATTTCAAATCACAATTGATTAATCAATTTGATTTGAATCTTTTTTGATACCTAATTCTTTTTTTAATTTTTATTAAAAGAGTTTGATTTGCGAATTAAAACAAAATAAAAAAAAAAAACATTAAAATTGACTTGAAACTCTCGCTAAGTTTTCTAGCGAGATAGGGCAAAACTAGAATATTAATATACTACGATGGTAAAAATAGGCCAGTTTCGGAAGACATCCTGAGGTATCTATTTTTATAAAACGACCACAGGGTAACCCATTTTTACAAAATTCCATGAAACCCTTCGGAGACCTACCGAATATATTATATCAAAGGGTACCGAGCTTTGTAAAAAAAATTTCCGTTTTGCGTTTACGAGAAGGAAAAAATGGACAAAATTTTAGCTCCCCAAAGAGTATTAATATACTACTGCGATAATAACAACAGGCCAGGTCCGAAAGACATCCCGAGTTATCTTTTTTTATAAAAAGCCACAGAGTAACCCCTTTTTATACGAACCAAATAGAGCGGGAAACGAATCTTGTATTATGGGATTGTGTTAATTTATATTATCTTATAAATTAATAAGCAAAAAAATAGACACCCTGTTGTTTTAAAAAATTCTATGAAACTCTTCGTGTTTTAAATTCAAATCATAATCGAGAATCAAAATATTTTTTTTTTTTTTTTGATCCGCGAATTAAATCAAAATTGATTTGATTTTTTGATTTAAAATTTAATTATTCAAATTGAATTATTTTCTTTGTTTTATAAAAAGAATTAATTAAATTAAAAATAGTCACCATGTTGTTTTAAAAAATTCCATGAAACTCTTCGTGTTTTAAATTCAAATCATAATCGAGAATCAAAATATATATTTTTTTTTTGATTCGCGAACTAAATCAAAATTGATTTGATTTTTTGATTTAAAATTTAATTATTCAAATTGAATTATTTTCTTTGTTTTATAAAAAGAATTATTTAAATAAACTTAATTCCTCTAATAAGAATAAGATTGAATCATGGTAGTTAAACATTCAATCGGGAAAATGAATTTGTCAAAAATTAAATCAAATTTGAAAATTGATTTAAGGTATTATGTTTTTAAAGGACTGGTGGTACATTAGGGTGGTAGGAACTGATATCTGGTGGGTAAATACTAAAAAAGGATACTTGAGGAAAATTGCCCCAGAGCAAATCATTGGTCGAGACAAAAACATCAATATAAAATCGGATTGTAAATGCCGAAGATATAACGAAAAATTTAAAAAAGCGATCCCCACGTTAGGCAAATTTTTTTTTTTTACGGAGAACTTTGGTACGGTCTACTGCAATTGCAGTTAAAATATCAACAATCAATATTAAAAAGCTGTACCCTGCGATTAAAATTAATTAATATTTCAATAATTTTTCGAAAGAAAAAATTAAACTAACAAATACAGTGAAATTCAACTGACAAATTCAGTAAAAACTGTTAGTTACCAAAATTTTCCTCAAAAAATCATATGTACAAAACAACTATAAATTGTTATTAATTTACAGTAGTTTTCGTTTTTTTTAACTAACATAAATATAGTTTTTATTTTTTTTTTTTGTAATAAAACAACCCTAGTTAGAGTAGAGAGTAACTGACATTTAGTAACTGCTGAACTTTTCTGAATGCATCAAAATTACAGTAAATTAAATGCATTTTTAAACAAAGAACTTTCTCACAATACTAAAGCCCACTGACCCATATTATATTTAAACATTTGCATATTTAAAGAATTATAAAGTAAAGACAACTAAAAAATAAAAGTTTTTTTTTTAAGATACTTTCTTTATTCTATCTATTTACCTTAAAAGAAAAGATCTTTAAGGGGTAACTATAAAATAAAATAATAAAAATGTTAATTTACAAACTATTTTTCTAAAACCCCCCCAAAAAAAAAAACACTAAAACTTTTTCTTAATTTAAATCTTAAAATTTTGTTGGTAATAAACACTTGTATTTTATTAGTCATACTTATCTTCCATTTTCTGTAATATTGTCAGGTTAGTGTTGCATTTATTATGAAGCCAAGATTTAAATTGAAAGAAAAACCAGTTTAAATAAATATTTGTTATTTTATAAAAAAAAACCAAATGCATTAGTTGCAGCAAAATCTCAGTGGTCAAGAGAATTTGAGAATCATGTCTGTAATGGTAAAACAACGGAAAAAAATCCAAGAAAACAAGAAAACATTATTGGTTGCAAAAAGACTGAAGATAACAAAAATTGAGTATTTGTAAACCTTAAAAGGTGCGTATTAAGGTCTTCTTTCTTTCTTCTCTTTTTGTATTCATGCAGTTGGCATAAAAACATTCAAGTTCAATGACATTTTATGGTGTCTGCAAAAGGAAAAACCAAATGGTTAGTAGTAGTCAGTTGTGGTTTTAATATAAATAAATATATATATATATATTTTTTTTTGCAAGAAGCTTTAAGAAAAAACTCATTCCTAAACTACTTTAAGTGGTAGAATCACTTTTTCTTCTTGCAAGCCAGAAATATTATAAAAATGGTGTAACCAAAAAGTGGTTGACTTATTGAAACTGAAAAAACAAAAAATTATACTGGTGGGATTACATAAAAATTAAAATAAGAATCTTAAAATATCGATGCAAATTATTTTTTATTTGCAAAATATATTAAAGAATCTTTTAATAAATCAATTACTTCAATTTGGGTTAACAATTTTCTTTATAATTTAAACAAAACAAGTAAAAAAGGGCTAAATTCGGCTGTGCCGAATCTTTGAATACCCTCCATCATAGGGTCTGAAGTTGATATACGTATATACTAAATTTTGCATGAACTGTAATATGAATATTTTTTTGTCAATTTATGTAACGAACTTTTGTTATTTAGTTTTAGTAATGTTATTTATTTAGTTTTAGCAATGTTATTTACAGAGGTCTGCTCTGTTAGCGACTTAAACATTGTTGATTTTTACGTTAACTTAGTTATCAGAGTAATACACATATAGCTCTAAGAATGTTAGTATTCTCATAGTATGTAAGACAATAAATGTAATCGAACAATAAAAAGACTTAATAACATTTTTTTTTACTTAACAGAAAAAAAAATAGATACAGAAAAATTGTACAAATTTGTATGGAAAATTTAGAGGTACCTTCACATTTTCACTTATAACTTTTGAACCGCTTAACCGATTTTGCTCATTTTAAATACCAAACTGCTCGGGAGGATGTTCAATAATCTGGGTAAAAATAGGCACCCCCGCTTGTGTCTTCGCGTCGTGATCGCCATTTCAACAGACAGACAGACGGACATCGCTAAATCGACTTAAAATTGCATAAGGATCACGAATATATATACTTTATGGGGTCTTAAACCTATATTTCGACATGTTACAAACGGAATGACAAACTGATATATACCCTCACCATATATGGTGGAGGTTATAAAAATAAAATTTTATGTAGAAAGAAACAAACAATATGTAAATTTTAAAAAAATCTTAACCCGTTCAGCATATTAGATTTTGAAATTAAGTTCCAAAGAGAGTGTTGTTAAATTGCCCAGCAAAACTTTGGTAATGGGTGCGATATTCTCATGCGTTACCTTGTAATGATAGCTCGTTACCTTTTTCATTATTTGCAAGCATAAAGTAAAAAGTTACTGATTATTGATTACGTAATATATGATTTATAAATGTAAAGTAATAATTGAAATATTTTTGAAGATCTATTTTTAGATACATTACTTTGTGTTTTTTTGTAAGAAAAAGGTTAATGTATGTTTGTTTTGAAAACACTTGCGAAAAAACGAAGCGCAACAAATCATTTAAGTTTAAAGCAATCAAATACTATATGCATCGAAAGCTCAGTGGGTACAGTTCTTGGCTGGCAACCAGAATTCCCTGGTTCCATTCCCAACCTGATCACATTATTTTTAATAAGGTTTAAAATATTTGTAATAATTTTTTTTAATAAGAATTCCTCTTTTTTAAAAATCTATTTTTAGACACATTACTTTTTCCATTCTCGTAACCATATAAGTAACCCCTTACATTATCACCTCTAAAGTAATGGGTATATACATTACTTTGAGGCTCATCGCCTATAAAATTCATCAATGAAGTAAGGTGTAAAGTAATCCATCGGCCCCTATGGTAATGTGTGGTTTTGCTAGGTGACTTAAAATTAACAACAAAAAAACATGTTTTTTCTGTTTTGTCATAGATCTAGGTCATCACAAAGTATTATCAGAAAATTATCAGCCCCTAAAGTCTGGACGTCAACGGTTTAAAAAAAAAACAAGTGAAAGCATTAAATTCGGCTTAACCGATTATTTTTATACCCTCGACAGTATTTTCGTAATAGGAAATTAAAAAAAATAGTAAAATTGAGAAAACATTGTCGAGGTGAAAAAATTTTTGTTTTGAAAAACATTTGTTGTGTGCTTACAACAGTGATACCAACTATTTAAAAGCAAAAAGCGCCGCTCGAGCACTAAAAAAGAGCTAAAAAGGGGTAAAAATCGCTAAATGTAAAAAACTCATATTTTCAATTTTAAAAATTAAAATTTATTTACTTTTTACAAAAGTTTTACAAAGTAAATAAAAAAAATATAAAAGAATAAACTAAAATATTTCTATAGAACTTTTTAAAATAGTCCATTAAATTGGTAATTTTCGAATAAAAATGTATTTTCCTCTTCTTCTTCGGGTCATAAAATAGTTTTTATAAAATATTTCGACTTTTTATAAGTTTGATTTGAATTAATTTTTGAACAAACGTGTGGAGGTATTTTATAATTCGAACAACATGTGTTTTTCGGACTTTTGATGCCTTTTGGTTTGATCTATCTAAAATTATAAATAATTTAAGTAATTTAAAAACAATTACTCAAGATTTTCTAACCTTGAAAAATTTAAAGCTTCTGAAAAAATAGCCGTTATTCTTTACCAATTCTAGAGAAAAAACTATTTTAAATGCAGAGTAGTAAAAAAAGATATTCATTACGATATTAACTTAAAGTGATTGACAAAAAAAAACATTTTCATTTAAGAAGCTGCCAGATTATTAGAAAATTTACTAATTTAAAAAAATCGGTGTTGCACATAAAAAAAGCTAAAAGCGCTAAAGCAAATCTCAAAAAGAGCCATCCTAGCTCTTTTTTAAAAAAAAACAGCTGAACGAAAAAAGTGCCCGCTGTGAGCACTCAAAAAGTGCTAAATCTAACGGGAAAAAAGCTAAGTTGGCATCGCTGGTTTACAATTTTTTGAAGAGAAAAACTATTTTTGAGGTGAAATAAATTTGAGGTGAATATAAAATATTGTTCACCACCAGGCGTCTGCTTAAAAAATATAAAAATTATTTCATTCACCAGACGCTAATATGATATTGTAATAAAATACACAACTTTATGTAGACAATTTAGAAGTTACTTCATATTATTATTCATAATTTGCTTATCGATGGACTAATTTTGCTCATTTTCAATAACAAACTGCTTGGATAGGGGTAACAAAATATCTGGGGTAAGTACGAGTATTCCAGCTTTTGTCTTTGCGCACCGTAATCACCGTTTCAATGGTCAGACAGACGGACATGTTAAAATCAGCTTAAAATTGCATAAGGATTATAAATATATATGCTGCATGTAGTCTTAGACCAATATTTTGAAATTATCGCTGTCATATTGCATCAGCTATATTGAACTGACGAAATCTGGCCTCAAGTAACATTTCAGAAACCTCTAAATCTCCTTGACTATTTACTTAAAATTCAAATTGTTAATTTAAAAAAAATAAATAATGTCCGCCATTTTGAAATCTGACTCAAATTCGATTTTGATGACCTCCAAACTTTTTTGAAACTTTTTTTATAAATTTGTCTTGTGAGAAAGAAGGGGTTAGTTAGTTAGTTGAAGTTCGAGCACACGCCCCGTGACCGGTGCAAAAACGTCCGGTCTAAAATTATTTACCCCGTAACTGGTGATATAGTACCGATCTATTTAAGTCTCTTCCCTGTGACATATTCAGTGACCGGTGAAAAGAAGACTGACTGGTGAAAACAGGACAAATCCAGCAAATATCATTAAAGTGGTACAAACGTATTTGATGAATTAAAATGACAAAATGTACAAACACTTTATTTTCAAGTTCAATTAAATATTTAAAATGTTTGGAAAAATAGAAGTTTTTGATTTCATCGGCGGCCACATTAGTCAAAATAGGGGTCACATTTGCCCAATATTAATAATAGTTACTTATTTATTTATTTATTTATTTATTTATTTATTTATTTATTTATTTATTTATTTATTTATTTATTTATTTATTTATTTATTTATTCATTTATTTATTTATTTATTTATTTATTTATTTATTTATTTATTTATTCATTCATTCATTCATTCATTCATTCATTCATTCATTTATTTATTTATTTATTTATTTATTTATTTATTTATTTATATATTTATATATTTTTTTATTTTTTTATTTATTTATTTATTTATTTATTTATTTATTTATTTATTTATATATTTTTTTATTTTTTTATTTATTTATTTACTTTAATTGATCGGGTTTATGATATTTCAAATAATAAACACAGTTGAAATTTTCTATAGCAACTCTGTTAACACAATTTATTCAATTAATCAACAATGTTACTTTTTAGTTATGTAGCCGTGTAGGCGTTTTAATAAAAACTCACTAACATACCACATTAAGAATAGCTAGAAAGTGGTAGAAGATGTGTGAAACATAATGGGTAAACGAATCATGGAGTCGATTCTAGACTTTGCTTACTAGAACCCTTCAGATCCCAGCAAAAATAAATGGAAGTAATTCTTTAGAAATCAATTTGTCATTAATTCCAAAGTATCATTTAGTACTAATTTTTCTCTTCCAAAGCAGTTCTTTTTCACAACTTCAAAAATGTGATTTTGAGTAAAATTAACACTTTTCAAATCTATAAGGGATAACAGCCAAGGTTAAACATTAACCACAGATATTTTTATATAAATTTGACATTTATAACTATGGTAACGTACTAACCTTTAGTTATTTTGAAACAAGTTATCAGGTTTAAGTGATTTTTATCGATTTTCTACTTACAATTTATCAGACTTTAAATCCTTATCCTTATTATATCATCGAAAATTGGGTACAACGAATCGACCGCTGCCGACGTGCCCGCGGTGGCCATATGAAAAAAGTCGAGTTCCATTCATAAATGTTTTGATTGTATTTCCAGTCGATCATAAAGTTTTGGAAATATCTCAAATGGTTTGCATTTTATTTAAAAACAAAAAGTTGTCAAAACCTTATTGGAAAACCTGATATAGGGTCCGCCGAATAACTTTTTTTTTTTTTAAATGCTATAAAAAAAACTACTAAATATTTTCTCAAATTTCTTTTTTTATTTGAAAGTACAATCCTTTCGGTTAATAATGGAAAATAATTTCATTCAAATGGCTGCCTCGGCTGGCCATGCAGTAGTCTACACGATCGGTACAATTTTTAAGCACATTATCGATTGTGTGCAGCTGTATTTCCCCAATGGCTTCACGAATATTGTCCTTTAAAGCGTCAATTGTCTCTGGCTTGTCGGCGTCACACTTATCTTTGACGGCACCCCACAAATAATAGTCCAACGGTGTCAAATCGCAGCTCCGAGGTGGCCAAACGACATCAGCTCTGCGGCTGATAATGCGCTTCGGCTGTGTGGCACGTAGCGCCGTCCTGTTGAAACTAAATGCTGCCAATATCCTCCTCTTCAATTTTTGTGAACAAAAATTCGTTCAACATGGCCCGATAACGATCGCCATTGACTGTAACGGCCACTTCTTGCTCATTTTCGAAGAAAAATTACCCAATTATGCCTCTGGACCAAAATCAGCACCAAACAGTGGCTCGTTTTGGGTGCATCGGCTTTTCAATGTATGCGTGCGGGTTTTCTGTGCCCCAAATGCGACAATTTTGCTTGTTTACATACCTGCCAAGATCAAAATGAGCTTCATCTGAAAAGATGACATTGAAAAGATGACATTCTGCAACATTACCATGATTTTCAAAGTAATGTTGCAATATTTCCCAGCGTTGTTCAAGCGTATACACAACCATATTCGTTCAGCGGAAGGATAAAACTAATTATCTGTCAAATCAGACATGAGCTAAGTGTTACCTTTCACGAAATAAGCACTAGTTGAAAAAAAAAACGTTAGATGGCGGACCCTATATAATGCTGTGCATAAAGAATGTCATTTTTCATTTCATAACATTGGGGTAAATTTCATTTTTTGCATAGTGATTAAAAATATTTCCCAAAATTAATTTTGGGGATAATTTTCATTTCATTGGGGTGATTTTTCATTATATTTTAGAGGTTAATTTTCATTATGAAATTTTGTCCCAATGAATGGGACTTAATTCATATTTCTCTTGGAACCATTTTTCACAACGACAACTTTACTGTTAGCCAGCCAATATGCAATAACTAAGACTGCAGAGCGTTTTGAGATCAAGCCCTACGGACGATTTCTTCAAATTCTTACACTCACCAAAAAAAGTATGTAATGGCAAATGTAAATTTAGCTGTTATTACGGGAAATTTTGCTAATTTGAGCCCAGCGGTATTTTTTGCTAATCTTAGCAACACATGTCTGCTTACGTGTAGTACAATAAAATTAGTAGAAAAAATTATCTGCTGCTACAAAATTTTAGTAAACTTTTTTTAAGGTGGAATTTAAAATCTGTTTGCTAAAATAAGCAAACAAAATTTACTAAATATTATTAATATTAATACAAAATTTTAAATTTATTTTTTTTTATCGAGCATCAAAATTTTTTATTTTATTAATTTTTTTTTTTCAAAAATATTTTAGACAAAATTAAAAAAAAAAATCAAAGGCTTAAAAATTTTAAAAACATAAACGAATTTATTTTTTTGTTTTAATTTGGTAATTTCTGCTTTGAAAAACATTTTTAAGTCAATTTTTTTTTTTTACTTTTTTTTAATTTGTTATAAGGGCTGATTTTTGAACTTAAAAAAACTTTTAAGTGCTATTTTAAGTGGATGTCCTATTTTTAGACATAAGTCGGTATATTCACTTCTGATCCCTTTTTCAACCTATGCAACATTTTATGGCAATTTAAGTTTGCAGGTGTAAGTTTTAATTACAAATAACACTTCCTTCAATATCCAATTTTTTTAAAATTAGTAATATTTTTTGCTAATTTTAGCAAATAGGTTTTCAAAAATTCGTAAAATTATTTCTGAAATTAGCAACAAAAATTTGTAAATATTCTTTAAAAATTCTGTAATTTGTAAAATGTAAATATCAAATAGATTTGCTAAATAATATATTTTTTACTAAAAATTAGTACAAAAATAGTAAAGTGGGATTGAAAACCGTTTACAAATTTTTCTACTAATTTTTTTTTCTGAGTGTACTTTTTTAGTTAAGCGAGTGAAAATCTATTTCTAAACACATCTATTTCTAAATACATCTTTATAAGTTGGAAATTAAGAGATGTCCCGTGATTGGTGAAAACTGAACCGGTTCCGAAAATACATATTACGAGATAGGTGAAAAGAGGACCGGTTCCTAAAGTACCTACCACGTGACCGGTTTAAGTCATGACATGTTCTTTTAGGCCAGTCCTGTGACATTTCACAGAACAACCCATGTTAAACCGAACCGATCACGGGACGTGTCCTGGGACAGGTCCTTTTCCCGCAGAGAGGTTGTTTTGTGTTAGTTCTGTGACAGTTTCTTCTGCGTCAGTTCTGTGACATGTCAGCGAAAAGTCCCTTTAATATAAAGAAATCAGTGCGAGAACGGGTCTTTGTCCCAATGGACCATATCATTAACAGGTCTGTTTCTCACAGTGTGGTTTTAATTTGAAATCAAGGACATCTTATAGCAACATGTGGTATTTTTATTTTGTTTGTTTTTCATTGCCATCAAAAACTTTTTTTTTTTTATTAATTTGTTTTATTAATGAAAAATTACAGAATTCCCCAGAATATTTAATTGCCTACAGTTTGTAACTTAAGTCTTTTGTTTTACTATTTTATCTGCCCCCCAAACAATGACTATGACTAATAGAGCTTATTATTGTAATCTTTTAAATTCAACTTAAATCACACATAATTTCGCAATTAATTTAAATTTTATATTACTACATATTATATCAGCGTCATTAATTAACACCTTATTTTATTGGGATTTTAAAGATTTAAACTGATTTTATTTTGCACTTGTCAACACCTCCAAACTCTACTCTAATAAAATTGTAATAATAAAGTTATAAAAAAATTTAAAACAAAAAATGCGTAATTTTTTTTACATAAATTAAGCCAAATAAAAAATATTTAGTACAATAAAAATAAAAAAAAGCAAAATTACATAATGTTTTATTTTTATATTGATTTAAAAAACTGTCCACCTTTATTTGTAGCACGTTAATAACAATAATAAAAATGTTGATTGCAACTGATATTGTACTGTATGTAGTATTGCCAAATTAGCATTTTGTTGTTGTTGTTGTTGTTAAACAAACAGCTAAAGACAGTAAAGAAAAAAAGTATAATTAACACCTTCGTCACATACCGCAAACATGTAGGAAAAAAAGCAAAAGTGCTCGCGATTCACTTGTTTAAATATTTAATATGACAAGATACTACAAAAAATAAAATCGCCATATTTAACTGTTGATGGATGTCTGTCTGTCTGTCTATCCATATTAGAGACTTTCACTATATTTAAAGCAACGCATGTCCCATAAAAATATTAACAATTTTAACTAGTTCAGACAACAAACTGAAACCAATAAAAATACTCTTTTTCAGAATTATTAAAATGACCATGAAATTAATAATCGCAAACAAAGGTGTTACCATTTTTTTATGGCTTAACGGTATTATTATTATTATTATTTAATACATGTAATTGCAATTTAAAGTAAAAGTTTTTGCTTTGTATAAGTAAATATTTAATTTATTTATTATACATAATACGAGTACGTATGGGGTGTGTTTGTGTGTTTTTTGTTATTACATAAAATTGTATATAACGTGCTTTTATTGTTAATGTTTTTTTTTCTCTCTGAAAATAAACATAAATAAAAATGCATTTAATGTAAAAATTATAAATTCAAATCATTTGTGTCAGTTTTATGATAATTCGGAATACTAATTATGATAATAATGCAAACTTAAAAAAAAAAAAATTATATATCTTTATTTAATTGTTTGAAAAAAAGTTTGCAATTTTTACGGTCGATATTCGAAATGAATAAAAAAATTGTATTTCGTTGGTATACCATATTATTTAATGGGAATATTAGCGGAAAACCTGAAAATTCAAAAAAAAAAAATAAGTAAGGAGAAAAATTATAAAAAACAAGTAAAGAAGGGCTAAATTCGGCTGTGCCGAATCTTTGAATACCCTCCACCATAGGGTCTGAAGATGATATACGTATATACTAAATTTTGCATGAACTGTAATAAAGGGTATCCCAAGAAGAACGTAATTTTTAAATCTGGAAACATTCGAAGTGTCATTGTTTGACATTTGAACAATTGTTATTGTTTGCTAGTAGAAGGTACGAGGTTAGTAAAAATGGAGCGCTACACGAATGAACAACGCATTCTCATTGTGAAATTGTTTTACCAAAATGGTGAAAGTTTTGCGGCTACAGTTCGCAAATTGCGATCAATTTGGTGTCACAATAATGCTCCAAAATAGTTAACTGTAAAGAGATTAATGGATAAATTTGCCGAAACTGTGTCTGTTAGTGATGTAAAGACAACAACGCGCCATCGACCAGGTCGATCGACCGAAAATGTCGCAGCTGTACGTGATGATGTCGCTCAAACTCCATCCACCTCAATTCGACACCGAGCTCAGCAAATTGGTGTCTCCAAATCCACTTTGCAGCGAATTTTGACGAAAGATTTGCATCTTCATGCATACAAAGTTCAATTGACTCAGGAACTGAAGCCAGCTGACCATGGACAGCGAAGGGAGTTCGTTAATTGGGTATTGGAGAGACAACATGAAAATGCTGATTTTGCCGATAAAATCATCTTCAGTGACGAGGCCCATTTTCATCTTGATGGCTTCGTCAATAGGCAGAATTGTCGCATTTGGGGTGAGGAAAATCCTCGAGTGATTCACGAGAAGCAAATGCATCCTCAACGTGTCACTGTGTGGTGTGGTTTTTGGGCTGGAGGAATCATTGGACCTTTTTTTTATGAAAATGAGGCAGGTCAAGCGCAAACAGTCAATGGTGTTCGGTATCGTGAAATGATAACCAGTTTTTTCTTGCCTAGAATTGAAGAAATGAATGTGGAGGGCATGTGGTTCCAACAAGACGGCGCCACATGTCATACAGCCAGAGAAACAATTCAATTGCTGCATCAGTCATTTCCCGGTCGTGTTATTTCGCGTTTTAACACCATTAGATTTTTTTCTTTGGGGTTTTTTGAAGTCGATGGTTTACGCGAATAAGCCGACGACGACTCAAGCCTTAAAAGAGGAAATTGGACGCTGCATTAATGAAATACCGCAGCATTCATGCAAAACGGTCATTGAAAATTTGATTAAAAGATCGCGTGCATGCCAGCAAAGCCGCGGCGGCCATCTGCACGATATATTGTTCCATACATAACCTCATTCTGTCTACTTTACGATATAATAAAGTTTCACGATTTTTTTTAAGTATCTGTGTTTTATTTAAAATTTAAAAATTGCGTTCTTCTTGGGACACCCTTTATGAATATGTTTTGTCAATTTATGTAACGAACTTTTGTTATTTAGTTTTAGTAATGTTATTTATTTAGTGTTAGCAATGTTATTTACAGAGGTCTGCTCTGTTAGCGACTTTAACATTGTTGATTTTTACGTTAACTTAGTTATCAGAGTAACACACATATAGCTCTAAGAATGTTAATATTCTCAATGTAAGACAATAAATGTAATCGAACAATAAGAAAACTTAATAACATTTTTACTTACTTAACAGAAAAAAAAAAGATACAGAAAAATTGTACAAATTTGTATGGAAAATTTAGAGGTACCTTCACATTTTCACTCATAACTTTTGAACCGCTTAACCGATTTTGCTCATTTTAAATACCAAACTGCTCGGGAGGATGTTCAATAATCTGAGTAAAAATAAGCACCCCCGCTTGTGTCTTCGCGTCGTGATCGCCATTTCAACAGACAGACAGACAGACGGACATCGCTAAATCGACTTAAAATTGCATAAGGATCACGAATATATATACTTTATGGGGTCTTAAACCTATATTTCGACATGTTACAAACGGAATGACAAACTGATATAAAAATCAGTAGTTATTATTATATTTTTTTTTTTTATGAAATTTTGTTTTCAGCAAAAGTTTTATTTATATTTGTTTTTAGCAATAAACTAACTTAAAACAAATATTTTGCAGTTAGGTTGTTAAAAAAATTGTGCTGATCAAAACATTTATAGCGAGGAAAACAACCAATTAGACAAGACAAAGACAATGACATCAAAAATACAACTCGTCCAAGCTTGAAATGTTTTTTTTTATCTATTTTTCATAAATTCATAAAATAAAAGGACCCTAAAAATGTCCAGATTGTTTAAGTTTTTGTCTACACATAGAAAAAAAGTTAGTAGAAAAATTTGTAAACGGTTTTTAATCTCACTACTATTTTTGTACTGAATTTTAGTAAAAAAAATATTATTTAGTAAATTTTTTTTTGCTATTTACGTTTTACGAATTACAGAATATTTACAAATTTACTAACTTCAGTAATCATTAAACAAATCTTTGTAAATTTTACTAATTTTAAAAAAGTGGATATACATACATACTTAAGTTGCCGTAAAATGTTACATAGTTTGGAAAAAGGGATCGGAAGTGAATATACTTTAGTTCTAAAAATCAGCCCTTTAAACAATTAAAATTTGACCTTAATATCCAAAAAATTTACTAACAATATTTTTAAAACAAAAATTAGCAAATTATGTTAAAACAAAATGATAAATTCGTTTATGTTTTTACTATTTTTTTAAAAATTCAATTTCTTTTTTTTAATTTCGTCTAAAATATTTTTTGAAAAAAAATAAATAAAATAAAAAAATGTTGCTCTATAAAAAAAATGTATATTCGAATTCGGAAGGCAATTTCAAAATAAATTAGCAGGTTTAAAGTGCAACAAGTGTATTTAAAAATAATTAAGTTAATTTGTGCATTTTAATATTTTTTTTTTAGAAATTATTAAATTCCACTTTACAAAAAGTTTACTAAAATTTAGTAGTGGCTACTAATCTCATTGTACTACACTTTAGCAGACATGTGTTGCTAAAATTAGCAAAAAAAAATACCGCTGGGCTCAAATTAGCAAAATATCCCGTAATAATAGCAAAATTTTCAATTGCCATTACATACTTTTTTTTGGTGAGTGTATAACTTAAATTATAGACAAAATAAAATATTTAAATTTTATAAATATAAAGATGAAATGTGTATTTATAAAAATATTTAACAAAAGTAATCATTAATGGAATGTAGTGAAAATAAAATAAATACACTCAAAAAAAATTAACTAGAATTTAGAAAAATTAACTTATTTATAGGAAAAATTGAAATGAAAACAACGCCAAAGACACTTTTTACCAATATTTAACAAAATTTTCCTTGAAATTAAAAATAAATTTTACATTAAATTTGATCAAAATTTCTAGATTATTGAAAAAATTTTACTGCTGAGAAGTAAATTTTTATTAGAAAACAATAAAATTTCCTCTTAATTAGTTCATACATCATCTGAAATTTTACTGGAAAATGGAGGAAATGTTTCCTTGGTTTTAAGAAAAAATTTATTTTATTTAAGTTCATTAGATAATTTTTTTTTACTAAAACTTAACTCCCTTAAAATAAGAAAATATTTTCTAACAACAAGTTAAATAGAACTTCTTTGAAGTGAAAATTATCCTTATTCTACTTCTATGGTAAATGTAATACATTTTACCATATATTTTAAAGTGTCCTCCGCTTTGTAAGGACACTGCTCTTAACAAGCTTTTTGCTATACAATTTTGTCTTAAAACTTAATTGAATTATACTAATTTCATGTATTTAAAATATAAATTAAATTTCATTAGCGAAAAGGTAAACAAATTAAAAAATGTACTGCAGGATATCCTAAAACGTACACTCACAATATTATTTTGTTAAAAACAACTTAAAACACATATTATATTAATCGCAAATACAATCAAAAAGAAGACTACTGATTTTTCATTATATTCAACCCATTTTGTTGTTTATTTTCAATCATTGTTTAATAACCAACAAAAGTGGTAAAAACAATAGAAAGTCGTTTAAAATAACCATAAATTTTTTACTGACAAAAAGTTAGAAAAAACTACTTTTGTGGTTTGTTTTTTAAATTGAAAGTTTTTTTTATTTGTATGTACCCTGTAGGAAGCCTGGGGTCAAGTGTCTACAAGTCACCACTTTTGTCGACTATTTTGGGTGACTTTTTGGTGACATGTCCACAAAGCGTCTATACTTTTTACATTCCTTTTTTGCAGCTGCAAAGCTGTGCTTGTTCTTGGTTTTTTTATTGTTTTAAATGTATTTTACATTTGCATAGCTGCATGTAAAATTAAAGTTTTTAATAAAAATTTAAAGAAAAATGAATTTAAAAGGTAAATATACAAATTTGAATTACAAGAAACTTGTGAAAAAAACAATCAATTTTGTATAAAAATAACAAGAGGCAACAATTTTTAGTGAAAATTGCAACTCCAGAGATTTTGTGGAGCTCTAGAGATTTTACAGAAGGCTCTAGAGATTTTACAGAGCCTGTGGATGATTTTGTGTAGTCTTTTGAAGATTTTTCTACTCCAAAATTAAATTTGCACGAAATTTTTTTTTACTTTAATAAAATTTATAAAAAAAATTTATTAAAACTATTTTTTTAATTTTTAAAGTCATGACATTTTAACAAAAATTGCGATCATTAATCAATTTTATGAAAAGTTGTTACTTGCCATGTCACATGGAATGAATAAACTTCCTTCTAAAAAAATGTCATGTGAAAGTGACAGTTTCTGGGGCAAGCTCGTATGCTACTTTCTAAATATTGCTAAATATTGCTCATAAAAAAAGTTAGTAAAGCCAGCAAAAAATTTTTCTGAGTCAACAAATCTTGCTAATGTCAGCCAAACCGTTTTGCTGAAATTAAGCGAGTTGATTTTTGCAAAAGTTGTGTTTACACTTAGTCGATTGCAAAGAAAAAATTCATTGCTTAAAGCAATTAAAACTTTTCGTTAAATAGTAGTACCCTAAAAAATTTAAAAAAATTTAGATAAATTACACTTTAGTAAAATTTTTTGCTGAAAATTTAAATCCATTCAAATTGTTTTCTTTTGATTCTTTTAAAAAATACTTTGTGAAATATAAAAATATTCGAATTTCCACATAAAATTATCACTCCATTACACTGAAGCAAAAGTCACTAAAGTCAGCAAAAAATGTTGCTGAGTGAACAAAATTTTAGGCAGGAGTTTGCTTGCAGAAAAATTGCTAATGTCAACAAGATCGTGTTGGTAATTTTGAGCAAAAAATTAGAATATTCTTAAACACTTAGTCGATTGTAAACAAAAAAAAATCCTTACTAAAACCCATAAAATGTTTTGCTTTATACTAGTTAATTAAAAAAAAAAAAACTCAAAAAATTTGTAGAAAAATTATATTTTATATAATTTATTTGCTGAAAATTTAGACTAAAGACATTGATTTTTTTTTTTGTGAAAATAATTTACAAAACTTTTTACATTGTCGACATCATTTAATTGCAAATCTAAAAATATATAAAAACATTTTTATATAAAATATGAACAAAATTATCTCTCAATAAATTCCATAAATATTTTTTTTTAATAAATATACATTTAGACTTTAGCTCAAATAAATTTAAATATTTTATTTCGTAGTGAACACAATATTTTATTTTTATATATTGACATTTTTAAGAAACAAACATTTTTGGTATCCTTTTGTTTTATGTATGTACACTCAAAAACAAGACATGAACTAAAATGTTATTAAAAATTTCCTTCAAATAGTTTATAAATTGTCCTCAATTTAAGTAAAATTTTATTAAAACTTCGAAAAATTTTCTTAAATAGAATAAAAATTGCTAAGTTTGAGGGAAAACGAAATAGTTTATATACCCAGAAATAGTTCATATTTTTCCTAAGTAATAATTCTTGATTTTAGGAAAAAAAAAAACAAGTCAATTAAATAAAAATTTATTAATTTTAAGAAAAAACATCTTAGTTTTAAGAAATCTGCATACTCAAATGTAATAAAATTAAGTTTAGTTCAAAAAAAAAATTTAGGACATAATTTACTTCCATTAAGTTCAAAAAATGTGTCTAACTTAAATCGAGAAAGTACTTGAACTTAATGTGTAAAATTAACTAAATTTTAGAAAGCCATTTCCAAATTCAGTTTTTAAGTCTGCCACTTTCTAATTTTTTAAGAATTGTTTTCTAAAAATTAGTTCAGACAATTAAAAACAAAAGTAATACATTTTTTTCTATGTAATAATAAAAATTTACTTGATTTTAGAAACTGATGAACTATTTCTAAGGAAAATTTTCATGCAACTCTGTTCAGATAAATTTTAAAAATTTTAATAAAATATTCTTTTTTTCAAGTAAAAGTTTTCTAATTTTTAAAAAATAATAAAATTTGGTATAGTATACTTTTTGTTGGAAAACGTTTAAATTATTTTAAAAATTCTATTAAAAAAAAAAAAACAATCACTTAAAAACAAACCAGTTAGTTTTCCTAATTTTCAAGAAAAAATATTATTAAATAAAAAAACTTTCGTGCATGATTGTAATTTTTGGTTCGTGATTGTATATGTCAAATAAAGTTTAAGCTAAAAATCGCATAAAATAAACTTATGACATTTTTCCATTTTCCAATAATAACAAGAAATGTAACTGTCATATTTTGTATGTTTGCAACAATTTCCTTAAATTAGTTAATTTAAGAAGACAAAGGACCCCCAGTGTTCCTTAACCATAGATGCCGTGTATCACGGAGGGCGTCTCTTTTTGTAGTTCTCTCAAGCAGAACCGTTAATTAACTACGAAAAGGATCTGACTTTGTCACAATTTATTACACTTACATTATATTTTCCGTTACCGACTACAGTTTATTTAAAAAGTAATACGTAAAGTTTATTTTTAAATGAAGCATCAATTGAAATTCATAGAAATATATTTTTTAACTATTTGAATCAGTAATTCAAAAAACAAACTATAAAAATTTACAGACATTCAGTAAGATTTGATATTTTCTGTTAAATCTAAAATTTTATGTTTTCTGTTTCTAAAAATTGAAATTCATATAATTTTTTTTGTTTTTTACCAAAATAGTTTGTATATATCAAAATGATTTTAATAAAAATTACAAGAAATTATTCAAATATACATACACATAAAGCCAATAAAAATATGTACATACATCTGTGTGTGTTGTGTTGTGTTTTGTAATTACGCTGTAGGAAATGTCGATAGTGAAACTGTACTGATTCACTATTGACTTTGTCATCAGTACTACTGACTAATTATGCCCAAGCCAACGCTTTCTGCTGTAGACATTTAACATGTGCGTGTCATTGCGAATCTACACAACTATTGACTAGGTGTTGACATTGGAACCAGAGATTCACTAGTACATTTTAGTAATTCTAGTCTACAGTTTTGGAAATTTTTACTTGATTTTCACACTAGGAAGGAAATAAGTTAATACAGGTGCATTTCTTTTGTTAAATTAGATATTTTATTAAATATTAGTTATTGTAAATAAAATACATTTATTTTTCTTTAATTACAAAATCCTATAAAAAATATAATTTTGATATAAAATGATGGTGATTTGAAATTAAATACATTTTCTGCTTCCATAGTGTTCCAAAAAAAATTTGAAGATTAAGCTTTCAAATCTCTCTTTCCAAAGTTAAACATTTTTTTTAACAAAATATATAAATGTATACTTTTGGTTAAATATATAAGTGATTACAAATTGAGGATGTTTTTGTTATATCAGCCGTAGTTTTCGAATTTAGAAGAATTTAAATATATATCTAATTTTTCTTACAATATCATATATTAAAATCATATTATGGTCATGATTTTACGTTTTACCGAATAGGATCATCGGTGGAACTCATTCATCCTAATTTTGTTTGAATTTTTTAACAAAAAATTTAACATAAACGACTAATTGCTTTAATAGTCGTAGTTGAAAAAAAAAAAACAATAAATTTAAAGTTAAAAAAAAATCATAGATAAGTCCTAATAACACAAGTATACACGGTTTTGCATCAAAGCAACTAACAGTTATTTCTAAGGCTGAATTTAAATATGCACTCCGTTTTTTAAGATTGGTTCTACTTTCAAAAATTATTGAATAAATTAATTATTTACAATTTTGACAATTAATGTCCATTTAATTCAATAAAATAAATTAAAAGCAGTCTAACTGAATCGTTTGCATTGTTTGGAATTTGTAGTCGCTTATCATGCCCTCGCCCCAAAACCCTTGATATCCTCTTTCGATTTTCGCCAATTCATAGTGTAGTCACTATCCTTGCTTGTCGCTAGTATCACCTAAGTTTTCAGGGGGAAAAATCGAGATTGGAATGAAGAAAATGTATTTTAAGAGTCATTCGGGCAACAAACTGTCGATTGTTTGCTTGATTTGCAATTACCGAGAAAGTTGTGATCAACTTCTTGAAATTATGCCCATGCTGCTTCTTCATTGGCCGTTAAACATTTTATAAAATTTCCGTCGGCTAAAAACGGAGTCAAAACGTATTATTTCGAAAATTAAATTATACCGTCCGTAAATGTTTCGCTTATGTACAAGCTTTGGCGGCTATGTATTTAGGAGAGTCTGTAAAAATGTTTCTTGTATTGTATTTTGTTTTGTTATTGTATTTTCGTTCGACTGAAGCGAAACGTAGTCTAGAAACAACACCTTTACGAAATTCAAAACAACGGTACAAATGGCAGCCCACCACATTATATTAACATCATTGCCATTCAAAATTTTTGTGCAAAAAAATTTAAAAAGCATTAAACAGTGCTGCCATTTTTCGTCATGGTTGTAGCAATGCCATCAACCAATTTTTTTTAAATTGGATTGCATTCAGGGTTTTTGTTTTTCGCTTCAAATTCAACACCCAAATTCACCCCAGACCCGCCCGATTTTATAAAATATATTTACCACGCTCTGTGGTAAGTATGCAGACTTCGTGTCTAACCATTTTCATTATTTTTCTTTTTAATATTTGGACAAACTATAGTAAGCTGACAATACAACTTTGTAAAGAAATTAACTTTAACAGCTGTTAATTTAAAAAAAAAATTTCGAAGAGAATTGTTGCTTTTCAGCCGGTGTGTAATAAAATTTAATTAAAAATATTAAAAAAGCTCCTAAAAATTATTGAAAATATAGTTAATCCCTAATTAGGTATTAAAAAATCCTTACTGCCTTTGTGAACCACCCTTTATTATAATTTTTTTTTTTTTATTATTTTATTTAAGTATATATAACACCTTCCTTTTTCAATAGACGTTACCAGGGATATTTTATCTTTTAAGTCGCGTAATCACACACACGAGTAGTTTTGGACGGTTAAAATCAAGTTGCGACAGATATTTTTGAACACGTACAAGAAGGACTGTTTTTTGCCACACCGACAGTTTTACCCGTGTATGGCCGCCTTAAAAAGCAGTCTTCATAAGTGCTTTATTTATTATTTAAAAAAAGAAAAAATAAAATAAAACCTATTTCAGCCCCATATATTTTCAATATAATTGATTTTATATGTTTACAGATTATTGAAACTATAGGGTGTTTTTTTGTAGAGTGTCACAACTTTGAGTTGGCATCACTGCTTTATTTGGCAACCCATTTAACAGCTTATTGTTGCTTTTTGTTTAGTTTGATTTGAAATTTCATTATGAATCGACTTACACCAGAGCAACGCGTGCAAATTGTTGAAAATTTTAATCAAAATAATTGTTCTATTCGTCAAACTCATCGTGCACTTTTCCATTTCATGGCCTACATAATCGTCCTTCAGAGCGGCTAATTCGGCAATGTTCGGTGTCTCACGGGATGCACATTATTAGTTACAGTAAATGTGGTCAGAAAACGATCTATTGTTCTTCGAATTAGCCGCTCTGGAGGACGATTATGTACGCACGATGAGTTTGATGAATATAACAATTATTTTCATTAAAAATTTCAACAATTTGCACGCGTTGCTCTGGTGTAAGTCAATTCATAATGAAATTTTAAGGCAAACTAAACAAAAAGCAACAATCAGCTGTTAAATGGGTTGTCAAATAAAGCAGTGATGCCAATTTAAAGTTGTGACACTTTAAAAAAAACACACTATATATTGAAAAATTAAAAATAGCTTTAAGTTTTGACTATCTATATTTACTAAAATTTCCATTACATAGGTCAAATTTTAAATAAGGTTTTTACAAAAAACGTGCTAAAAAACCTAAGCATTTGTTACTGGTCCTCAATGGGTCTCTCGATAGAGTCACAAACCAGATTTTGTTTACTCGAACTGAACAAGTAAAAATTTCATAAAAACATATTAAAACATCAAAATTTGGTTGTTCATCACAGAGTAGCACTCCTCTGTGGTTTATGTGTTTTATTGTAAAAATTACTAAATAGGTAAAAAAAAATTGTTTTTATAGAATATTATGTAATTCAAATAATGGCTAAAAATAGCTAAGAACAAGGACCTTTAAAGGGATACTAGGAAAATATGTCTAAAGCTTGATTAGTCATACGTAGACGTAACTTGACGAATCAGCTGATAGCCATATCTTACATAAAATACATACAAGCACGTGACAGCTGATATTGCATGACATGTTTATTTAAAAAAGTGTAAAATAATATCAAAAAAGAAAATACAAATAATTTAAAATTATAAAATTGTTCAAAACAAAAATCTAATGACAATGAATAAACAATTACGTTTTCGTTTATCTATGACTACACAGTTTCTGCTCCATTCCGTGCGTTTCGTCTACTTATGGCTAATGGAACTTTAAAGGCCAAATTACTATGAAGTTAACGTGCTGAATCATCTGATCCGTTAGCTTTATGAAATAAATTTAGCAAAA
Organism: Eustalomyia histrio; assembly: GCA_949748255.1. Classification (NCBI taxonomy): domain Eukaryota; kingdom Metazoa; phylum Arthropoda; class Insecta; order Diptera; family Anthomyiidae; genus Eustalomyia; species Eustalomyia histrio. Next base: position 45,035,407 of record OX456524.1, read on the forward strand.
GTACTCGAACGTATACGATTCGTAACATTGCGAACTTTCTTTGTTTCTGTTAAAAAATAACAAAAAACAAGTAAAGAAGAAAAAACTGGCTTTTTAAAAAATTAATTTAAGCATGAAAAAATGAATTTATACAAACTTTTTTGGTTAATCTGATTTTATTTTATATATTATTTAACAAATAACCGCAAAGCATAAATTAGTTTTTTTTTTTTGTCTACTTTGTAATTACATTTTCGCAACATTACGCCTACGCTCGAGTAGTAAAGCCCTAAAGCTAAAATTAGCTGTACGTAAAGTGATGTAGTGCCATACGGTTGTCTTTTTTTAACTCATTGATTTAAATTAAATCAGCTGATTCGTCACGTAAAAGGGATTCTAAAACTAGAATTATTCATACGCAAAGTTTCAAAAGTTAAAAAAGGCAATAAAATGGAGATTCGTATGGCGAATTCTAGTTTAAAGCTATTATTAGTTAATTCTAGTATTAAGCTATAAGAAATTCCAGATATACAGTGAATATTTTGCATGCAATTATAGCGTGCAATTCATACTGGGCGTATATGTATTCTTGGGCACACATATGCATCTTTTTTTGTTGCTACATTAACATTCGGTTTTTAGAGCAAAAAACATCACCGTTAAATAAACATTACTTTGAAAGCAACTTTAAAAAGGAGAATAAAGCATGCACACAAATTCATCGTGTAAATTGGATCGTATTCTTGCGGCGGCTACATTGAATATAGCGGTTTTACTTATACATAGCTAGATTAACAAAAATCGCTGGACCTAACTCGAAAATAGCTAAAATGGCAACATGCAAAATATATTCCAATTAGATTTTCTGAGAACAACTCAGTTTTCTTTCTTCTTCGCAAAGGTTTACTTTGTGTCTGTGACGGTTTTTAAAAGAAAATTACACGAAAATTATTAATTATTTGCATAAAGGAATTAGTAAAAATTAAACGAATACATATATTGTTATAAATAATTAGCAAAAAAATCATACTAATTAAAATACTCCAAAAGATTTGCAATAATGTGAACTAGAAGGAATTTGCAAAAAAAAAAAACGAAAACGAAATTCCTGTTACATATGAAAGCAATAAAGCAACAACAAATATAAAAGCAAAAATTTGCAATTGTAAAATATATTTTTAAATTAAACATACGTAAATGTGTTTATTCAGTGTAGTGTTGATTTAATTAATTATTAAATAAAGAAATTAACAAATTAATAGTAAATTCAACAAAAATTTTACATTTTTTGCTGCCTACTCATTTTCGTATCGAAGCAAGAACTCTTGACAGTTGGCTTGACGTCTTATTAGAATTCCATAACAACCGTTTGTGTTAGAAAGAGACCAACATATAGAGCTTCTGATAAAACGTGTGTGCCGCTCTCTGTGCATTTTGTTTTAATAACTTATTTATTATTATTCGTTTTCATATTGTTTTGCTATTGCATTTTGTGTTTTTTTTAATAAGAAACCAATATTTTGTATAAAATTACATAGTACTTTTTTTCATCTTCTTAGTTTTCAATTGGATATTTCTTTATATTAAGCGTATAAAATTAGTGTAAAAATATAAATTAAATAATCGTAAATCTATTAAAAAATATTATAATATTTTTAAATTATTAGATTAGCTTTATTTTTTAAACTGTTCCAATAATAAAATACGTGCAAAAGTTTATATTTGTGCAAAAGTATTTTTTATCATATATATCGCGTGTCGTGTGTGTTGACATCGTTTCTTCTTCGTTGCAAAATTATCAACAAAATTAAAATTTAACAATTATATGTGTCAATATTTGTTTATAATTAATTCTATAAACAAATATCAATAGAATAGTTTTTGTTAACTATTGCTTTATCGCGGTTACTTATTATTACCAAAGCAACAACAACAGCTCTTCGTGTGGTGTGGTGTTTTTTTATTAAACAATAATTCGTTAGTTTTAATTATTTTGTTGCTGATTTTGTGAGGGTTGTGTGTATTTTTTTTTGACAAATTAAAACGTGGATATTAATGCACTGTTCCATGGAGCGTAGCATATCAGCTGGTGGCACTACTAACGCTTCAGGCCAAACAACAACAATGGCTTCAGCGGCGGCTGCAACAAATTCTAAAGATGGTAAGTTTCCAAAATTTACATATTATTAATTTTATTACAGTTTATTAAATTAAATTTATAATACAGTTATACTGAAACCCGTTTTAGTTTTTTTTGTTTGCTTAATTAAAACTTGATCAGATTCTTAAAGGAATTTACTCTTAGCATAGAGGAAGAATAGTATAGAGGATGCAACGCCGTCAGCAGCCAAATAAAATTTTATACAGAGTACAAAGGTTCGGAAACTTTGAGAAAACAGGGGAAAATTGAGCAAATTTCCCTGATTTCTGCAAAAATTTGAGTAAATTCCCCTGTTTTTAAACCTTTTTTCCAAATCCAATTGGGAAAGCTGCTAAAAACTAATTGGATTTGCAAAGAAATTCAATTGGAATCGCAAAAAATCCAATTTAAAAAGATGCTGAACCTTTGAAATCTGCACATACAAAACTAAGAGAACGTTTTTTACGACGTGAGAGACATCGTCATGGTGTGCTCTTAGATACAGTATGGGAAAATTTATTTGCAATTAGCATACGAATATTATAATTTGATGTAATAAAAACTGTAATGTTATGTAATTCGACTCAAAATTTTAGTCAATCGGCTGAGATCCGTAGAATGAGGTGGCCATTGAATTTTATTAACACTTTGTTGCTGAAACCAAGTTAATACCACCTACGATGTGAGTTTGGAATCGTAGTCTTGCCGAATCGTGCAACGGCATTTCCTAGTCGGAAATCTTTCGTCTTTGGCGACTATTTTTTATATTTTGTTAATTTAAATTAAAACTAATAGCGTTGTTTTTTATTTTCTTAATTTTAAAATCGATTAAAGAAAGACGAATGTCATTCCCAAATCATTCAATCGAATGTGAACAAAATCAAATGAACAATAAATCCCACATTTACAAATCGATTAAATTTCCAAAGATTGAATTTCTAACGTTGAATTCTCTAATTGACAAATCGAATGATGAAAAGCCTTTTAAAATTAAATCGTTTGAGACTATCTAAGAATTTATTGACACTTAAAAATTGTAGTTTGAACATTAAATCATTCCATAGCAAACCGGAATTAAAATTCGAAGGAGGATATTAATACTATAGAAATGCAAATTCCGAAAAACTGTATCCGAAATACCTCTAACTTTTGTAAATATCATATCTCTAACTTTAACAAATACCAGAAACTGCAAAAAATAACCTTAATAAGTAGTAACATACTAATTTTAGCGAGAAAAAAATTTAATTTCTAATGTTTATTGCAAATGTTTTGTCCGGTATTGTATGTGTTTATTGTTTGCGTCCTCTTTGGTTTTTTTTATTTAAAAATTTAAACAATTGTTAAAGCTCGAGAGCAGAAATTGATTTCTGTTAATTAAAAAAAGAAAACTTTATTTTTTATTCAACTTTGATGATAAGAGGTGTTATTTATTTATTTAATATTAATACAAAGGAAGTCCAGAATGTCGAGAATGTTCAATAAAATTTAAGCCATGATTGAAACGGTAGTTCCGACCGAAGAGTTTGGACAATTCGCGTATTTTTACCATAATTCCGCTGGCGAAATGCTCCTTTGTGTAACATTTATTGTAAAGATGTGGAATATTAAGAAGGCTTGGCACTTTCTCACTTAAGTTAGAAAAAGGAGTTATTTATATGAGGGGAAAATAATTTTTTCTTAATTTTTATGCAAATTTTAATATTAATAATTAAGTCGGGAGCTAATGTAATTACTTGATTCAATTTATCAACCTGATGATAGCTTCATTTTATTGATTGAATTATTTTCCACTTTATCGAATCATTGATTATCAAATCATTGATTATTTTTTTTATTTTATTTATATTATTTAATTCAACAGGTAATACAAAAAGCCTTCATGGCCAAAATAAAGTATTACAAAGTAAATACATTATGCACTGATTCATAAAATTCTATGGGAATTTATACAAAAACAGAATTATATTTTGCTTGTTTTACTTTTCCTAGATAATTAATCTTCCAAAGGCTATAAAACCAAACCATATTTTAAACAATTATAAAACTAATTATTATGCCCGTGGGATCATACCACAAGCTATTAGAACTATTACCCCGCCTTACAGTGGTGCAGCAAATCATTTAAGCCTTAAATTTGATGCTTTATTTGAATTTAACGGGCTAACAGATTCTTAAGATTTAAGATTTGCTCAGTTTTGCTGTACAAGATACTATTAAATTAATGTAAAATCTGCCTGTATTTCTCGATTTTGGAGAAATTTTTAATAGTGATTTTTTAATAACTGGAGACTTCAACATAGATTGGTCAAGAGATAACGTTTACAAAAATCGACTTAAAAGATGTTTAAATGATAATGGTATAAAACAAATTGTAAATAATTATACTAGGATAACAAAAAACTCTAGAACAATAATTGATTATGTAATTACAAATAGCGATAAAATATCAGTTGAAAGCAGTAAAAATCATAAAATATCAGATCACGAAATAATTGACATTAGTATGAGAAATGAAAGTAATAACCAACCAAAGACATGTAACAAGCAAATAGAAGTATTTAGATATAGTAAAGAACTGTTTTATAGAGAAATAAATTCAATATTAAAATATGACGAAAATAAGGACTTAAACGAAAATGTATGTATATTTGATAAATGTTTTGAGCAAACAATAAACAAATTCACTATAAAAAGAACAATAAAAGAAAAAAATAACGTTAATAAATGGTTTAATAATGGATTAAAACTTTTAAAAAATGAAAAAATCAAAAAATATCAAATAGCAAAATTTGAAAATACAAATGAAGCATGGGAAAACTACAAATCAATTAGAAACTATTATAAAATGAATACGGAACAAGCCAAAAATAGATATATCAATAATCAAATAAATAATGCAAGCGACCAGAAAGAAATGTGGAGAGAGATAAAAGATTTAGTCCTTAAAAAAACTCAAACTGTGATAAATTCTGTGATATTTGAACAAATAGAATATAAGAACAATAATCAAATAGCTAGAGATTTTAATAAATATTTTGTAAATAGTATTAAGTCAATAAGAGACTCAATTGAAGACGTGCAATATATAAATAATATAAATATGACAAATAAGAAATTTAAATTCCGAACAATAACAATAATAGAACTTAAGAATATAGTAAGAGAAATCAAAAATAAACTTGACTATAACAGGATCTCCACAAAAATCATACTTGACAGCTGGAATACAACGGGGAATATTTTATTGAATATAATTAATAAATCATTGGAAACTGGAATTTTTCCTGAAAATTGGAAAGAGACAATGGTAACACCAATTGAGAAAGTTGCGAGAACAAATAAGTGTGAAGAATACAGACCAATAAATAACTTAAAAACGTTTGAAAAAATATTAGAAAAAGTAGTGAAAATGCAAATGGAAAAATTTATTGAGAAGAATTCCTTTTTATCCAAATACCAATCTGGTTTTCGAAAAAAATTTTCATGTGAAACTGCAGTAAACTACATAATAAATCAGTGGAAGAGTATTGAAAAAGATAAGAGAATTATAGCAATGTTTTTAGATTTTAAACGGGCTTTTGAAACAATTGATAGAAAAATAATGTTGCAAAAATTATATATGTACGGTGTACAAGATATTGAACTCAAATGGTTTAAATCATATCTGGAAAATAGAAGACAAAGCACCAAAGTAAATGGTTTTAAATCAACAACAATAAGTAATGATTTAGGAGTTCCCCAGGGTTCCATTTTGGGCCCGTTATTATTTATTATATACATAAATGATATGCCAAACGTTTTGGAAAGATGTAAAATAGTGTTATATGCAGATGATACTCTAATATATTCAGAAGGGGACACGGAGGAACAGTGTAGAAACAACATGATACACGATATAAATAATGTAAACATATGGCTTAAGATGAATAAACTAAAATTAAATGAAAATAAAACAAAATTAATGGAAATAAATATGACTAGCGATGCAATTTTTAAAATTAATGATGAAATAATCGAGAAGGTAAACCATATAAAATACCTCGGCTTTGTAATAGACAAAGAATTAAAATTCAAAGAACACATGGAATACAGTTGTAAAAAATTGGTAAAAAAATTGGATTTTTTAAAAGAATTAGGAATTCAATATCGACAATAACTGCAATAAATATATACAATACTATAATTAAACCACATTTTGAATTTGGCTCCACAATTATCTATACGTGTTGTTTGTAATCACAAATAGATAGAATGCAGAATTACAAAATAAAGCGATGAGAATTATTCTTAAATGTAATCGATATACACCGATTTCGGTGATGCTGGATTCACTTAAATGGCTTAGTGTAAAACAAAGGTTGAAATTAAATACATTAAATTTTATACAAAAATTGAAATCTGGTGATGCGCCGGAATATCTATGTGAACAGATAAACTATGTAGGAGATGTACAACCATACGAACTAAGAAACTCTGAGAACTTTAGGCTTCAGCGAGTAACATCAACGGCGATGCAACGATCACTATTTTACAAAGGGCTTAAACTATTTAACACACTACCTAGTAGTTTAAAGACAGAAAGAAATAAGAATTGTGTAAATTTTGTAAGAAATAATGGTATTTAATAAGATTTAATGTTTTTTATATTGTACACAATTTGAATTCATAAAGTATTTCAAAATACTATTAAATAAATAAATTTACTATATTTAGACAATTTTTAAAATTTTTAATATGGCAACACTAATTGCTTAATTTTTAAAACTTTTTCACTTCTAAAAAGAAAATAGCTCATTATTTATATTAAAAAAGAAAATGGGAATTCGATCTGTTAATTTTAAATAAAAATAACAAACTTTTCTAGTCCAAAAAATTTGCTAGATGTCCTTAACAATCAACATAATACTTTCAAAAAACCTCTCTTCCTTTCCATGTATACTATATATGGCAACCAATAATCAATAACTTTTATAATTTTTAATTCTATTATAAAGCCTCAAAACTTCAAACTATCACATGCTCTTTATTGTTTACTAATCTCTATTCTTCCTTAAATTATCGGGTATTGTAAGTAGGTGTTGCTTTAATGTAGGGACTGCAAATGGGATCAGGTTTGGGTTCGGGTTAATCGAAATAAAATGTTCAGTTTCGGGTTCGGTTCAGAGTTCGGGTTTAAAATTTACAAAAGTACAAATGTCCCAGTCTGCAAGTTTTCGAGGCAGTCCTTTTTTTCGAATTTATCTGGAATCGTCTGCTTAAAAATGAATCTTTTTCAAAACTTTTTAGAGTCTAATTTTGTATTAAAAAATAATCGAAAAAGTGAAACAATTTGAATGCTTTTTTTTTAATTTTTCAAAAAAAAAAAAAATAATATAATTATTTTTCTTCGAAATTATGTATTAATGAAGTGATCTTTGTGTTGACGTCTATAAATCAATTTATATAAAAGAACTTACAAAAATAATTAAACATAAAAGTTAAACAAGTAAAATTATCTTTTAAAAATGGATCAGAAACCAATCAAAAGGAAAGCCAACAAAATTTTCGAAGAAGTTTATGGACATGATGCTGTCACTCGTACAAATCAAGACAAAATAGAATTCAATAAGACATATAAAGGGTGGTTAAATTTTAAGAGCCGATGTTGATTTTGAATAAAACACAAATTATCGCGAAGAACAGCAATGTTTTCCGCCAAACGAACTGGGCGAGCATGTACAGTTGTTTTCACAGACCCGGTTTGCTGAAATTTGCTCACAATTCTCCCGATTGTGGACACATTTGGTCGATTATGCTGACAAAAAAAAAAAAAAAAAATCACGAAGTGCACAAAATGCATTTTGATTTGAACGCCCATTTTAATAATAAGCCTGAATAACTATAACGCGTTGCTCGATTGTGTATTTTTCTATGGTTCAAATTGAGTTAGTCTAAAATTGAGAAATGTCAAATGAAATGCCGGAAAAAACTTGACGTTTTGGTGTGGTTCACATTCAACATCGGCCCCTAAAATTTAACCACCCTTTAGTATCGAAATAGCTACAACAAATCGATAGATAATCGTATCGACTCTTTATAACGTTGCAGATTATACATGAAAGCACTATGATACTCGGTACGATATCAAACTCGATATCGAACAAATTTTACGAGAAAATGATTTATTTTTGATACGATTTCGACACACTTTGCATACTGGGGTTGTATTAATAGGAATTTATTTATTTTTCAAAGCAAATTTTTATTTAATTTTATTAACTAATATTTTTCAAGTTTTCTTCTTTTAAATTTGTTCTTTGATCGCTCGACGCTTACTTACTGTGAATATAATCGGAGCCGATTGATAAAAAAATGGCGTTTCCATTATATGTTGCTCCCAAAATAGTAAAATATTTTTTGCCTTTCCTTAGATATTTTTCATATATTTTAATTTAATTTTTAACTAGATTGTCAATCGAAGCGATGACATATACATTTCTTATGCCATGAACAGCAAGAATATTTTTTTTTTATATATTTGAACCCGAACCTGTTTAAATTTTTGGGTTCAACGGTTTCGGTTTCAAAGTTATTATACATAGTGATTTTGAACCCGTTTGGCTTTGGGTTCGATTTTAGTGTCTGCTTTAAAACAACAGCAATGTAAAATAGTTATAAAAAATTTATTTTCTTCGACTATAGTTATATCTGGGTAAAAATGATAATGTATGATAAGCATATTATTCAACATATGTGCACCAGATTTCGATATTCACTTTTATACTAAATAAACAACGAAATAAAGTCTTAAGAATTTATTGTTTATTTTTTGTAGGCCGTTTTGAGGTTAAAACTTTTTGTTTTTGTGATGAAAAAGTTTTCTAACTATCTGCCAATTAACTTTACAAGAAACCACTTTTGAATTTGATTCATAGTTTTTTTCAGCATTACCTTCTTAATTTTATAGATCTGCAAAAAATTTCTTGCCAAGCAAAAAACTGTACAAATCCAGTTATCTCTACTATTTATTTATTGCTGCCAAAAAAAGGTATAGCATCCAGAGCCTTGAAAGAATTAATTTAACTTTCATTCTCAAAGCTAAATATTTAATAGATTTCTTTCTTATGTTGATAATAAATATATAATTTATACACATCAAATAAATAAAAGCTACTACATAATAAAAGATAAAAATAACAATTTATATAATAAAAATAATAATAATAGTAATAAATATTTAATGGAAATAATAAAAAAAAATAATTTGTAAAATTATAATAATAATATAAAGTAAAACTATGATAAAATAATAAAAGTAGAAATAAAGTATCAGTACAATCATCAGATTTCCCTAAGTGCAGCAAAATTTAAGGAAAAATATAAAAATAAACAAGAAAAACTTCATAGTTATAAAAAAATGTAAATAATATGTTAGATATATTAACAAAAGATAGAAAAATAATATTTCAGATTCCGCATAAATACCTGGTTTGGTGGAAAAGTAAAACTCCTCAGCCTAATCTAAAATTATCGCTTAAACATTGTAGTGTGATGTATTCTATTTGGCTGTTCCTTTCCAAATTAAAAAAAAAATTGTCAACTATGTAGTCCGGAAATTTATTCACCATTGCCTTTAATTTCACACCTCCATACATAATTATTAAAATAAATTTATTACTTTATCGAATTTGAATTAAATTGTGATTAAATTTTTACCTAATTCGAATCGTCAATAAAAATTGTATCTCATTTAAATTGTAAAAGATCTAAGGTATATATTAATTAGCACTCCATTGCATATTCCCAAATTAACGGAAATAGCGGCATATTTTGGGGAATCAATATTGATATCATAGACAATAGAGAAAATTAAATTTAATTAATATACGAAGGCGGATAAATAAGTCCTTGACTTTTCGAAATTCATTCGTAGTTATATGCTCCCATCAAGTACCACCTGTAAATAGACTACTGTCAAATTTTGAGCAAATTCCGTCATTTACTTTTCGTTTAACAGCTGTTCAAAACATACAACCTCGTGGATTTTTTTTTTTTTAAATGGAAAAAAGGGAATTTCGAGTGCTCATTTAAAATTATTTTTTGCGAAAAACACCGTCAATCAAACCAAGGAAACGCTTAATAAATATTATGGGGACTCTGCACCATCGATTTCAATGGTAAAAAAGTGGTTTACTGACTTGTGTTGTGGCCTTACAAGCACGAAAGATGCCGAACGTTCTGGACGCACAGTTGAGGCCACTACACCCAAAACAATTGAAAAAGTCACGATATGGAGTTGGCCGCTTGGATATTGAATGTGCGATAGATTGTGGAAGACATAGGCATCTCACATGGATCAGTGGTTTCAATTATGAACAATCACTTGGGTATAAGAAAGCTTTCCGCAAGACGGTTTCCGCGTTTGCTCACAATCGACCACCAACGGAATCGTGTGACAGCTTAGTTAACATGGCAAAAATCCATGAAGTAGAATTGCCCCTCATTCGCCTTATTCTCCGGACTTAGCCCCCAGTGACTATTTCCAAACCTAAAGAAATGGCTCGGTGGAAAGAGATTTAGCTCCAACGATGAAATTATTGATCGAACAAATGACTATTTTATGCACCTCGAAAATCCTATTTTTTGGAAGGGATACAAAAATTGGAGAAACGTTGGACTAAGTGTATTGAGCTAAAAGGAGATTATGTTAAAAAATATTTTTTTTTTTGCAAAAAAAAACCGTGTTTCATTCAAAAAGTCACCGATTTATTGACCCACCCTCATAGCTGCAAATAATAATTGACAAACGAAAACATTTCTTTCATTTTAAAATTAATGAAAGAAAAATGTTAAAACTTTTTAGAACTTTGAAGAACTGAATTACTAAAATAATTAAGAATTCATTCACTAAGTGTGAAAAACAAAAGAATATAAATTTATAAGAAATGATATAAATTAATAACATATTCATCAATGTTTTATTAAAAATTCAGGGAATAATTAATGGTTTAAATTACACTACAGAATATACAGCAGTGGTCAAAACAATTGGAACTGAGAAGGCATTTTAACTTTTCACTGATTAATTTTCTCTAAATCACATTTCGTTACTAAAATTTTTTTTTTTTTTCATGTCATCATACATTGTTTTTGATAAAAAATAAAAAAAAATTAATTTTAAAAGATGTATTCAAAATGCAGCTGTTCAAAACATTTGCAATTCTTATTACTCTTACTCTTAACTATACTATTAACACTAACAAATGCATTAATTTTATTAATTCGTAATTTACATCTTCTCATTTTATTAAAAAACTTATCATAATTATTTTTCTATACGAGTTTTAATATGATATTGGAAGTATTAACATTGTAAAAATTATTTTTGTGAAAAATAGCAGGAAACAAATACAATTCTGATTTCATGGTAAAATTTTTAAATGACTTTAAAAATGGACTTTCTCAATAAGACATTTTCTTAAAATATTCCGTTCCAAAATCAAGAATTTGTCGCATATTTAATAGTGATAATATCCATAAATCTGACAAAGGAGGAAGACCCCGTACTACTACTGTAAGAGAAGACAGAAAAATTAAGAATTTGTTTACGAAATATCCTAAGCAGTTCCTAGAGAAGTTTAAACTGAACTTTCCATAGATGCCAGTCTTTCCACCATCAAAAGAAGAGCTTGAGAGTATGGTCTCAGAAGTTTTAGATGCACAAAAAACCCTTTGTGTCAGAAAAAATATAAAAGTTCGGCCTAACTTTGCCCGCACCCATTTAAATTGGACTCAACCGAAATGGAACCTCTGGGATTTAGATTGGAACCTGCAAAACGGAATATTGGTTATAAAGTATTCCGAAATGGTGATGAAATTTTCGCCGAGTTAGAAAAGCAGTGGAATGAAATTCCCGAAGATTATATTAAAAAGTTCATAGCCTCAATGCCTAAAAGACCCTGCGGGAAAAAAGGGGTCAGTTGGGAATTGGGACCTGTCGCGAGATGTGTGAAAACTGAACCGGTTCCGAAAATACATATCACGAGATAGGTGTAAAGAGAACCGGTTCCTAAAGTACCTATCATGTGACCGATTTAAAACACACGACAAGTCCTTTTAGACCAGTCCTGTGACATGTCATAGAGGGCAATTGACCCCCTCCTAGGACAAGCCCATGTTAAAGTGACCGGTACCGTGACCGGCTCTTATCACAATAAACCGGTCACGTGACGTGTCCTGGGATAGGTTCTTTTCCCGCAGGGGATGTTCTGAGGCAATAAAAAATAATGGCTATGCTGCAAAATACAGGCTGCTGGAAGTCTTTGTTAAAAAAAATAAAGAATTAAGCAAAATGTGATTTCAGTTGCAAATACTTTGAACACCATTTTGTCCACAGTAGTTATAGTTTTTACACAACTCGCATTTAAAACTTAAATATTTTTTTTTTTTTTTTCGTTTCCATCCTTTAACAAGGTGTTGACTGCAATATTTATAAATATATTTTTATTTTGTGTTCCACATTTAATATGCATTAATGTATTTAAGAGTAAATATTACGAGTACTAAGTAATAAGCCGGTACATTCGAACAATAATTATCCAGTTAAATAGAGCTTTATTAACAACAAACAAACGAAACAAACAGGCGGAGTATAAACAGAAACAGCAACACACCGTGTATACCGTACCGTGTTCTATTAAAAAATAAACATAATATGTACTCACATAACATAACAGCAGGTATTTATTTGTTTACTCTGTTATCTAATTAAAAAAAAATTGCTTCGTTCATAACTCTGAATACACTCATAGAAAAAAAGCTGTAAAAAATAAATCTGCAGAAAAATATACAAAAATTTTATCTCAAATATTTCTTCGAATGCTATTGAACTTTCAGGATCAAACTTAGAAGCAGGGACTGAAACTCTGAAAAAAAGGGTTCAGGTTAATCGAAATAAAAAGTTCAAATTCCGGATCGGCTCAGAGTTCGGGTTCAACATTTAAAAAAATTACAAATGTTTTATTAATAGAAAATTTATTTATTTTTTTAAGAAATTTTCGTTAAATTTCATAATTAATATATTTTTTAAATTTGTTCTTTGTGGTGACAAAATTCATACAACTGTCTTCTTCTTTTTCCGATAGCAAATTTTTAAAAATCTTGAGCGGAGGGGCAAAAAAGCAAAAATTCTCCCCCTTGACGGCCTGCCAAAACCGCTTGAGCTGGGAAGTTAAAATTTGGTACATAAATATAAATGTGCAAATGTGCATATCTGTAAATGTGAAAATGTGCAAATTTGCAGAAGTGCAAATCTGCAAATTTGCAAATGTGTATATGTGCAAATATGCAAATTTGCAAAAGTGCGAATGTGAAAATTTTCAAAAGTGCAAATGTGCAAATTTGCAAAAGTGCAAATGTGCGAATTTGCAAAAGTGCAAATGTGCGAATTTGTAAAAGTGCAAATGTGCGAATTTGCATAAATGCTAATGGGAAAATGTGCAAATTTTCAAAAGTTCAAATGTAAAAATATGCAGATTTGAAAAAGTGCAAATGTGCAAAAGTGAAAATTTTATTGATGGTTTGATAGATTGATGTTGTGATGGAACGATGGTTTGATGGTAACGTAAATGTGCAAATATGCAAATGTGTAAATATGCACATGTGCAAAATGGCATATATGCATATATGCAAATGGGCAAATATGTAAATATGTAAATTTTTATTTATGTCAATCAAAATCGACCAGCACAAATCGCAAGAGATAGGACGCTAAAATTTGATATGTAGGTTCCCTGCGGCGTAGACATTTGCTAAAACGGGGAAGAGCAAAACGGGTAAAAACCCCTTTCACGGCCTGCTCAAACCCCTGTAGCTAGAAACCTAAAATTTGAAATATGCTATTCTTGGAGTATGTGCTAACTCATGTTGAAGTCTCCTCCTTAACAGCCTGCACAAACCGTTGGAAGATGAAATTTAGTATGCAGGCTCCATTTGCATTGTAGATAACAGTTTAGACGTAATATTTGGAAAATTCAAAATGCCAAAACCGCTGGAGCTGGAAAGTTGAAATTTGGTGCAAAGGTTTCCCCTCCGGTGTAGACATTCACCTAGGTCGGATTTTTGGAATTGTGTACGGGGAGGTGTAAAAAGGTAAACAGTCTTCTCCTTAACGGGCTGTCGATTTATCTAGAAAACTTAAATTTTTAATATGTTAACTGGCTAACTCATTGATCAGCTACATTTTAGAATTTTAGCCAGGTAGATGGTAAAAATGGGGGTTCAAAGGGCAAAATCTGAAATTTGAAATATGTGTTACCTGGAGTATGGGCTATCTCATTATTGAGGTACATCTTAGAATTTTGGTCTGGGATATGGTAAAAATTGGGGACTCCGGGTAATTATTTGGGAACTCCGTATACTCCCAGGCGTTATCCCGGGCAACATTTTCTACGCTAACAACGTAGCGGGCTTTGCCCGGTAGTCTAGATATAATGCTGCAATCAAAACTGGATAATTAATAAAGCGATTTTCTCTTTTTATAATATTAAAATATAATTCTTGCGAAAATGTTTTTCTTTTGCCATCTTTTGTTAGCTCTAATTTAAAACTATAAAAATCGCCTAAAGTCATCTGTTCTACTTGTAGTTTCAGCGTTAATTTTTTAACAGGTGCAAAAACTTCTACGAATTCTTCACAAATATTCCAAATATTATCATTCATAGTTAATGCAGCATCCAGTAACTTTTGAATTCCAATAAGCATGTCATAACTGAAATTACATCTAGTTTATGGATTCAGCTGGTTCGGGTTCAATGTTTTTATAAACAGCGAACCCAAACCCGTTTGGGTTTGGGTTCGGTTTCAGCCCCTGCTTACAAGGAAATGGTACAATCTGTTAAGTTTTCAGAACCATATAGTTATTTGAAATTGATTAATTCAATTTCCTAAACAGGTGTGCCATTGTTAGTCAAAAATTGAAAATAGGGGGTCTTTGTTCACTTTAAGGTATTTTTTGTTCTCATTGAAAATAAGGTGATTTTTATTGCATTGAATATCTTAAAAGTGAGTTATTTAGATTTTTATTTCTTGATTCCAAATCGGGTATTAAAATTTTTCAATCTCTCAAACAATTTAAAATTAGCAAATAAAAAGTATATTTCTGAACAGCAGTCAAAACCCAAAACTATACAGAATTTTGATCGGTACTATTCGATAAAAACTGTACACTAGTTTATAGTATAGTTATAGTCCACCTGCGGGAAAAGGACCTATCCCAGGACACGTCACATGACCGGTGCATTGTGAAAGGGACCGGTCACGGGACTGATCACTTTAACATGGGCTTGTCCTTGGTGGGGGTCAATTGCCCTCTGTGACATGTCACAGGACTGGTCTAAAAGGATATTTCGTGACTTTTAAACCGGTCACGTGATAGGTAATTTAGGAACCGGTGCTCTTTTCACCTATCTCGTGATATGTTTTTTCGAAACCGATTCAGCTTTCACCTATCCCGGGACAGGTCCCAATTCCCAACAGACCCCTTTTTTCTCGCAGGGCCTAGATGGCCCATGAGATTTTTAATAGAAGGACTTGAAAAATATTTTTGACAACACTTTTCTCTAGACATCTTAGGTTTACACTCACCAAAAAAAGTCTGTAATGGCAACTGAAAATTTTGCTGTTATTACGGGAAATTTGCTGACATGTAGCACAATGAACTTTGTAGAAAAATTTAGCTGCCGCTGCTAAATTTAAGTAAACTTTTTGTAAAGGTAAATTTAAAATCGATTTGCTAAAATCAGCAAAAAAATTTACTAAATATTAATATTAGTACAAAATTTAAAATTTATTTTTTTTATCGAGAATAAAATTTTTGTTATTTTTTTTATTTTTTTCAAAAAATATTTTGGCCAAATTAAAAAAAAAAAATCAAAGGTTTAAATATTGTAAACACCTAAACGAATTTATTTTTTTGTTTTAAACTAGTAATTTATGTTTTCAAAAAATTTTAGTATTTCTTTTTTTAATTTAAAGGTCAAATTTTAATTGTTTTTAGGGCTGATTTGTAGAACTGAAAAAACTTTTTAGTGCTATTTTCAGTGGATGTCCTATTTATTTGTAGACATTAGTCGGTATCTTCACTTCCGATCCTTTTTATTAATTTATATAACATTTTAATGCAATTTAAGTTTATACACTCAGAAAAAAAGGTAGTAGAACAATTTATTATTAACGGTTTTCAATTCCACTTTACTATTTTTGTACAGATTTTTAGTAAAAAAAGTTAGGATTTACGATGGAATAACAAAATTATTTAATTTCCATTGAATTAATCAGAAAGTTGTCAAATTCATAAACTATTTGAAATTTTGGACAATAAAAAAAATAAATTAATTCTTTTAAAACTCTCTTTACTATTTGTTTTTTTTTTAACAAACGTAATTCTCTTGATATATGTATGTAAAAAATGGATCTAAAGTAAACTATTACTTTAAAGTTTAAATCTACTCGGTTGCTATTCTATTTTCATATGATAGTTAAAACAATAATAATACTAATAAGTAAATATGTGATAAGAAATGTGATATAATTTGTTCTAAATTCTCTATAACAGCGTATATTACACTCATAGAAATAAAGCTGTAAAAAGTTGCAAAAAGCCAATTAAATTTTTTTTCAAATTGACCTTGCAGAAAAAAATGCTAAAATTAACAGATAAATATTTGTTAAAATAGAACAGTAAAAATAAAATTGTTAAATATACATTTTTAGTAATTTTTTTAAATTTTTTATTTCTTTTACAATAGAAATATATCTTTCAAATAGTAATGAATACTATACATATATTTTAACCAATTGTAATTTATTACAAAATAGAATATCAATTTTCAATACATTCACCTCATTTATTTTGTACATACTTCAGTTTACAATTGTATACTTTCCATACATATTTTTAAATAAACATTTTGTATGAACTTCAACCAACCAACCAACCATTCGTCTACTCCACACTGAAGAAAGAATAAAATAGGATGTTGTTTCACATTTTATTGTGACACTGAGGTGTAATCTTCATACATTTATTCAACAGTATCTGAAAAACACACACACACACAAAATTGTATATAAATTAAATATTCAATTGTGCATATTTTATATTTGTATTTACTCTCTAACTGATAAAATCTACCAGAGGAGTATGTACATTAGGTTTTTGTTGTGTTGTTTTTTTGATATATATTTTTTTAAATATAATTTAAATATATGTATGTATATATACGATGGTTGTTAGATAAGTTTTCTTTTGTTTAAACAAATGTCAGCAGCTGGATCGGAATTGTAAATTGAATTATAATTGCAGCGAGAATAATTGTTATCATTTAAGTACAAAAGTTTTACATATTTAACCATTTAAATTTTAATTCTGTCTTCAATGAAGTTTGACCATTGGACATCATTCTTATGTACATAGCCCCCATACTAGATATAGGGTGTTGTGACCGAATTTATTATTATGTAAAAGGTGGTAAAATTTTGAGGGCCGATGTTGATTTTGAATAAAACACAAATTATTTAGGAAATTATTGTCATTTATTTTTATTATGATAATATGGTATGGTTCAATTATGTATGGAACAAAATATCGGTTAAATGGCAACCGCGACCTCGGTGGCACACCTCCATCCGATGATCCAAATTTTCGATGACGCTAAGGCATAATTGAGGTTCTATGCCGTTAATGTGCCGAACTATCTATCGACTTTTTATAAGTTTGATTTGAATTAATTTTTGAACAAACGTGTGGAGGTATTTTATAATTCGAACAACAGGTGTTTTTCGGACTTTTGATGCCTTTTGGTTTGATCTATCTAAAATTATAAATAATTTAAGTAATTTACAAACAATTACTCAAGATTTTCTAACCTTGAAAAATTTAAAGCTTCTGAAAAAATAGCCGTTATTCTTTACCAATTCTAGAGAAAAAACTATTTTAAATGCAGAGTAGTAAAAAAGATATTCATTACGATATCAACTTAAAGTGATTGACAAAAAAAAAACATTTTCATTTAAGAAGCTGCCAGATTATTAGAAAATTTACTAATTTAAAAAAATCGGTGTTGCACATAAAAAAAGCTAAAAGCGCTAAAGCAAATCTCAAAAAGAGCCATCCTAGCTCTTTTTAAAAAAAAAACAGCTGAACGAAAAAAGTGCCCGCTGTGAGCACTCAAAAAGTGCTAAATCTAACGGGAAAAAAGCTAAGTTGGCATCGCTGGTTTACAATTTTTTGAAGAGAAAAACTATTTTTGAGGTGAATATAAAATATTGTTCACCACCAGGCGTCTGCTTAAAAAATATAAAAATTATTTCATTCACCAGACGCTAATATGATATTGTAATAAAATACACAACTTTATGTAGACAATTTAGAAGTTACTTCATATTATTATTCATAATTTGCTTATCGATGGACTAATTTTGCTCATTTTCAATAACAAACTGCTTGGATAGGGGTAACAAAATATCTGGGGTAAGTACGAGTATTCCAGCTTTTGTCTTTGCGCACCGTAATCGCCGTTTCAATGGTCAGACAGACGGACATGTTAAAATCAGCTTAAAATTGCATAAGGATTATAAATATATATGCTGCATGTAGTCTTAGACCAATATTTTGAAATTATCGCTGTCATATTGCATCAGCTATATTGAACTGACGAAATCTGGCCTCAAGTAACATTTCAGAAACCTCTAAATCTCCTTGACTATTTACTTAAAATTCAAATTGTTAATTTAAAAAAATAAATAATGTCCGCCATTTTGAAATCTGACTCAAATTCGATTTTGATGACCTCCAAACTTTTTGAAACTTTTTTTATAAATTTGTCTTGTGAGAAAGAAGGGGTTAGTTAGTTAGTTGAAGTTCGAGCACACGCCCCGTGACCGGTGCAAAAACGGCCGGTCTAAAATTATTTACCCCGTAACTGGTGAAATAGTACCGATCTATTTAAGTCTCTTCCCTGTGACATATTCAGTGACCGGTGAAAAAAAGACTGACTGGTGAAAACAGGACAAATCCAGCAAATATCATTAAAGTGGTACAAACGTATTTGATGAATTAAAATGACAAAATGTACAAACACTTTATTTTCAAGTTCAATTAAATATTTAAAATGTTTGGAAAAATAGAAGTTTTTGATTTCATCGGCGGCCACATTAGTCAAAATAGGGGTCACATTTGCCCAATATTAATAATAGTTATTTATTTATTTATTTATTTATTTATTTATTTATTTATTTATTTATTTATTTATTTATTTATTTATTTATTTATTTATTCATTTATTTATTTATTTGTTTATTTATTTGTTTATTTATTTGTTTATTTATTTATTTATTTATTTATTTATTCATTCATTCATTCATTCATTCATTTATTTATTTATTTATTTATTTATTCATTCATTCATTCATTCATTCATTCATTTATTTATTTATTTATATATTTATATATTTTTTATTTATTTATTTATTTATTTATTTATTTATTTATTTATTTATATATTTTTTTATTTTTTTATTTATTTATTTACTTTAATTGATCGGGTTTATGATATTTCAAATAATAAACACAGTTGAAATTTTCTATAGCAACTCTGTTAACACAATTTATTCAATTAATCAACAATGTTACTTTTTAGTTATGTAGCCGTGTAGGCGTTTTAATAAAAACTCACTAACATACCACATTAAGAATAGCTAGAAAGTGGTAGAAGATGTGTGAAACATAATGGGTAAACGAATCATGGAGTCGATTCTAGACTTTGCTTACTAGAACCCTTCAGATCCCAGCAAAAATAAATGGAAGTAATTCTTTAGAAATCAATTTGTCATTAATTCCAAAGTATCATTTAGTACTGATTTTTCTCTTCCAAAGCAGTTCTTTTTCACAACTTCAAAAATGTGATTTTGAGTAAAATTAACACTTTTCAAATCTATAAGGGATAACAGCCAAGGTTAAACATTAACCACAGATATTTTTATATAAATTTGACATTTATAACTATGGTAACGTACTAACCTTTAGTTATTTTGAAACAAGTTATCAGGTTTAAGTGATTTTTATCGATTTTCTACTTACAATTTATCAGACTTTAAATCCTTATCCTTATTATATCATCGAAAATTGGGTACAACGAATCGACCGCTGCCGACGTGCCCGCGGTGGCCATATGAAAGAAGTCGAGTTCCATTCATAAATGTTTTGATTGTATTTCCAGTCGATCATAAAGTTTTGGAAATATCTCAAATGGTTTGCATTTTATTTAAAAACAAAAAGTTGTCAAAACCTTATTGGAAAACCTGATATAGGGTCCGCCGAATAACTTTTTTTTTTTTTTTAAATGCTATAAAAAAACTACTAAATATTTTCTCAAATTTCTTTTTTTATTTGAAAGTACAATCCTTTCGGTTAATAATGGAAAATAATTTCATTCAAATGGCTGCCTCGGCTGGCCATGCAGTAGTCTACACGATCGGTACAATTTTTAAGCACATTATCGATTGTGTGCAGCTGTATTTCCCCAATGGCTTCACGAATATTGTCCTTTAAAGCGTCAATTGTCTCTGGCTTGTCGGCGTCACACTTATCTTTGACGGCACCCCACAAATAATAGTCCAACGGTGTCAAATCGCAGCTCCGAGGTGGCCAAACGACATCAGCTCTGCGGCTGATAATGCGCTTCGGCTGTGTGGCACGTAGCGCCGTCCTGTTGAAACTAAATGCTGCCAATATCCTCCTCTTCAATTTTTGTGAACAAAAATTCGTTCAACATGGCCCGATAACGATCGCCATTGACTGTAACGGCCACTTCTTGCTCATTTTCGAAGAAAAATTACCCAATTATGCCTCTGGACCAAAATCAGCACCAAACAGTGGCTCGTTTTGGGTGCATCGGCTTTTCAATGTATGCGTGCGGGTTTTCTGTGCCCCAAATGCGACAATTTTGCTTGTTTACATACCTGCCAAGATCAAAATGAGCTTCATCTGAAAAGATGACATTGAAAAGATGACATTCTGCAA
Source organism: Eustalomyia histrio (assembly GCA_949748255.1). Taxonomy (NCBI): domain Eukaryota; kingdom Metazoa; phylum Arthropoda; class Insecta; order Diptera; family Anthomyiidae; genus Eustalomyia; species Eustalomyia histrio. The sequence goes on from OX456524.1 coordinate 45,056,589, forward strand.
CATTACCATGATTTTCAAAGTAATGTTGCAATATTTCCCAGCGTTGTTCAAGCGTATACACAACCATATTCGTTCAGCGGAAGGATAAAACTAATTATCTGTCAAATCAGACATGAGCTAAGTGTTACCTTTCACGAAATAAGCACTAGTTGAAAAAAAAAACGTTAGATGGCGGACCCTATATAATGCTGTGCATAAAGAATGTCATTTTTCATTTCATAACATTGGGGTAAATTTCATTTTTTGCATAGTGATTAAAAATATTTCCCAAAATTAATTTTGGGGATAATTTTCATTTCATTGGGGTGATTTTTCATTATATTTTAGAGGTTAATTTTCATTATGAAATTTTGTCCCAATGAATGGGACTTAATTCATATTTCTCTTGGAACCATTTTTCACAACGACAACTTTACTGTTAGCCAGCCAATATGCAATAACTAAGACTGCAGAGCGTTTTGAGATCAAGCCCTACGGACGATTTCTTCAAATTCTTACACTCACCAAAAAAAGTATGTAATGGCAAATGTAAATTTAGCTGTTATTACGGGAAATTTTGCTAATTTGAGCCCAGCGGTATTTTTTGCTAATCTTAGCAACACATGTCTGCTTACGTGTAGTACAATAAAATTAGTAGAAAAAATTATCTGCTGCTACAAAATTTTAGTAAACTTTTTTTAAGGTGGAATTTAAAATCTGTTTGCTAAAATAAGCAAACAAAATTTACTAAATATTATTAATATTAATACAAAATTTTAAATTTATTTTTTTTTATCGAGCATCAAAATTTTTTATTTTATTAATTTTTTTTTTCAAAAATATTTTAGACAAAATTAAAAAAAAAAATCAAAGGCTTAAAAATTTTAAAAACATAAACGAATTTATTTTTTTGTTTTAATTTGGTAATTTCTGCTTTGAAAAACATTTTTAAGTCAATTTTTTTTTTTTTACTTTTTTTTAATTTGTTATAAGGGCTGATTTTTGAACTTAAAAAAACTTTTAAGTGCTATTTTAAGTGGATGTCCTATTTTTAGACATAAGTCGGTATATTCACTTCTGATCCCTTTTTCAACCTATGCAACATTTTATGGCAATTTAAGTTTGCAGGTGTAAGTTTTAATTACAAATAACACTTCCTTCAATATCCAATTTTTTTAAAATTAGTAATATTTTTTGCTAATTTTAGCAAATAGGTTTTCAAAAATTCGTAAAATTATTTCTGAAATTAGCAACAAAAATTTGTAAATATTCTTTAAAAATTCTGTAATTTGTAAAATGTAAATATCAAATAGATTTGCTAAATAATATATTTTTTACTAAAAATTAGTACAAAAATAGTAAAGTGGGATTGAAAACCGTTTACAAATTTTTCTACTAATTTTTTTTTCTGAGTGTACTTTTTTAGTTAAGCGAGTGAAAATCTATTTCTAAACACATCTATTTCTAAATACATCTTTATAAGTTGGAAATTAAGAGATGTCCCGTGATTGGTGAAAACTGAACCGGTTCCGAAAATACATATTACGAGATAGGTGAAAAGAGGACCGGTTCCTAAAGTACCTACCACGTGACCGGTTTAAGTCATGACATGTTCTTTTAGGCCAGTCCTGTGACATTTCACAGAACAACCCATGTTAAACCGAACCGATCACGGGACGTGTCCTGGGACAGGTCCTTTTCCCGCAGAGAGGTTGTTTTGTGTTAGTTCTGTGACAGTTTCTTCTGCGTCAGTTCTGTGACATGTCAGCGAAAAGTCCCTTTAATATAAAGAAATCAGTGCGAGAACGGGTCTTTGTCCCAATGGACCATATCATTAACAGGTCTGTTTCTCACAGTGTGGTTTTAATTTGAAATCAAGGACATCTTATAGCAACATGTGGTATTTTTATTTTGTTTGTTTTTCATTGCCATCAAAAACTTTTTTTTTTTATTAATTTGTTTTATTAATGAAAAATTACAGAATTCCCCAGAATATTTAATTGCCTACAGTTTGTAACTTAAGTCTTTTGTTTTACTATTTTATCTGCCCCCCAAACAATGACTATGACTAATAGAGCTTATTATTGTAATCTTTTAAATTCAACTTAAATCACACATAATTTCGCAATTAATTTAAATTTTATATTACTACATATTATATCAGCGTCATTAATTAACACCTTATTTTATTGGGATTTTAAAGATTTAAACTGATTTTATTTTGCACTTGTCAACACCTCCAAACTCTACTCTAATAAAATTGTAATAATAAAGTTATAAAAAAATTTAAAACAAAAAATGCGTAATTTTTTTTACATAAATTAAGCCAAATAAAAAATATTTAGTACAATAAAAATAAAAAAAAGCAAAATTACATAATGTTTTATTTTTATATTGATTTAAAAAACTGTCCACCTTTATTTGTAGCACGTTAATAATAATAATAAAAATGTTGATTGCAACTGATATTGTACTGTATGTAGTATTGCCAAATTAGCATTTTGTTGTTGTTGTTGTTGTTAAACAAACAGCTAAAGACAGTAAAGAAAAAAAGTATAATTAACACCTTCGTCACATACCGCAAACATGTAGGAAAAAAAGCAAAAGTGCTCGCGATTCACTTGTTTAAATATTTAATATGACAAAAAATAAAAATAAAATCGCCATATTTAACTGTTGATGGATGTCTGTCTGTCTGTCTGTCTATCCATATTAGAGACTTTCACTATATTTAAAGCAACGCATGTCTCATAAAAATATTAACAATTTTAACTAGTTCAGACAACAAACTGAAACCAAAAAAAAATACTCTTTTTCAGAATTATTAAAATGACCATGAAATTAATAATCGCAAACAAAGGTGTTACCATTTTTTTATGGCTTAACGGTATTATTATTATTATTTAATACATGTAATTGCAATTTAAAGTAAAAGTTTTTGCTTTGTATAAGTAAATATTTAATTTATTTATTATACATAATACGAGTACGTATGGGGTGTGTTTGTGTGTTTTTTTGTTATTACATAAAATTGTATATAACGTGCTTTTATTGTTAATGTTTTTTTTTTCTCTCTGAAAATAAACATAAATAAAAATGCATTTAATGTAAAAATTATAAATTCAAATCATTTGTGTCAGTTTTATGATAATTCGGAATACTAATTATGATAATAATGCAAACTTAAAAAAAAAAAAATTATATATCTTTATTTAATTGTTTGAAAAAAAGTTTGCAATTTTTACGGTCGATATTCGAAATGAATAAAAAAATTGTATTTCGTTGGTATACCATATTATTTAATGGGAATATTAGCGGAAAACCTGAATATTCAAAAAAAAAAAAAATAAGTAAGGAGAAAAATTATAAAAAACAAGTAAAGAAGGGCTAAATTCGGCTGTGCCGAATCTTTGAATACCCTCCACCATAGGGTCTGAAGATGATATACGTATATACTAAATTTTGCATGAACTGTAATAAAGGGTGTCCCAAGAAGAACGTAATTTTTAAATCTGGAAACATTCGAAGTGTCATTGTTTGACATTTGAACAATTGTTATTGTTTGCTAGTAGAAGGTACGAGGTTAGTAAAAATGGAGCGCTACACGAATGAACAACGCATTCTCATTGTGAAATTGTTTTACCAAAATGGTGAAAGTTTTGCGGCTACAGTTCGCAAATTGCGATCAATTTGGTGTCACAATAATGCTCCAAAAGAGTTAACTGTAAAGAGATTAATGGATAAATTTGCCGAAACTGGGTCTGTTAGTGATGTAAAGACAACAACGCGCCATCGACCAGGTCGATCGACCGAAAATGTCGCAGCTGTACGTGATGATGTCGCTCAAACTCCATCCACCTCAATTCGACACCGAGCTCAGCAAATTGGTGTCTCCAAATCCACTTTGCAGCGAATTTTGACGAAAGATTTGCATCTTCATGCATACAAAGTTCAATTGACTCAGGAACTGAAGCCAGCTGACCATGGACAGCGAAGGGAGTTCGTTAATTGGGTATTGGAGAGACAACATGAAAATGCTGATTTTGCCGATAAAATCATCTTCAGTGACGAGGCCCATTTTCATCTTGATGGCTTCGTCAATAGGCAGAATTGTCGCATTTGGGGTGAGGAAAATCCTCGAGTGATTCACGAGAAGCAAATGCATCCTCAACGTGTCACTGTGTGGTGTGGTTTTTGGGCTGGAGGAATCATTGGACCTTTTTTTATGAAAATGAGGCAGGTCAAGCGCAAACAGTCAATGGTGTTCGGTATCGTGAAATGATAACCAGTTTTTTCTTGCCTAGAATTGAAGAAATGAATGTGGAGGGCATGTGGTTCCAACAAGACGGCGCCACATGTCATACAGCCAGAGAAACAATTCAATTGCTGCATCAGTCATTTCCCGGTCGTGTTATTTCGCGTTTTGAAGATCAGAATTGGCCGCCTAGATCGTGCGATTTAACACCATTAGATTTTTTTCTTTGGGGTTTTTTTTAAGTCGATGGTTTACGCGAATAAGCCGACGACGACTCAAGCCTTAAAAGAGGAAATTGGACGCTGCATTAATGAAATACCGCAGCATTCATGCAAAACGGTCATTGAAAATTTGATTAAAAGATCGCGTGCATGCCAGCAAAGCCGCGGCGGCCATCTGCACGATATATTGTTCCATACATAACCTCATTCTGTCTACTTTACGATATAATAAAGTTTCACGATTTTTTTTAAGTATCTGTGTTTTATTTAAAATTTAAAAATTGCGTTCTTCTTGGGACACCCTTTATGAATATGTTTTGTCAATTTATGTAACGAACTTTTGTTATTTAGTTTTAGCATAGAGGTTTTAGTAATGTTATTTATTTAGTGTTAGCAATGTTATTTACAGAGGTCTGCTCTGTTAGCGACTTTAACATTGTTGATTTTTACGTTAACTTAGTTATCAGAGTAACACACATATAGCTCTAAGAATGTTAATATTCTCAATGTAAGACAATAAATGTAATCGAACAATAAGAAAACTTAATAACATTTTTACTTACTTAACAGAAAAAAAAAGATACAGAAAAATTGTACAAATTTGTATGGAAAATTTAGAGGTACCTTCACATTTTCACTCATAACTTTTGAACCGCTTAACCGATTTTGCTCATTTTAAATACCAAACTGCTCGGGAGGATGTTCAATAATCTGAGTAAAAATAAGCACCCCCGCTTGTGTCTTCGCGTCGTGATCGCCATTTCAACAGACAGACAGACGGACAGACAGACAGACGGACATCGCTAAATCGACTTAAAATTGCATAAGGATCACGAATATATATACTTTATGGGGTCTTAAACCTATATTTCGACATGTTACAAACGGAATGACAAACTGATATAAAAATCAGTAGTTATTATTATATTTTTTTTTGATGAAATTTTGTTTTCAGCAAAAGTTTTATTTATATTTGTTTTTAGCAATAAACTAACTTAAAACAAATATTTTGCAGTTAGGTTGTTAAAAAAATTGTGCTGATCAAAACATTTATAGCGAGGACAACAACCAATTAGACAAGACAAAGACAATGACATCAAAAATACAACTCGTCCAAGCTTGAAATGTTTTTTTTTATCTATTTTTCATAAATTCATAAAATAAAAGGACCCTAAAAATGTCCAGATTGTTTAAGTTTTTGTCTACACATAGAAAAAAAGTTAGTAGAAAAATTTGTAAACGGTTTTTAATCTCACTACTATTTTTGTACTGAATTTTAGTAAAAAAATATTATTTAGTAAATTTTTTTTGCTATTTACGTTTTACGAATTACAGAATATTTACAAATTTACTAACTTCAGTAATCATTAAACAAATCTTTGTAAATTTTACTAATTTTAAAAAAGTGGATATACATACATACTTAAGTTGCCGTAAAATGTTACATAGTTTGGAAAAAGGGATCGGAAGTGAATATACTTTAGTTCTAAAAATCAGCCCTTTAAACAATTAAAATTTGACCTTAATATCCAAAAAATTTACTAACAATATTTTTAAAACAAAAATTAGCAAATTATGTTAAAACAAAATGATAAATTCGTTTATGTTTTTACTATTTTTTTAAAAATTCAATTTCTTTTTTTTAATTTCGTCTAAAATATTTTTTGAAAAAAAATAAATAAAATAAAAAAATGTTGCTCTATAAAAAAAATGTATATTCGAATTCGGAAGGCAATTTCAAAATAAATTAGCAGGTTTAAAGTGCAACAAGTGTATTTAAAAATAATTAAGGTAATTTGTGCATTTTAATATTTTTTTTTTTAGAAATTATTAAATTCCACTTTACAAAAAGTTTACTAAAATTTAGTAGTGGCTACTAATCTCATTGTACTACACTTTAGCAGACATGTGTTGCTAAAATTAGCAAAAAAAAAAAATACCGCTGGGCTCAAATTAGCAAAATATCCCGTAATAATAGCAAAATTTTCAATTGCCATTACATACTTTTTTTTTGGTGAGTGTATAACTTAAATTATAGACAAAATAAAATATTTAAATTTTATAAATATAAAGATGAAATGTGTATTTATAAAAATATTTAACAAAAGTAATCATTAATGGAATGTAGTGAAAATAAAATAAATACACTCAAAAAAAATTAACTAGAATTTAGAAAAATTAACTTATTTATAGGAAAAATTGAAATGAAAACAACGCCAAAGACACTTTTTACCAATATTTAACAAAATTTTCCTTGAAATTAAAAACAAATTTTACATTAAATTTGATCAAAATTTCTAGATTATTGAAAAAATTTTACTACTGAGAAGTAAATTTTTATTAGAAAACAATAAAATTTCCTCTTAATTAGTTCATACATCATCTGAAATTTTACTGGAAAATGGAGGAAATGTTTCCTTGGTTTTAAGAAAAAATTTATTTTATTAGATAAGTTCATTAGATAAGTTCATTAGATAATTTTTTTTACTAAAAACTTAACTCCCTTAAAATAAGAAAATATTTTCTAACAACAAGTTAAATAGAACTTCTTTGAAGTGAAAATTATCCTTATTCTACTTCTATGGTAAATGTAATACATTTTACCATATATTTTAAAGTGTCCTCCGCTTTGTAAGGACACTGCTCTTAACAAGCTTTTTGCTATACAATTTTGTCTTAAAACTTAATTGAATTATACTAATTTCATGTATTTAAAATATAAATTAAATTTCATTAGCAAAAAGGTAAACAAATTAAAAAATGTACTGCAGGATATCCTGAAACGTACACTCACAATATTATTTTGTTAAAAACAACTTAAAACACATATTATATTAATCGCAAATACAATCAAAAAGAAGACTACTGATTTTTCATTATATTCAACCAATTTTGTTGTTTATTTTCAATCATTGTTTAATAACCAACAAAAGTAGTAAAAACAATAGAAAGTCGTTTAAAATAACCATAAATTTTTTACTGACAAAAAGTTAGAAAAAATTACTTTTGTGGTTTGTTTTTTAAATTGAAAGTTTTTTTTATTTGTATGTACCCTGTAGGAAGCCTGACCCCAGGTGTCTACAAGTCACCACTTTTGTCGACTATTTTGGGTGATTTTTTGGTGACATGTCCACAAAGCGTCTATACTTTTTACATTCCTCTTTTGCAGCTGCAAAGCTGTGCTTGTTCTTGGTTTTTTTATTGTTTTAAATGTATTTTACATTTGCATAGCTGCATGTAAAATTAAAGTTTTTAATAAAAATTTAAAGAAAAATGAATTTAAAAGGTAAATATACAAATTTGAATTACAAGAAACTTGTGAAAAAAACAATCAATTTTGTATAAAAATAACAAGAGGCAACAATTTTTAGTGAAAATTGCAACTCCAGAGATTTTGTGGAGCTCTAGAGATTTTACAGAAGGCTCTAGAGATTTTACAGAGCCTGTGGATGATTTTGTGCAGTCTTTTGAAGATTTTTCTACTCCAAAATTAAATTTGCACGAAATTTTTTTTTACTTTAATAAAATTTATAAAACAAATTTATTAAAACTATTTTTTTAATTTTTAAAGTCATGACATTTTAACAAAAATTGCGATCATTAATCAATTTTATGAAAAGTTGTTACTTGCCATGTCACATGGAATGAATAAACTTCCTTCTAAAAAAATGTCATGTGAAGGTGACAGTTTATGGGGGCAAGCTCGTATGCTACTTTCTAAATATTGCTAAATATTGCTCATAAAAAAAGTTAGTAAAGCCAGCAAAAAATTTTTCTGAGTCAACAAATCTTGCTAATGTCAGCCAAACCGTTTTGCTGAAATTAAGCGAGTTGATTTTTGCAAAAGTTGTGTTTACACTTAGTCGATTGCAAAGAAAAAATTCATTGCTTAAAGCAATTAAAACTTTTCGTTAAATAGTAGTACCCTAAAAAAACTAAAAAAAATTTAGATAAATTACACTTTAGTAAATTTTTTTGCTGAAAATTTAAATCCATTCAAATTGTTTTCTTTTGATTCTTTTAAAAAATACTTTGTGAAATATAAAAATATTCGAATTTCCACATAAAATTATCTCTCCATTACACTGAAGCAAAAGTCACTAAAGTCAGCAAAAAATGTTGCTGAGTGAACAAAATTTTAGGCAGGAGTTTGCTTGCAGAAAAATTGCTAATGTCAACAAGATCGTGTTGGTAATTTTGAGCAAAAAATTAGAATATTCTTAAACACTTAGTCGATTGTAAACAAAAAAATCCTTACTAAAACCCATAAAATGTTTTGCTTTATACTAGTTAATTAAAAAAAAAAAAAAAACTCAAAAAATTTGTAGAAAAATTATATTTTATATAATTTATTTGCTGAAAATTTAGACTAAAGACATTGATTTTTTTTTTTGTGAAAATAATTTACAAAACTTTTTACATTGTCGACATCATTTAATTGCAAATCTAAAAATATATAAAAACATTTTTATATAAAATATGAACAAAATTATCTCTCAATAAATTCCATAAATATTTTTTTTTAATAAATATACATTTAGACTTTAGCTCAAATAAATTTAAATATTTTATTTCGTAGTGAACACAATATTTTATTTTTATATATTGACATTTTTAAGAAACAAACATTTTTGGTATCCTTTTGTTTTATGTATGTACACTCAAAAACAAGACATGAACTAAAATGTTATTTAAAATTTCCTTCAAATAGTTTATAAATAGTCCTCAATTTAAGTAAAATTTTATTAAAACTTCGAAAAATTTTCTTAAATAGAATAAAAATTGCTAAGTTTGAGGGAAAACGAAATAGTTTATATACCCAGAAATAGTTCATATTTTTCCTAAGTAATAATTCTTGATTTTAGGAAAAAAAAACAAGTCAATTAAATAAAAATTTATTAATTTTAAGAAAAAACATCTTAGTTTTAAGAAATCTGCATACTCAAATGTAATAAAATTAAGTTTAGTTCAAAAAAAAAAATTTAGGACATAATTTACTTCCATTAAGTTCAAAAAATGTGTCTAACTTAAATCGAGAAAGTACTTGAACTTAATGTGTAAAATTAACTAAATTTTAGAAAGCCATTTCCAAATTCAGTTTTTAAGTCTGCCACTTTCTAATTTTTTAAGAATTGTTTTCTAAAAATTAGTTCAGACAATTAAAAACAAAAGTAATACATTTTTTTCTATGTAATAATAAAAATTTACTTGATTTTAGAAACTGATGAACTATTTCTAAGGAAAATTTTCATGCAACTCTGTTCAGATAAATTTTAAAAATTTTAATAAAATATTCTTTTTTTCAAGTAAAAGTTTTCTAATTTTTAAAAAATAATAAAATTTGGTATAGTATACTTTTTGTTGGAAAACGTTTAAATTATTTTAAAAATTCTATTCAAAAAAAAAAAAAAAACAATCACTTAAAAACAAACCAGTTAGTTTTCCTAATTTTCAAGAAAAAATATTATTAAATAAAAAAACTTTCGTGCATGATTGTAATTTTTGGTTCGTGATTGTATATGTCAAATAAAGTTTAACTGTCATATTTTGTATGTTTGCAACAATTTCCTTAAATTAGTTAATTTAAGAAGACAAAGGACCCCCAGTGTTCCTTAACCATAGATGCCGTGTATCACGGAGGGCGTCTCTTTTTGTAGTTCTCTCAAGCAGAACCGTTAATTAACTACGAAAAGGATCTGACTTTGTCACAATTTATTACACTTACATTATATTTTCCGTTACCGACTGCAGTTTATTTAAAAAGTAATACGTAAAGTTTATTTTTAAATGAAGCATCAATTGAAATTCATAGAAACATATTTTTTAACTATTTGAATCAGTAATTCAAAAAACAAACTATAAAAATTTACAGACATTCAGTAAGATTTGATATTTTCTGTTAAATGTAAAATTTTATGTTTTCTGTTTCTAAAAATTGAAATTCATATAATTTTTTTTGTTTTTTACCAAAATAGTTTGTATATATCAAAATGATTTTAATAAAAATTACAAGAAATTATTCAAATATACATACACATAAAGCCAATAAAAATATGTACATACATCTGTGTGTGTTGTGTTGTGTTTTGTAATTACGCTGTAGGAAATGTCGATAGTGAAACTGTACTGATTCACTATTGACTTTGTCATCAGTACTACTGACTAATTATGCCCAAGCCAACGCTTTCTGCTGTAGACATTTAACATGTGCGTGTCATTGCGAATCTACACAACTATTGACTAGGTGTTGACATTGGAACCAGAGATTCACTAGTACATTTTAGTAATTCTAGTCTACAGTTTTGGAAATTTTTACTTGATTTTCACACTAGGAAGGAAATAAGTTAATACAGGTGCATTTCTTTTGTTAAATTAGATATTTTATTAAATATTAGTTATTGTAAATAAAATACATTTATTTTTCTTTAATTACAAAATCCTATAAAAAATATAATTTTGATATAAAATGATGGTGATTTGAAATTAAATACATTTTCTGCTTCCATAGTGTTCCAAAAAAAATTTGAAGATTAAGCTTTCAAATCTCTCTTTCCAAAGTTAAACATTTTTTTTTAACAAAATATATAAATGTATACTTTTGGTTAAATATATAAGTGATTACAAATTGAGGATGTTTTTGTTATATCAGCCGTAGTTTTCGAATTTAGAAGAATTTAAATATATATCTAATTTTTCTTACAATATCATATATTAAAATCATATTATGGTCATGATTTTACGTTTTACCGAATAGGATCATCGGTGGAACTCATTCATCCTAATTTTGTTTGAATTTTTTAACAAAAAATTTAACATAAACGACTAATTGCTTTAATAGTCGTAGTTAAAAAAAAAACAATAAATTTAAAGTTAAAAAAAAAATCATAGATAAGTCCTAATAACACAAGTATATACGGTTTTGCATCAAAGCAACTAACAGTTATTTCTAAGGCTGAATTTAAATATGCACTCCGTTTTTTAAGATTGGTTCTACTTTCAAAAATTATTGAATAAATTAATTATTTACAATTTTGACAATTAATGTCCATTTAATTCAATAAAATAAATTAAAAGCAGTCTAACTGAATCGTTTGCATTGTTTGGAATTTGTAGTCGCTTATCATGCCCTCGCCCCAAAACCCTTGATATCCTCTTTCGATTTTCGCCAATTCATAGTGTAGTCACTATTCTTGCTTGTCGCTAGTATCACCTAAGTTTTCAGGGGGAAAAATCGAGATTGGAATGAAGAAAATGTATTTTAAGAGTCATTCGGGCAACAAACTGTCGATTGTTTGCTTGATTTGCAATTACCGAGAAAGTTGTGATCAACTTCTTGAAATTATGCCCATGCTGCTTCTTCATTGGCCGTTAAACATTTTATAAAATTTCCGTCGGCTAAAAACGGAGTCAAAACGTATTGTTTCGAAAATTCAATTATACCGTCCGTAAATGTTTCGCTTATGTACAAGCTTTGGCGGCTATGTATTTAGGAAAACCGTACGTGTCGGAGAGTCTGTAAAAATGTTTCTTGTATTGTATTTTGTTTTCGTTATTGTATTTTCGTTCGACTGAAGCGAAACGTAGTCTAGAAACAACACCTTTACGAAATTCAAAACAACGGTACAAATGGCAGCCCACCACATTATATTAACATCATTGCCATTCAAAATTTTTGTGCAAAAAAATTTAAAAAGCATTAAACAGTGCTGCCATTTTTCGTCATGGTTGTAGCAATGCCATCAACCAATTTTTTTTAAATTGGATTGCATTCAGGGTTTTTTGTTTTTCGCTTCAAATTCAACACCCAAATTCACCCCAGACCCGCCCGATTTTATAAAATATATTTACCACGCTCTGTGGTAAGTATGCAGACTTCGTGTCTAACCATTTTCATTATTTTTCTTTTCAATATTTGGACAAACTATAGTAAGCTGACAATACAACTTTGTAAAGAAATTAACTTTAACAGCTGTTAATTTAAAAAAAAATTTTCGAAGAGAATTGTTGCTTTTCAGCCGGTGTGTAATAAAATTTAATTAAAAATATTAAAAAAGCTCCTAAAAATTATTGAAAATATAGTTAATCCCTAATTAGGTATTAAAAAATCCTTACTGCCTTTGTGAACCACCCTTTATTATAATTTTTTTTTTTATTATTTTATTTAAGTATATATAACACCTTCCTTTTTCAATAGACGTTACCAGGGATATTTTATCTTTTAAGTCGCGTAATCACACACACGAGTAGTTTTGGACGGTTAAAATCAAGTTGCGACAGATATTTTTGAACACGTACAAGAAGGACTGTTTTTTGCCACACCGACAGTTTTACCCGTGTATGGCCGCCTTAAAAAGCAGTCTTCATAAGTGCTTTATTTATTATTTAAAAAAAGAAAAAATAAAATAAAACCTATTTCAGCCCCATATATTTTCAATATAATTGATTTTATATGTTTACAGATTATTGAAACTATAGGGTGTTTTTTTGTAGAGTGTCACAACTTTGAGTTGGCATCACTGCTTTATTTGGCAACCCATTTAACAGCTTATTGTTGCTTTTTGTTTAGTTTGATTTGAAATTTCATTATGAATCGACTTACACCAGAGCAACGCGTGCAAATTGTTGAAAATTTTAATCAAAATAATTGTTCTATTCGTCAAACTCATCGTGCACTTTTCCATTTCATGGCCTACATAATCGTCCTTCAGAGCGGCTAATTCGGCAATGTTCGGTGTCTCACGGGATGCACATTATTAGATACAGTAAATGTGGTCAGAAAACGATCTATTGTTCTTCGAATTAGCCGCTCTGGAGGACGATTATGTACGCACGATGAGTTTGATGAATATAACAATTATTTTCATTAAAAATTTCAACAATTTGCACGCGTTGCTCTGGTGTAAGTCAATTCATAATGAAATTTTAAGGCAAACTAAACAAAAAGCAACAATCAGCTGTTAAATGGGTTGTCAAATAAAGCAGTGATGCCAATTTAAAGTTGTGACACTTTAAAAAAAACACACTATATATTGAAAAATTAAAAATAGCTTTAAGTTTTGACTATCTATATTTACTAAAATTTCCATTACATAGGTCAAATTTTAAATAAGGTTTTTACAAAAAACGTGCTAAAAAACCTAAGCATTTGTTATTGGTCCTCAATGGGTCTCTCGATAGAGTCACAAACCAGATTTTGTTTACTCGAACTGAACAAGTAAAAATTTCATAAAAACATTAAAAATGGCGTAAGAACGCATCAGATCATTTTCTAGTTTTTGCAAAGTTTTGTATTATGTATTAACATTACTCATTGTTTGATTGATAATTTAATATATAAGTTAACGACTAACACATAAAGTTTTAAATAATGTAAAAAGACAAGATATTTATATAAATATTGATTTTTAACTTCTAAAATAAATATGTTCGTTTTGGGTAAATAGCGCATAATAGTGTCAAAAACACCAAGTTGGCATCAGTGATTGGAATTTCTTATTGTTCTACTCTCTTTTAGAGTTGAGCATAGATTTAAGATTGCCAACTCTACGCCACAAAAAATGACTAAATTTGAAACTAAAATCGCTATATTTTCAAAAACAAAAAAAAAATTTATTAATTATTAAAACATCAAAATTTGGTTGTTCATCACAGAGTAGCACTCCTCTGTGGTTTATGTGTTTTATTGTAAAAATTACTAAATAGGTAAAAAAAATTGTTTTTATAGAATATTATGTAATTCAAATAATGGCTAAAAATAGCTAAGAACAAGGACCTTTAAAGGGATACTAGGAAAATATGTCTAAAGCTTGATTAGTCATACGTAGACGTAACTTGACGAATCAGCTGATAGCCATATCTTACATAAAATACACACAAGCACGTGACAGCTGATATTGCATGACATGTTTATTTAAAAAAGTGTAAAATAATATCAAAAAAGAAAATACAAATAATTTAAAATTATAAAATTGTTCAAAACAAAAATCTAATGACAATGAATAAACAATTACGTTTTCGTTTATCTATGACTACACAGTTTCTGCTCCATTCCGTGCGTTTCGTCTACTTATGGCTAATGGAACTTTAAAGGCCAAATTACTATGAAGTTAACGTGCTGAATCATCTGATCCGTTAGCTTTATGAAATAAATTTAGCAAAAGTACTCGAACGTATACGATTCGTAACATTGCGAACTTTCTTTGTTTCTGTTAAAAAATAACAAAAAACAAGTAAAGAAGAAAAAACTGGCTTTTTAAAAAATTAATTTAAGCATGAAAAAATGAATTTATACAAACTTTTTTGGTTAATCTGATTTTATTTTATATATTATTTAACAAATAACCGCAAAGCATAAATTAGTTTTTTTTTTTTGTCTACTTTGTAATTACATTTTCGCAACATTACGCCTACGCTCGAGTAGTAAAGCCCTAAAGCTAAAATTAGCTGTACGTAAAGTGATGTAGTGCCATACGGTTGTCTTTTTTTAACTCATTGATTTAAATTAAATCAGCTGATTCGTCACGTAAAAGGGATTCTAAAACTAGAATTATTCATACGCAAAGTTTCAAAAGTTAAAAAAGGCAATAAAATGGAGATTCGTATGGCGAATTCTAGTTTAAAGCTATTATTAGTTAATTCTAGTATTAAGCTATAAGAAATTCCAGATATACAGTGAATATTTTGCATGCAATTATAGCGTGCAATTCATACTGGGCGTATATGTATTCTTGGGCACACATATGCATCTTTTTTTGTTGCTACATTAACATTCGGTTTTTAGAGCAAAAAACATCACCGTTAAATAAACATTACTTTGAAAGCAACTTTAAAAAGGAGAATAAAGCATGCACACAAATTCATCGTGTAAATTGGATCGTATTCTTGCGGCGGCTACATTGAATATAGCGGTTTTACTTATACATAGCTAGATTAACAAAAATCGCTGGACCTAACTCGAAAATAGCTAAAATGGCAACATGCAAAATATATTCCAATTAGATTTTCTGAGAACAACTCAGTTTTCTTTCTTCTTCGCAAAGGTTTACTTTGTGTCTGTGACGGTTTTTAAAAGAAAATTACACGAAAATTATTAATTATTTGCATAAAGGAATTAGTAAAAATTAAACGAATACATATATTGTTATAAATAATTAGCAAAAAAATCATACTAATTAAAATACTCCAAAAGATTTGCAATAATGTGAACTAGAAGGAATTTGCAAAAAAAAAAAACGAAAACGAAATTCCTGTTACATATGAAAGCAATAAAGCAACAACAAATATAAAAGCAAAAATTTGCAATTGTAAAATATATTTTTAAATTAAACATACGTAAATGTGTTTATTCAGTGTAGTGTTGATTTAATTAATTATTAAATAAAGAAATTAACAAATTAATAGTAAATTCAACAAAAATTTTACATTTTTTGCTGCCTACTCATTTTCGTATCGAAGCAAGAACTCTTGACAGTTGGCTTGACGTCTTATTAGAATTCCATAACAACCGTTTGTGTTAGAAAGAGACCAACATATAGAGCTTCTGATAAAACGTGTGTGCCGCTCTCTGTGCATTTTGTTTTAATAACTTATTTATTATTATTCGTTTTCATATTGTTTTGCTATTGCATTTTGTGTTTTTTTTAATAAGAAACCAATATTTTGTATAAAATTACATAGTACTTTTTTTCATCTTCTTAGTTTTCAATTGGATATTTCTTTATATTAAGCGTATAAAATTAGTGTAAAAATATAAATTAAATAATCGTAAATCTATTAAAAAATATTATAATATTTTTAAATTATTAGATTAGCTTTATTTTTTAAACTGTTCCAATAATAAAATACGTGCAAAAGTTTATATTTGTGCAAAAGTATTTTTTATCATATATATCGCGTGTCGTGTGTGTTGACATCGTTTCTTCTTCGTTGCAAAATTATCAACAAAATTAAAATTTAACAATTATATGTGTCAATATTTGTTTATAATTAATTCTATAAACAAATATCAATAGAATAGTTTTTGTTAACTATTGCTTTATCGCGGTTACTTATTATTACCAAAGCAACAACAACAGCTCTTCGTGTGGTGTGGTGTTTTTTTATTAAACAATAATTCGTTAGTTTTAATTATTTTGTTGCTGATTTTGTGAGGGTTGTGTGTATTTTTTTTTGACAAATTAAAACGTGGATATTAATGCACTGTTCCATGGAGCGTAGCATATCAGCTGGTGGCACTACTAACGCTTCAGGCCAAACAACAACAATGGCTTCAGCGGCGGCTGCAACAAATTCTAAAGATGGTAAGTTTCCAAAATTTACATATTATTAATTTTATTACAGTTTATTAAATTAAATTTATAATACAGTTATACTGAAACCCGTTTTAGTTTTTTTTGTTTGCTTAATTAAAACTTGATCAGATTCTTAAAGGAATTTACTCTTAGCATAGAGGAAGAATAGTATAGAGGATGCAACGCCGTCAGCAGCCAAATAAAATTTTATACAGAGTACAAAGGTTCGGAAACTTTGAGAAAACAGGGGAAAATTGAGCAAATTTCCCTGATTTCTGCAAAAATTTGAGTAAATTCCCCTGTTTTTAAACCTTTTTTCCAAATCCAATTGGGAAAGCTGCTAAAAACTAATTGGATTTGCAAAGAAATTCAATTGGAATCGCAAAAAATCCAATTTAAAAAGATGCTGAACCTTTGAAATCTGCACATACAAAACTAAGAGAACGTTTTTTACGACGTGAGAGACATCGTCATGGTGTGGTTTTTGTTAACTATTGCTTTATCGCGGTTACTTATTATTACCAAAGCAACAACAACAGCTCTTCGTGTGGTGTGGTGTTTTTTTATTAAACAAGAATTCGTTAGTTTTAATTATTTTGTTGCTGATTTTGTGAGGGTTGTGTGTATTTTTTTTTTTTTTTGACAAATTAAAACGTGGATATTAATGCACTGTTCCATGGAGCGTAGCATATCAGCTGGTGGCACTACTAACGCTTCAGGCCAAACAACAACAATGGCTTCAGCGGCGGCTGCAACAAATTCTAAAGATGGTAAGTTTCCAAAATTTACATATTATTAATTTTATTACAGTTTATTAAATTAAATTTATAATACAGTTATACTGAACCCCGTTTTAGTTTTTTTTGTTTGCTTAATTAAAACTTGATCAGATTCTTAAAGGAATTTACTCTTAGATACAGTATGGGAAAATTTATTTGCAATTAGCATCGAATATTATAATTTGATGTAATAAAAACTGTAATGTTATGTAATTCGACTCAAAATTTTAGTCAATCGGCTGAGATCCGTAGAATGAGGTGGCCATTGAATTTTATTAACACTTTGTTGCTGAAACCAAGTTAATACCACCTACGATGTGAGTTTGGAATCGTAGTCTTGCCGAATCGTGCAACGGCATTTCCTAGTCGGAAATCTTTCGTCTTTGGCGACTATTTTTTATATTTTGTTAATTTAAATTAAAACTAATAGCGTTGTTTTTTATTTTCTTAATTTTAAAATCGATTAAAGAAAGACGAATGTCATTCCCAAATCATTCAATCGAATGTGAACAAAATCAAATGAACAATAAATCCCACATTTACAAATCGATTAAATTTCCAAAGATTGAATTTCTAACGTTGAATTCTCTAATTGACAAATCGAATGATGAAAAGCCTTTTAAAATTAAATCGTTTGAGACTATCTAAGAATTTATTGACACTTAAAAATTGTAGTTTGAACATTAAATCATTCCATAGCAAACCGGAATTAAAATTCGAAGGAGGATATTAATACTATAGAAATGCAAATTCCGAAAAACTGTATCCGAAATACCTCTAACTTTTGTAAATATCATATCTCTAACTTTAACAAATACCAGAAACTGCAAAAAATAACCTTAATAAGTAGTAACATACTAATTTTAGCGAGAAAAAAATTTAATTTCTAATGTTTATTGCAAATGTTTTGTCCGGTATTGTATGTGTTTATTGTTTGCGTCCTCTTTGGTTTTTTTTATTTAAAAATTTAAACAATTGTTAAAGCTCGAGAGCAGAAATTGATTTCTGTTAATTAAAAAAAGAAAACTTTATTTTTTATTCAACTTTGATGATAAGAGGTGTTATTTATTTATTTAATATTAATACAAAGGAAGTCCAGAATGTCGAGAATGTTCAATAAAATTTAAGCCATGATTGAAACGGTAGTTCCGACCGAAGAGTTTGGACAATTCGCGTATTTTTACCATAATTCCGCTGGCGAAATGCTCCTTTGTGTAACATTTATTGTAAAGATGTGGAATATTAAGAAGGCTTGGCACTTTCTCACTTAAGTTAGAAAAAGGAGTTATTTATATGAGGGGAAAATAATTTTTTCTTAATTTTTATGCAAATTTTAATATTAATAATTAAGTCGGGAGCTAATGTAATTACTTGATTCAATTTATCAACCTGATGATAGCTTCATTTTATTGATTGAATTATTTTCCACTTTATCGAATCATTGATTATCAAATCATTGATTATTTTTTTTATTTTATTTATATTATTTAATTCAACAGGTAATACAAAAAGCCTTCATGGCCAAAATAAAGTATTACAAAGTAAATACATTATGCACTGATTCATAAAATTCTATGGGAATTTATACAAAAACAGAATTATATTTTGCTTGTTTTACTTTTCCTAGATAATTAATCTTCCAAAGGCTATAAAACCAAACCATATTTTAAACAATTATAAAACTAATTATTATGCCCGTGGGATCATACCACAAGCTATTAGAACTATTACCCCGCCTTACAGTGGTGCAGCAAATCATTTAAGCCTTAAATTTGATGCTTTATTTGAATTTAACGGGCTAACAGATTCTTAAGATTTAAGATTTGCTCAGTTTTGCTGTACAAGATACTATTAAATTAATGTAAAATCTGCCTGTATTTCTCGATTTTGGAGAAATTTTTAATAGTGATTTTTTAATAACTGGAGACTTCAACATAGATTGGTCAAGAGATAACGTTTACAAAAATCGACTTAAAAGATGTTTAAATGATAATGGTATAAAACAAATTGTAAATAATTATACTAGGATAACAAAAAACTCTAGAACAATAATTGATTATGTAATTACAAATAGCGATAAAATATCAGTTGAAAGCAGTAAAAATCATAAAATATCAGATCACGAAATAATTGACATTAGTATGAGAAATGAAAGTAATAACCAACCAAAGACATGTAACAAGCAAATAGAAGTATTTAGATATAGTAAAGAACTGTTTTATAGAGAAATAAATTCAATATTAAAATATGACGAAAATAAGGACTTAAACGAAAATGTATGTATATTTGATAAATGTTTTGAGCAAACAATAAACAAATTCACTATAAAAAGAACAATAAAAGAAAAAAATAACGTTAATAAATGGTTTAATAATGGATTAAAACTTTTAAAAAATGAAAAAATCAAAAAATATCAAATAGCAAAATTTGAAAATACAAATGAAGCATGGGAAAACTACAAATCAATTAGAAACTATTATAAAATGAATACGGAACAAGCCAAAAATAGATATATCAATAATCAAATAAATAATGCAAGCGACCAGAAAGAAATGTGGAGAGAGATAAAAGATTTAGTCCTTAAAAAAACTCAAACTGTGATAAATTCTGTGATATTTGAACAAATAGAATATAAGAACAATAATCAAATAGCTAGAGATTTTAATAAATATTTTGTAAATAGTATTAAGTCAATAAGAGACTCAATTGAAGACGTGCAATATATAAATAATATAAATATGACAAATAAGAAATTTAAATTCCGAACAATAACAATAATAGAACTTAAGAATATAGTAAGAGAAATCAAAAATAAACTTGACTATAACAGGATCTCCACAAAAATCATACTTGACAGCTGGAATACAACGGGGAATATTTTATTGAATATAATTAATAAATCATTGGAAACTGGAATTTTTCCTGAAAATTGGAAAGAGACAATGGTAACACCAATTGAGAAAGTTGCGAGAACAAATAAGTGTGAAGAATACAGACCAATAAATAACTTAAAAACGTTTGAAAAAATATTAGAAAAAGTAGTGAAAATGCAAATGGAAAAATTTATTGAGAAGAATTCCTTTTTATCCAAATACCAATCTGGTTTTCGAAAAAAATTTTCATGTGAAACTGCAGTAAACTACATAATAAATCAGTGGAAGAGTATTGAAAAAGATAAGAGAATTATAGCAATGTTTTTAGATTTTAAACGGGCTTTTGAAACAATTGATAGAAAAATAATGTTGCAAAAATTATATATGTACGGTGTACAAGATATTGAACTCAAATGGTTTAAATCATATCTGGAAAATAGAAGACAAAGCACCAAAGTAAATGGTTTTAAATCAACAACAATAAGTAATGATTTAGGAGTTCCCCAGGGTTCCATTTTGGGCCCGTTATTATTTATTATATACATAAATGATATGCCAAACGTTTTGGAAAGATGTAAAATAGTGTTATATGCAGATGATACTCTAATATATTCAGAAGGGGACACGGAGGAACAGTGTAGAAACAACATGATACACGATATAAATAATGTAAACATATGGCTTAAGATGAATAAACTAAAATTAAATGAAAATAAAACAAAATTAATGGAAATAAATATGACTAGCGATGCAATTTTTAAAATTAATGATGAAATAATCGAGAAGGTAAACCATATAAAATACCTCGGCTTTGTAATAGACAAAGAATTAAAATTCAAAGAACACATGGAATACAGTTGTAAAAAATTGGTAAAAAAATTGGATTTTTTAAAAGAATTAGGAATTCAATATCGACAATAACTGCAATAAATATATACAATACTATAATTAAACCACATTTTGAATTTGGCTCCACAATTATCTATACGTGTTGTTTGTAATCACAAATAGATAGAATGCAGAATTACAAAATAAAGCGATGAGAATTATTCTTAAATGTAATCGATATACACCGATTTCGGTGATGCTGGATTCACTTAAATGGCTTAGTGTAAAACAAAGGTTGAAATTAAATACATTAAATTTTATACAAAAATTGAAATCTGGTGATGCGCCGGAATATCTATGTGAACAGATAAACTATGTAGGAGATGTACAACCATACGAACTAAGAAACTCTGAGAACTTTAGGCTTCAGCGAGTAACATCAACGGCGATGCAACGATCACTATTTTACAAAGGGCTTAAAC
Source organism: Eustalomyia histrio (assembly GCA_949748255.1). Taxonomy (NCBI): domain Eukaryota; kingdom Metazoa; phylum Arthropoda; class Insecta; order Diptera; family Anthomyiidae; genus Eustalomyia; species Eustalomyia histrio. The sequence goes on from OX456524.1 coordinate 45,078,296, forward strand.
TATTTAACACACTACCTAGTAGTTTAAAGACAGAAAGAAATAAGAATTGTGTAAATTTTGTAAGAAATAATGGTATTTAATAAGATTTAATGTTTTTTATATTGTACACAATTTGAATTCATAAAGTATTTCAAAATACTATTAAATAAATAAATTTACTATATTTAGACAATTTTTAAAATTTTTAATATGGCAACACTAATTGCTTAATTTTTAAAACTTTTTCACTTCTAAAAAGAAAATAGCTCATTATTTATATTAAAAAAGAAAATGGGAATTCGATCTGTTAATTTTAAATAAAAATAACAAACTTTTCTAGTCCAAAAAATTTGCTAGATGTCCTTAACAATCAACATAATACTTTCAAAAAACCTCTCTTCCTTTCCATGTATACTATATATGGCAACCAATAATCAATAACTTTTATAATTTTTAATTCTATTATAAAGCCTCAAAACTTCAAACTATCACATGCTCTTTATTGTTTACTAATCTCTATTCTTCCTTAAATTATCGGGTATTGTAAGTAGGTGTTGCTTTAATGTAGGGACTGCAAATGGGATCAGGTTTGGGTTCGGGTTAATCGAAATAAAATGTTCAGTTTCGGGTTCGGTTCAGAGTTCGGGTTTAAAATTTACAAAAGTACAAATGTCCCAGTCTGCAAGTTTTCGAGGCAGTCCTTTTTTTCGAATTTATCTGGAATCGTCTGCTTAAAAATGAATCTTTTTCAAAACTTTTTAGAGTCTAATTTTGTATTAAAAAATAATCGAAAAAGTGAAACAATTTGAATGCTTTTTTTTTAATTTTTCAAAAAAAAAAAAAATAATATAATTATTTTTCTTCGAAATTATGTATTAATGAAGTGATCTTTGTGTTGACGTCTATAAATCAATTTATATAAAAGAACTTACAAAAATAATTAAACATAAAAGTTAAACAAGTAAAATTATCTTTTAAAAATGGATCAGAAACCAATCAAAAGGAAAGCCAACAAAATTTTCGAAGAAGTTTATGGACATGATGCTGTCACTCGTACAAATCAAGACAAAATAGAATTCAATAAGACATATAAAGGGTGGTTAAATTTTAAGAGCCGATGTTGATTTTGAATAAAACACAAATTATCGCGAAGAACAGCAATGTTTTCCGCCAAACGAACTGGGCGAGCATGTACAGTTGTTTTCACAGACCCGGTTTGCTGAAATTTGCTCACAATTCTCCCGATTGTGGACACATTTGGTCGATTATGCTGACAAAAAAAAAAAAAAAAAATCACGAAGTGCACAAAATGCATTTTGATTTGAACGCCCATTTTAATAATAAGCCTGAATAACTATAACGCGTTGCTCGATTGTGTATTTTTCTATGGTTCAAATTGAGTTAGTCTAAAATTGAGAAATGTCAAATGAAATGCCGGAAAAAACTTGACGTTTTGGTGTGGTTCACATTCAACATCGGCCCCTAAAATTTAACCACCCTTTAGTATCGAAATAGCTACAACAAATCGATAGATAATCGTATCGACTCTTTATAACGTTGCAGATTATACATGAAAGCACTATGATACTCGGTACGATATCAAACTCGATATCGAACAAATTTTACGAGAAAATGATTTATTTTTGATACGATTTCGACACACTTTGCATACTGGGGTTGTATTAATAGGAATTTATTTATTTTTCAAAGCAAATTTTTATTTAATTTTATTAACTAATATTTTTCAAGTTTTCTTCTTTTAAATTTGTTCTTTGATCGCTCGACGCTTACTTACTGTGAATATAATCGGAGCCGATTGATAAAAAAATGGCGTTTCCATTATATGTTGCTCCCAAAATAGTAAAATATTTTTTGCCTTTCCTTAGATATTTTTCATATATTTTAATTTAATTTTTAACTAGATTGTCAATCGAAGCGATGACATATACATTTCTTATGCCATGAACAGCAAGAATATTTTTTTTTTATATATTTGAACCCGAACCTGTTTAAATTTTTGGGTTCAACGGTTTCGGTTTCAAAGTTATTATACATAGTGATTTTGAACCCGTTTGGCTTTGGGTTCGATTTTAGTGTCTGCTTTAAAACAACAGCAATGTAAAATAGTTATAAAAAATTTATTTTCTTCGACTATAGTTATATCTGGGTAAAAATGATAATGTATGATAAGCATATTATTCAACATATGTGCACCAGATTTCGATATTCACTTTTATACTAAATAAACAACGAAATAAAGTCTTAAGAATTTATTGTTTATTTTTTGTAGGCCGTTTTGAGGTTAAAACTTTTTGTTTTTGTGATGAAAAAGTTTTCTAACTATCTGCCAATTAACTTTACAAGAAACCACTTTTGAATTTGATTCATAGTTTTTTTCAGCATTACCTTCTTAATTTTATAGATCTGCAAAAAATTTCTTGCCAAGCAAAAAACTGTACAAATCCAGTTATCTCTACTATTTATTTATTGCTGCCAAAAAAAGGTATAGCATCCAGAGCCTTGAAAGAATTAATTTAACTTTCATTCTCAAAGCTAAATATTTAATAGATTTCTTTCTTATGTTGATAATAAATATATAATTTATACACATCAAATAAATAAAAGCTACTACATAATAAAAGATAAAAATAACAATTTATATAATAAAAATAATAATAATAGTAATAAATATTTAATGGAAATAATAAAAAAAAATAATTTGTAAAATTATAATAATAATATAAAGTAAAACTATGATAAAATAATAAAAGTAGAAATAAAGTATCAGTACAATCATCAGATTTCCCTAAGTGCAGCAAAATTTAAGGAAAAATATAAAAATAAACAAGAAAAACTTCATAGTTATAAAAAAATGTAAATAATATGTTAGATATATTAACAAAAGATAGAAAAATAATATTTCAGATTCCGCATAAATACCTGGTTTGGTGGAAAAGTAAAACTCCTCAGCCTAATCTAAAATTATCGCTTAAACATTGTAGTGTGATGTATTCTATTTGGCTGTTCCTTTCCAAATTAAAAAAAAAATTGTCAACTATGTAGTCCGGAAATTTATTCACCATTGCCTTTAATTTCACACCTCCATACATAATTATTAAAATAAATTTATTACTTTATCGAATTTGAATTAAATTGTGATTAAATTTTTACCTAATTCGAATCGTCAATAAAAATTGTATCTCATTTAAATTGTAAAAGATCTAAGGTATATATTAATTAGCACTCCATTGCATATTCCCAAATTAACGGAAATAGCGGCATATTTTGGGGAATCAATATTGATATCATAGACAATAGAGAAAATTAAATTTAATTAATATACGAAGGCGGATAAATAAGTCCTTGACTTTTCGAAATTCATTCGTAGTTATATGCTCCCATCAAGTACCACCTGTAAATAGACTACTGTCAAATTTTGAGCAAATTCCGTCATTTACTTTTCGTTTAACAGCTGTTCAAAACATACAACCTCGTGGATTTTTTTTTTTTTAAATGGAAAAAAGGGAATTTCGAGTGCTCATTTAAAATTATTTTTTGCGAAAAACACCGTCAATCAAACCAAGGAAACGCTTAATAAATATTATGGGGACTCTGCACCATCGATTTCAATGGTAAAAAAGTGGTTTACTGACTTGTGTTGTGGCCTTACAAGCACGAAAGATGCCGAACGTTCTGGACGCACAGTTGAGGCCACTACACCCAAAACAATTGAAAAAGTCACGATATGGAGTTGGCCGCTTGGATATTGAATGTGCGATAGATTGTGGAAGACATAGGCATCTCACATGGATCAGTGGTTTCAATTATGAACAATCACTTGGGTATAAGAAAGCTTTCCGCAAGACGGTTTCCGCGTTTGCTCACAATCGACCACCAACGGAATCGTGTGACAGCTTAGTTAACATGGCAAAAATCCATGAAGTAGAATTGCCCCTCATTCGCCTTATTCTCCGGACTTAGCCCCCAGTGACTATTTCCAAACCTAAAGAAATGGCTCGGTGGAAAGAGATTTAGCTCCAACGATGAAATTATTGATCGAACAAATGACTATTTTATGCACCTCGAAAATCCTATTTTTTGGAAGGGATACAAAAATTGGAGAAACGTTGGACTAAGTGTATTGAGCTAAAAGGAGATTATGTTAAAAAATATTTTTTTTTTTGCAAAAAAAAACCGTGTTTCATTCAAAAAGTCACCGATTTATTGACCCACCCTCATAGCTGCAAATAATAATTGACAAACGAAAACATTTCTTTCATTTTAAAATTAATGAAAGAAAAATGTTAAAACTTTTTAGAACTTTGAAGAACTGAATTACTAAAATAATTAAGAATTCATTCACTAAGTGTGAAAAACAAAAGAATATAAATTTATAAGAAATGATATAAATTAATAACATATTCATCAATGTTTTATTAAAAATTCAGGGAATAATTAATGGTTTAAATTACACTACAGAATATACAGCAGTGGTCAAAACAATTGGAACTGAGAAGGCATTTTAACTTTTCACTGATTAATTTTCTCTAAATCACATTTCGTTACTAAAATTTTTTTTTTTTTTCATGTCATCATACATTGTTTTTGATAAAAAATAAAAAAAAATTAATTTTAAAAGATGTATTCAAAATGCAGCTGTTCAAAACATTTGCAATTCTTATTACTCTTACTCTTAACTATACTATTAACACTAACAAATGCATTAATTTTATTAATTCGTAATTTACATCTTCTCATTTTATTAAAAAACTTATCATAATTATTTTTCTATACGAGTTTTAATATGATATTGGAAGTATTAACATTGTAAAAATTATTTTTGTGAAAAATAGCAGGAAACAAATACAATTCTGATTTCATGGTAAAATTTTTAAATGACTTTAAAAATGGACTTTCTCAATAAGACATTTTCTTAAAATATTCCGTTCCAAAATCAAGAATTTGTCGCATATTTAATAGTGATAATATCCATAAATCTGACAAAGGAGGAAGACCCCGTACTACTACTGTAAGAGAAGACAGAAAAATTAAGAATTTGTTTACGAAATATCCTAAGCAGTTCCTAGAGAAGTTTAAACTGAACTTTCCATAGATGCCAGTCTTTCCACCATCAAAAGAAGAGCTTGAGAGTATGGTCTCAGAAGTTTTAGATGCACAAAAAACCCTTTGTGTCAGAAAAAATATAAAAGTTCGGCCTAACTTTGCCCGCACCCATTTAAATTGGACTCAACCGAAATGGAACCTCTGGGATTTAGATTGGAACCTGCAAAACGGAATATTGGTTATAAAGTATTCCGAAATGGTGATGAAATTTTCGCCGAGTTAGAAAAGCAGTGGAATGAAATTCCCGAAGATTATATTAAAAAGTTCATAGCCTCAATGCCTAAAAGACCCTGCGGGAAAAAAGGGGTCAGTTGGGAATTGGGACCTGTCGCGAGATGTGTGAAAACTGAACCGGTTCCGAAAATACATATCACGAGATAGGTGTAAAGAGAACCGGTTCCTAAAGTACCTATCATGTGACCGATTTAAAACACACGACAAGTCCTTTTAGACCAGTCCTGTGACATGTCATAGAGGGCAATTGACCCCCTCCTAGGACAAGCCCATGTTAAAGTGACCGGTACCGTGACCGGCTCTTATCACAATAAACCGGTCACGTGACGTGTCCTGGGATAGGTTCTTTTCCCGCAGGGGATGTTCTGAGGCAATAAAAAATAATGGCTATGCTGCAAAATACAGGCTGCTGGAAGTCTTTGTTAAAAAAAATAAAGAATTAAGCAAAATGTGATTTCAGTTGCAAATACTTTGAACACCATTTTGTCCACAGTAGTTATAGTTTTTACACAACTCGCATTTAAAACTTAAATATTTTTTTTTTTTTTTTCGTTTCCATCCTTTAACAAGGTGTTGACTGCAATATTTATAAATATATTTTTATTTTGTGTTCCACATTTAATATGCATTAATGTATTTAAGAGTAAATATTACGAGTACTAAGTAATAAGCCGGTACATTCGAACAATAATTATCCAGTTAAATAGAGCTTTATTAACAACAAACAAACGAAACAAACAGGCGGAGTATAAACAGAAACAGCAACACACCGTGTATACCGTACCGTGTTCTATTAAAAAATAAACATAATATGTACTCACATAACATAACAGCAGGTATTTATTTGTTTACTCTGTTATCTAATTAAAAAAAAATTGCTTCGTTCATAACTCTGAATACACTCATAGAAAAAAAGCTGTAAAAAATAAATCTGCAGAAAAATATACAAAAATTTTATCTCAAATATTTCTTCGAATGCTATTGAACTTTCAGGATCAAACTTAGAAGCAGGGACTGAAACTCTGAAAAAAAGGGTTCAGGTTAATCGAAATAAAAAGTTCAAATTCCGGATCGGCTCAGAGTTCGGGTTCAACATTTAAAAAAATTACAAATGTTTTATTAATAGAAAATTTATTTATTTTTTTAAGAAATTTTCGTTAAATTTCATAATTAATATATTTTTTAAATTTGTTCTTTGTGGTGACAAAATTCATACAACTGTCTTCTTCTTTTTCCGATAGCAAATTTTTAAAAATCTTGAGCGGAGGGGCAAAAAAGCAAAAATTCTCCCCCTTGACGGCCTGCCAAAACCGCTTGAGCTGGGAAGTTAAAATTTGGTACATAAATATAAATGTGCAAATGTGCATATCTGTAAATGTGAAAATGTGCAAATTTGCAGAAGTGCAAATCTGCAAATTTGCAAATGTGTATATGTGCAAATATGCAAATTTGCAAAAGTGCGAATGTGAAAATTTTCAAAAGTGCAAATGTGCAAATTTGCAAAAGTGCAAATGTGCGAATTTGCAAAAGTGCAAATGTGCGAATTTGTAAAAGTGCAAATGTGCGAATTTGCATAAATGCTAATGGGAAAATGTGCAAATTTTCAAAAGTTCAAATGTAAAAATATGCAGATTTGAAAAAGTGCAAATGTGCAAAAGTGAAAATTTTATTGATGGTTTGATAGATTGATGTTGTGATGGAACGATGGTTTGATGGTAACGTAAATGTGCAAATATGCAAATGTGTAAATATGCACATGTGCAAAATGGCATATATGCATATATGCAAATGGGCAAATATGTAAATATGTAAATTTTTATTTATGTCAATCAAAATCGACCAGCACAAATCGCAAGAGATAGGACGCTAAAATTTGATATGTAGGTTCCCTGCGGCGTAGACATTTGCTAAAACGGGGAAGAGCAAAACGGGTAAAAACCCCTTTCACGGCCTGCTCAAACCCCTGTAGCTAGAAACCTAAAATTTGAAATATGCTATTCTTGGAGTATGTGCTAACTCATGTTGAAGTCTCCTCCTTAACAGCCTGCACAAACCGTTGGAAGATGAAATTTAGTATGCAGGCTCCATTTGCATTGTAGATAACAGTTTAGACGTAATATTTGGAAAATTCAAAATGCCAAAACCGCTGGAGCTGGAAAGTTGAAATTTGGTGCAAAGGTTTCCCCTCCGGTGTAGACATTCACCTAGGTCGGATTTTTGGAATTGTGTACGGGGAGGTGTAAAAAGGTAAACAGTCTTCTCCTTAACGGGCTGTCGATTTATCTAGAAAACTTAAATTTTTAATATGTTAACTGGCTAACTCATTGATCAGCTACATTTTAGAATTTTAGCCAGGTAGATGGTAAAAATGGGGGTTCAAAGGGCAAAATCTGAAATTTGAAATATGTGTTACCTG